>CABPRJ010001950.1:0-271308 GCA_902439185.1 Cinara cedri | reverse complement strand
ATGGAATTAAAAAAGATTTCCCAAGTGCTGGTGGAGTGGAATATAATCACATGGATTGGAAGGAGGTAGTAGAGAATAGAGAAGAATGGGGAAGGATTTGTTCTATGGCAAGATGGTCTCAAAGACCTTTGTTTTTTCATAAATCATTTGATCAATGGTTTTTGTAAAAATATAAAGATTTTCAAATCGTTACAGTTCCATACCGTCTCTGTAAGTTGCGAAGACTTTTTGCGGCCAAATCGGTTCTTCTTTGGCTGAGATATCGTGCCGTAGTTGCTGCTATTTACGGCTAATCATTTCTTCTTTAAACGCACCAGTACGTGAGGCGTTCCATATGTTTGAGGCCAATCTGATCCATTCGAGTCATCACGCGAATTTTTTGGGGCGAGTTCGTAAATTTTATCGTATTTTCCAACTTAATGTTGGTTGAGACATCGCAGGAAGATTATTCTAGAATATTCTTTCCATAAATATTGTAAACATTAAAACTGTCAACATTATAATATAGAATATTGTTTTGTTGTTCATAAACCAATGACATGAGTTGTAATTGCTGCTGCTTTAGTACCGCTACACGTTAGGTTTTGGACAACATTAGACTTTGGGCAAAAAGATTTAAAAAGGGATACAAGATGGTCCGATGTTCTCAAAGCTATATTGTGCTCTGAAATAAACATGAAAAAATATATTTCAGCTGTTTTAGTTTCTTTACTTTAATTAGAAGCATTTTTTATGCAGGAACATTATTTATTTTAATTTTTAACTTTTTCGATTACCAACAAATTTATGCTTTTCAGACGAAAGGTGTTTTTAGATAGCTGAAATCGCACCTAAATAGTCACTTTTACATAATTTGCAATTGAAGTATTTACTATCTTTCTGACTGGAATTTAGCCAAGGAGAATAATTTGGAATTTAACCACTCCGTTGGAAATTTATGTACATATTGTTTTTTCGTAATTTTTAAATTTTTGTGGATTTTGCTTCTTCAGAGCTACTTAATTCATCAGATATCGGTGACATCTTAATAATCAAGAAATAATAATCTTATCTATATCGATTTTAGTAGGTTCTACGAGGTTTTAACAGGCTCTATGATCAACCATGGTCATGGCTATTATTATTTTTATTATAGCCGTGATGTGACCTCGCTAGGTTTATAGATTATTATTTATAAACCTTGGTGACCCCGGTTAACCAAAGTGAATGTATTATATACATGAAACCACAGCCAAAAACGCCAATTCAGTTTCAGAAGTGGCCGAATATGATGAATCGAATACGCACGACACCCAACAATCTGAGTTAGAGCAAATTTGGATCACTGCGAAAAAGAAAACGGCGCTTCCTGACGATGTAAATTTAGAAGATTATCTCAGTGCTGATGACAACGTTTCAACATGTTATGAACTAACCGAAGTAGATATCATTCAATCCATTAAAGACAGTAAAGATGAGGCCATCGATGAAAGTAGTGAAGATGAAGAAGCTGTGATGGGAGATGTGTGCAATGTCACTTCATCAGAAGCCTTATCAAGTTTGGAAGTTATGCGAACATTTATTTCATCACAAAGTGATGTACCAGACTTCATATTTACAAACATTCACCAAATACAAAATTATTTACTTTCTATTAAAACAACAAACCTTGTTCAAAAAAAAAAATTGTCGATTATCTGTAATAAAGTTATTTTCGCAAATTATTTACATTTGAATTATTTATTTGTATTTAAAAAATATAATGTTTTTAAATTTTATTTATTTGAATTTTCGAAATTTCGTTAAAATGAAATTTCCGTTATAACGGAAAAACAAATCGGTCCCTTGGAGTTCGTTCTAACAGTAATTTACTGTATGTGTATTGTATATTTACGAGGGCTAATCAAAAAGTATCAAGACTGATAATATCATTCGGAAAAGGAGCATCGAAGAACAGTAGGATTGGTATCACTTGCTTCTATGACTTTTTCTGAGTACATTTGTTTTTATTGCTTCTCTATAAAATTCTTCGATTTGATTTCACTGATATTTTTGTAAAANATTTTGTAATAAACCCAAAAGAAGAGTAACTTGACAGATTTGGAGATTTTAGAAAATTTGTCTGCATTTTTTTCCAGTTTCAGAGGGATGCAACATTTCATGGTTTTTGCCATTAAATGTCAATTGAAAAACTGAAAATATGCCCTCGAGTGGCAGCGAGTTCCGCTTCATTTGGATTCATTACGAAATCGCCAAACGTGAAAAACAAATAATCAAAACGAAGAAGTTTATAGAGGTTTTATACGAATAGATGTGCTCAGTATAAGTCATAGAAGCAAGGTTTACAAATCTTTTTGCTCTTCAACGCTCGGTTTCCGAGTTATTAGTCTCGATACTTTTTGATTAGCCCTCGTATATAATTTTAAAATTAAATAAAATGAGAAATCTCCATTTTTTCCTCAAACCAGAAAATTATCGATGAAGGTCTCCATATTGGGGAAAACCCCCCAAATCTGGCAACGTTGAGTTATACCAGGTATAACCAATCACACGTCTATTTCACAGATAAAATGATGAAACGAATGATATCGCGTTGGTTGTTGATGCCGAATGGATCTGGCACGGAATGGAAGGGTGGCGGTAATAAAGTAGTGACCGCGGCCGAACCAGATTTTTCCCTGGCCCGCGCCCGCGATCACACGGTGCGGAGTCGTTGACGACTGCGTTGGTGGTGATGACTGGCGGGCGTCTACGCTCTCCGCGTTGCCTTCCCTGGCGGACACCATTTTTTTGGCTCGAAACCACCGAACCACTTATTTACTTATTTTTCTATCCGCCGAACGTTGAACAACTACTATGCTCGTTCGTACCGGTCATATTTTTTTTCGTAGTTCGCAGTTTTCTGCAATATCAATTTGTTTCTGTAACGATAACTAACGTGTACGGACGGCTTCCCGACGGTAATTTTGTCGTCTGGTCGTTAGCTCACCGAACTCAGTAAGTATTATGCACGTGTCTCGATTTTTAATTATATTTTTAACAACTCTGTTCATCTAGCAGATATCTTAATGAAATTTCTGATTGATTTTATTGTTCCGATACAAATACGAATGTGATGAATATTTGAAGAATGGGCCAGTGCCAAATTTAAGAAATGTATGCTACAATGCACATAAAGGGCAGCGGGGTGTTTTTAACGTTTCACATATTATACGCCTTTGAAATTACCACTTATAGATATTGGGCCATCATAACCCTGTCCTAACATGTACTGACTATTAACACTAAGCTTATTTAAATTTTATAAAATTACTGTTGCTAAATTTTGTCCTGTTGTAAAATCTTTTAGGATATATGTATTTAAATTACAATTTTTGACATCCATAATTTGGTGAACACACCGTACACATAATGACAACTATTTTAAGTGAGATCCATCAGTTTTTTCATCAACCAATATCGAAAAACACTTGGATTTATTAATTTTTTCAGTTATTTGTTCTCGTATAATTTTTCCGCTAATGTCTATAAAATTATTCTGGATCAAGAGACTTAAATAAGAAGCATTCAATTTATTATTTTCGATATGATCAATTAAGTATTTATCACTAAATGAAATACTCATTCGTAATAAAGGACGTAAATCGCCATCATTCTGTTGAACAGTAGTCCGGAATCATTTGTACCACGAAAAGCAATTTCTTGTCAACCACATAGGATTATGGTTTATATAACCGAAATTAATATTACGTTTTATACTAGTATGTAATGATAGTGTAAAACTGATTGTATGCTCTAGTAGAAGAGTTCCCTTAAGTATAATCTCATAATTAGAAAGTGTACCTAATTAAATAGAAAAAGAAAAAGTAATTCAAAAAGTTAGTGGCCTTTCAGAATGGGTTAGACCTTTGGTAATAGTAAGGAAACCAAACAACAGTCTTAGATTGTGTTTAGACCTTAAAAATTCAAACAAAGTTATAAAGTGTGAGAATCACTCAATTCCCAGTGTTGATGAAATACTAGCCGGATTGAGTGGAATGACATAATTTAACGTTGTAGATTTGAAAAATGGATTTTTTTTAAGTATTACTTGATGAAAAGAGTAAATTGTGTATATTTTCAACACTTATAGGAAAGTATAGATTCTCAAGGACACCCTTCAGTATAAGTTCAGCGCCCGAAGTTTTTCAAAGAAAGACAAGTGAAAGTTTCAGTGATATTAAAGGTATCGCTACTTATTTTGATGATATTATAGTAGGTGTAAAAACAGAAGCTGAGCATGATGAGAAACTATTAAAAGTACTATTACGAGAAAAAAAGTTTAATATTAAGTTAAATTTAAATAAATTACAGTTCAAGCAGAGAGTAGTTAAATACATATTTAGGTTTAAAGTTTTCAGCTGAAGGAATAAAACCAGATAAAAAGCAAATAGAAGGAGTAATAGTATTCAAAGATCCAACAACCAAGAAAGAGTTACTTAGATTTTTAGGTATGGTAAAATATCTTTGTAAGTTTATACCAAACCTGAGTAAAATAACTGCACCACTTCGCAGGTTAACTAACAATAATGTAGAGTATAAATGGACAATTGAGCATAGTGATGCTCAATCATAGTAGAGAAGTTAACAAAGGCCTTAATTAGTGCCCATATTCTTAAAAGTTTTTTAATAATGAAAGATCAGTGTTAATACAAACACATGCTTCTATAGATGGAATAGGCTCAGCGTTATTACAAGATGGGCATGTAGTAGCTTATGCGTCAAGAAGTATGACTGTAATAGAGCAGAAGGACGCACAAATAGAAAAAGAAATGTTACCTATAATGGATGTATGTGACAAGTTTCATCAGTTCATTTATGGTAGGTATCTGAGGATTCAGTTTGAACATAAGCCACAAGAGGCGATATTTAAAAAGGACCTACATAAAATATCCATGAGATTGCAAAGAATGGTATTGAAGCTTATGTAGTATGACTTGAAGATAATTTATACGCCAGAAAAGGAAATATATGTCGCTGACACCCTATCTAGAGACAGTCTTAAATCTATGTCCAGGGTCTCACGCTTTAGTGCCTTACATTTTTATGTGAATAATAATGTTTAGGTATTTGTATCTTATGCTGCGTTATTGATTTTATAATACACAGATATTCATTGATTTACAAAAATATGACAACCGATTCCCCGTCGTTAATTATTATGGAATAGTTAGATACTAATATGAATATAAACTAATGCATATTTTATTACTATAAATAAATACTGTGCGAAGCAAGTTGACGAGGCGAGCACGATTATCATTTTAATTACAAATCGTGGAAATACCAGTATAATGCATTCAGTCATTATTTATAACTTAATTATAAATTAACAAAATCAATTTTGTTTGACCAATTGATTTTCATTTTATTATCTATACTTCTGGTGAATGGTTGTCGCCATTCGTCTTGTCGATTAAGAAATATAAACGATACAATGTAAGTAATTTACAATTTCATTTTTTATTAATATCTTACAGACGTATTAGGTATGTTACTTGTTAGTTATTTTACTTGGAAGCATTTATTATTATTGAACGCCGCAAAATCCAAAATCTATAAATAGTTATTTCAATGGAGCGATGGACATATTATTTTAGTAACTTGGGCAATGATTTAGTTAAACTACCACCCGACAGTTTCAATCATAACATGTAATTTTATAGGTTATAGCTGGACGGAGGAGACCAGGGAGAATAAGTTACGTATTGATTTTATAATTGGCGCGATTTATTATGATAAAATTAAAAATCAAATTAAATCTACTTCTTGTTGCCACAAGTCATGACTGTTAAATTAAAATAACGTATTTTTATACCGTACGTGTTATGGTTAAATATGATGTAAGTGCGGACATATTTTAAGAACAATAATAATATTAATAATGCATACCTATAAAAATAAATACTAATAATTAAACATTCTCGAAAGACTAACTAAGAAGACGTCAGATTGTTAGGGTAATTTTTGTTTTCTCTCATAAATTGTATGTATCTACTTGTTTAAAATAGCCGTTCGGCGTTTATATTCAAAATAAATAAATAAAATATTCGTATGCCGTGTACATTTTAGATCATTACCTATAGATTTCTATAGAATACCTTTTTGTTATTTATGAAAACCGGAAAGTGTTTTTGTACACTCACAAAACGTTTAAGTACCATTTAAACGAATTATTAGTGGTTACTGTTAATTGCTTTATGGTTAGAAGGTCGTATCCATTAAAAACTTAATGGTGTACGTAATGGGAAATAACTACACGGGTAGATGAAGTACAAATTTTCGATTATTTTTTCCCCTGATTTGGTTATCCCTCTATGTCAAACAGAGAGTTTTTAATATAATATTATAAATAATTATTATGCCGCATATAATACGAATAACTGACATCTATAGACACTGTATTTCTTTATCAATATATAATATTTTAAATACCTACCTATTTTGGCTCATGGCTCATGGCTCTGGGGGCGAAGGCTAGTATAATAAATCAAGGAATTCATGAAACGAATAAATCATGAAATTCTAATTTTTGGCATTTTAAGTGTAGTTCAAGACGATATTTTCGAATACCTAGATTTAAAGAGTATCCTGTGTTGATACCAACTTTGGTTTTTCAAATGAGAACCTATATTAAAAATTCCACGAATAAATTTAGTATTAATTTAAATACATTTTGGTGTTAAAATTTTTGATTTCCGTCGAACAGTTGATGAGATATTCAACTCTAAAGTTTAGGTAGGGAAAGACTGCAGGGGTGTATACAAGGGTGGGGAGGAGGTGATAGGAGCAATTACTCCCCTTGGGCATTGTTGAATTTGTTTTATGTATAGGTACTTACTTATTTTATTATTATTAATCAAAATTTAAAAAAAGTTGATTTTTTGTGTGGAAATAGTTATTTAAAACTTGTTAAGAGATTGATGAGAAATTAGAGATTTCGTGGCTACCATCAACGTAAATACTGTTGCCTGTTGGTTATAATAGTTATATTGTGATTATCTATACGATTATTGTCTGTACTGTGCAATCGTGGTCCCTGTTATTAACTTATTATGTTTTTGGGAAATAATACCATAGAGCCGTGATAACTATATGATAAAAAAAATTGATAAGCTTTAATGGAAGACGGCCATGAAAGTACGAGTACTCAGCAGGTCTGCAGTTGTTTTCGGCATTTGTGTTAGCGGTTTTCATTACGAGGACGCCAAACCGACATCAACCGTCTCCATCTTACAAACACGAGACATAGCAAATTTGCGTTCAGTAGGACACATTTTGTGCCGTTAGTTTTAATATTAAATCAAATCGACCTATTTCCAAAATTAAAGACCAAAGGTAAGACAAAATATAAAATACAAATGGAAAATATAAATGATTATATGTGCTTTAGTATTGGTGATTTTTCGATATTTTAATTTTTAAATGAGATATGAGTACCTATGTTAAATATCATAGTTAAAAATTGATTATATCTTGCTTAAAAATTACGGAGACAGTAGATGTCGGTATGGCGTCCTGTTAGTTCTCAATACTGATATTCGTAAAACACTCAAACAAAAAATAATGGCTAATAATAGTTATTAAAGTGGGTAGAAATCAATTATTTAAGTATTAAACAAGCGAAGCGATTGGAAAATTTTGAATGGCTAGTATATTATCTGTAACACTGTCCTTTATAAACATATACTTTTAAATTAAGAACTTATAAGTATGATTAAAGTTTGAGTTTCACCCCCCCCCTCCGGAAGATGAGCTGAATATACCCCTGGGAAAGAGTAGTGGATTAATTTTAAAACACAATACGGCGCGCCACCACACAAAATGATACTTCAATACTCTCCCCCTATCTAAACTTAAAAGTTTAAAACTCGTTAATTCTACTCACATACAAAACAAAATGTACACATAGGAATTCGGAGAGAGATGATAAAATTTAATCTATCTATTTCTAGTAAAGCCAATACATTAATTGCTGTATAGTATATACAACAAACAATACTAATTAAAAAATCAATAAAATATTACAGAATAATTATATAGTAGTCGTTGAATATATAATAATAGATGTTATTGTTAACCAATATTATATGCTGACTGAAATCGTTTGGTAGAATAACTTTGAAAATACTATGCAATATTCAAGCCCAGATTAAGAAAGGGCACGACTACCGAGCTCGTGGGTATCATTGGATATCATGGTTTCGCACGAACAAACAGATTCGGTAAGTCCTGAGTAGTATTAGTAATAATAATTTAAACAAGGATAATTAATCAATTAAATATATCAATAATAATAAGGAAATGTATTAATTTTAGAAAATTTAACAAACAAGTAGCTAAAATAAAGTAGTAAAATATGACATGAAAATTATTTTTTGTAACGTGTATTGGGGGGGAGGGAGAGGGTTGAACCGGTACCCGATTTTGATCTTCAGATAGTAACTTGCATTAAAAATTCCATAAATAGATAGAGTTTTAATTTAAATACATTTTGGTGTTGACATTTTTAATTTCCATTAAATTATTGGACACCTCGCCACCACCGACTTGTAAAATAATTTTAACAGAAATATTTATAACCAGTACGTTTTTTTTAGGGCAGGAGGAGATGGAGGTTGAACTTGTGGCTACCCCCTCTCACCGCCCTCCCAACAAAAAAATATATTAAAATAAAAAGCAAGTGTCATCAAATATTGGTCAACAAAAATTCTACTCCCCCCCCCTAATTAATAATTGGTTATCAGTTATAGGATTGCACACATAAGGGTATTACCAGTTAACCTTTAATTCCAAAGTAAACCTATTCTGAATAACGGACACTATTGGCACACCCCCCTCCATTTATTTGGTTTTATTTTGGTTATTTCGGTGTATTTTAACGTTCTAAAAAATAGTTGGCTCTGTTCAAATTATTAGCTGGATTTTTTTTTTTTTGTACTGCAGTATGCGGTACCTTGATTTGTTGTTAGAGTAAAAAAACACTCCAAGTAGGTACAGGAGGTAACTTTTTATTTTAAACACGAACAAATCTATCGAGGAATATTCTCGTAAAAAAAAAGTGTACAAATTGTTTATACCTATGGAGTTAGAACCCTGTACCCCGAGTTTCTCACTCGAAAAATTGAACATTACGTCACAACTATTATTAATGTAAATAGTGTAAATCAGCGTTCTATTTAAGGTGACGCCTAGATACATGTGGTGGTCAGTATTCTGCAATATTTTTCCTAGCCATTCTATAGTAAAACGTTTCTTAGCGTTATGGTTCCGTATAGGTAGAAGTAAAATATCTATGTTTTGTTTGGGCAGAAATTAATCAGACACTGTCAAGGATTCATAATATTTAGTGCATTCATTAGTTTGCTTCCTATATTATCGAAAGTGAAAAAAGTTGTGTTTTGAGCTATAATTGCAAGCAAGTTCTATAAACGATATTACGGAGCACTGTAAAAATAGAGTGGCGCAAAATGTCTTATCGGCGTTCCCGAGATTGAGTTTAATTTGCTTATATTTTGTCCCTGCTTTAGGTTGAATTTCAAAAATCCTTTCTCATTGCACGGTGAAAGTATTAGAGGAACCACTATTCCAAATTTCAAGTGCGTACGTTGAGTAGTTTTTGAGATACTGCGATCAGTTAGTCAATGGTATTGGATTCTGATTATACAGATTATTGAACAATATATATATTTTTAAGGGGTTTGTATAGGCAGTCTTCTATATTCTCGAGGGCTACAGTATTTTCCAGTAAATTGACGAGCTTCCCGTTTTCTCATCTATAGTAATTGGTATTACTATAATATTACTGAAATTCCTTTTTCATAATAGTTTTCTTATAACTATGTTTAATGCAGTTAACTCGCAGTATAACTTGATATAACGAAAAACTCAATATCTTAACGAATGAAATAGTCGTTTCCTTATAAATTTTGTTATCAAAAAACTTGATTTAACAAAGTTATTTTGGACAAAGCTCTCGCGATATAACGAATTTTACAATTTTAAAGCTTGATATTACGAATTTTTAATTTTTTTTAAGATAAAGACCCTAGATAAAGTCTGATAATGCATAAACTAAAAAAAAAAAATACATAGCTGATCAAAATAAAAATCTAATAAAAATAAATATTTGCTACGATATATATTATCGTACATTATTATGACTCATGTATTTTATACATATATTACACATACAAATCACGCGTACGACGATTTTAGGTGCGATGTACTCTGACACTATTCAACCGATATTGATAAGATAATTCTCAATGTGTGTGATTTGGTCCAACTTGAAAGATAGGATAGTCTTCAATGTTCTATTCTAAATCCTGTGAATTATATAGATAGGGGTTTTTAGGTATTTTCAATACGAATATCTACTTGTTTATGTACATTTGTTTATTTATTTTTGTTTATTCGTGGGTTACTTTGGTGATACAAATGATAATTTGGATGTCACAGACAAAATAACTATTATTATTATTGTATTTGCACTATTATCTAACAATAGCAAATCATTGCCAGGTCAACTAGTGTAATATACATTTTGATTTTACTATGTATATTTTATATATTTATGTGTATGTAAATATTATTACAATGAAAATAAATGTGTGTTAATTTAAATTTCGTTAAAACGAACATTCGAAGTACCGAACTTATTTCTCGGTTCCTTGAAATTCGTTATATCGCGAGTTGACTGTATTATAATTAACAATTGTTTGTAATAATTTATCGTTGCATTCAGATATAAATTATATTCCCCTCTATATCTTATTTAATCCGCAGTTTGATATTATAAAATGTACTCCATCTCTTATCTTCGTGACAGCCCCATAATTTACTGCCACTTCCACCTCTCATGACATACTTCCCTCCTTGCTAATTCAATGAAGAGTGAGTATAAGCTATTTCCTTTTAAACACTCACAGTGACCAAAACGTTGTCCATTATTCATAAGTGTCTCAGTGTCTGTTTAATCATAAATAATTCATAACTGTTGCCTCTACCTACCTATACGGAATCGTGACGCTAAGAAACGTTTTAGTATAGAATGGCTCGGAAAAATATTGTAGAACACTTACCACTTCGTGTATCTAGGCGTCACCTTAAATAGAACGCTGATATACAAATTTGTACGCTATTTAAATTAATAATTATTGTAAAGCAATGGCCAATTTTTTAAGTGAGAATCTCGGAGTACAGGGTTCAAACTTCATAGGTATAACAAATTTTTACACTTTTTTTTACGAAAAATATTCTTCGATGGATTTGTTCGTGTTTAAAATAAAACGTTTTCTCCTATACCTACCCGACGTGGTTTTGTACTCTAACAACAAATCACATTACCGCGTATCGTAAAACAAAAAAAATAATAATACGGCTAATAATTTGAACATAATACCCTTGTGAGTATAATCCTATAACTGATAACCAATTATTGGGGGGGGGGAGTAGAATTTTTGTTGGCCAATATTTGATGACACTTGCTTTTTATTTTATTTTATTTTAATATATATTTTTTTGTTTGGGGTTAGGTGAGAAGGGGTAACCACAGGTTAAACTTTCACCTCCTGCCCTAAAATAAATGCACTGGTTATCAATATTTCTTCTAAAATTATTTTATAAGCTGCGGATCATAGCTTTACCCATTGTGTGTACAGCAGTAGTCGTTTCGTAACATTGCTTTTTTGGTGACGAAACAGTGGCGGCGTGGTGTCCGGACACAGTCTCCCACAACCACAACTTAAAAATGGAACACCTCGTCAAGGGTTTGACAAAAAATAACGTTTAAATGTCTGTCGTTACTATTTAAATGTTATGTTTAATATAATATATAAAATTAATTAACAAAACAAATGTTATAAAATCAATCATTAAAATCATTAAAATAATGAACCATTATTATATGTTAATTATTTTTTAAGAATTAATATTTTTAAGATGATCTTTTTCGACATAATTAGCAATAAAATCTGTAATAAAGGTTGACTTAAAGTATTTCTTAATTAATTGTCAACGGGTTTTAATTTAGAAAAAATACGTTTGCATTCTAAGTAATGGATAGTGTAGGTCAGCGGTTCCCAAATTTTTTTCATTCAAGCCTCCCTAATAATAAAAAAAATTGTTCACGCCTCCCGCAATGAATATTTAATAAAATAGGTTAACAATTATTTAATATTTATTAGTTAACAGTAAACTTATTATTTTATTTTATACAAAATAATTAATGCGAACAATGCGCTTGTTTTTCGTTTATTAATTTTTCAAAATTAGAAATTAACGTAGTTACTGCAACACGCATTTCTTTTTCCACGTTGAGTCTGGACCGATATTTTGATTTTAATCCTATAAGTGAATATGAAGAAAATTGCATTCGTAGTGAAGAATCGGATGGATAAGATAAGTTTCCATAAAATTTTTATCAGACGCATAATTAATCTAAAAATAACTATATGTACAAAATTCTAACCGCGCGCGGCGCCTCCATTGTTAAGTACTCGCGCCTCCTTCGGGTGGCGCGCCACACAGTTTGGGAACCGTTGGTGTAGGTGTTAATTTATATGCAAAGTGAAGTCTAGGGTACACGTTTGCATATAAATTGTTCCTAAAATGGAATTAATATTAATATACCTGTAGCTACTGCTCGAAGTTCAAAATATAAAACTGAACTCAATCTTTTTTCTATGTTATAATGATATTATATACATTACATATACATGTGTGATATAGAAAGGTGATAGTAGCACTACTCATAAAGGTACAAATATCGCACATTTATAAGTAAGTAGGCGTGTAGTACGAATTTAACAAGTGTTTATGTAGGAAAGCAAGTATGAAGTAGGTACTTGTACAGAAAAAAAAATGATGTTAATTAATTAAAAAGACAAAGAGCGGTCATATTACTATTATATATTACTACATTACTATTCACGGGTAACAGTTGAAGTATAAGTATGTAGTACAACTAAATTGCATAATGTCCAGAATATTCATAAATTACAGAAGTACTATAGTATTATACAAGGTAATTCGGTTAATCACGTTGAACCGTAGCGATGATTTACTATTATGAACTCACTGTAATGACAGGGGCAATCGCTTCTTATTATACTGTTAGCTTCAATTTACTCAATTCCCATTTAGGCAATTGCATAAATACATAAACACATACATACATAAACGTAATAGCTTGATTTTCATTACATATGTATATGTGCCTTATATGAGTTTTCAATATCACCTCCATATCATATCCTGAATACACCTTTGCCTAAGGGTGAAATGATATGTCGAAAACATTGTAAATAAGCTAAATTAATACAGTCGGTTCTACAAAAAATCTGAAAAAAAAACCGAATTAATACGCGTAATAATATGACATGACGCGTTACTTATTTTATATTTTTTATTTTTGGATCGTGTTGTCTATAGATAATAGGATCCCTTTCTCGTCCTAAAATTTAGGACTTTTACTGCGTGCAAAACGAACGATCTTTTAGATAAGCAAATATAAGATTTCGGCCATAATGTCGTTTTATAATTTCCTATATTATGATTTTTATAATAATTTGTTAAACAAGAAAAAAAATTATTTTTTTGCCAACCAACTCGATTTGTCGGTTATAAGTCACATTGGTGAATGCGGTTTTATTTTATTATACAGACAAATCATTATGCGAAATATGCCATTCGTTAGTATTATAAAATACGTTTCTTTTGTGAATAACGAAACGGGTACTCAAAGGACTATAAAAGGTCTGCGAGTAACCGGAGGCGGACGATATCTTTACAAATACAAAATAACGGTTTTATAATGTAAAATTAATTGAAATCAACTCATCGTTAACGTTAACGTAAAATAAACGGGTATAAAAAAAGAAACCGAGGATTTTAAGCCGATTTCAAAGATATAATTATTTTCACTTTAGACTTTTTAATTCGCCTGGTCTATGTGTTTTTTACTCCAAATATGTACAATATCATTATAAGTGAAATTGAAATTAATCGATCTGGATCAATCACTATTATAGATATATTATGCATGCTTAAAACAATTTTGGTATTATACTCAATCATATTTAAAATAAATTTATTAAGAAGCTAAAAAAAAAAAAACCAATGTCAAATGATATGCGTCACGCCTCGCGCGTAATATACGCTTCTCAACATTACAATCGAAAACACATTCAATTATTAATGAGCAAACACAAATAATAATTGTTATACTATCACTTTAACAATTAATGAATATTTTAATTCATACTGTGTATTAACATTAACGATGTCTAGCAGAGCCAATGACACATCGATTGACGATCGTCGTATTATACAGAGTGATTTTTTTTTCCTATCCAACTATTATACCTACGAATATAACGAGTAAAATTTATTTTTGTTTTTTTACAGTCAAACTATTATATTATTATAGCAGTGGTGTGACCACTTAGAGCTTGGTTTCCTCATAACTGGGCTGGAATATGTAGTTTCAAGATAATATCATATGATTTAGCTAATAGCTAGTTTTCAAAGAATTTTAAAATAGCCAAGACATCTAGTGGCAAGTTTGAAAAGGAAACAATTGTCTAATTCAAGTATTGTGCATACTTTTTATGAGTTATCTATAACATTTTAAAATTTGGAACAGAAAATTAGAAAAGGGTGACGAAATGCGTGCATATAAGAAAAGTTATGGATTAAATTAAATATATGCATATAAATTAAATTATTAGGAAATATTATGTATGGTTTATATAAAATCAGAAGTTAAAGTAAAATTGTTCAGACATATTTTTTGTGTTTTTGTGTAATCTAATTTCCACCTGTGTGGTTTTTATGTGATAACGTAACATTATGTCAATATATTTTATAGACAGGACAACCGAAATTTTATTTTATTTTTTTTTTCGTTACAGCATTATACATTTACACTTGAAAGTAAAACATTTCTAAAGTACATAGTACGCTTTAGTCAAAATTTAATATTAGCGCTGCTCGTTCTCGAGTCATATTTCTCTTATACAATATTATATTCACCACACTGCTCGCAATGCTAGAATTTGTGTGGGCAATAAAAAACCAAAAGAAGAAAATAAAAAAACAAAAATAAGGAACATATTTTGCACGTGGGTGCAGCCACTGTTGTAGGTAGAAAGTTTAGGGAAGGTAGGGAATTTAATCTGTAAGGAACGATAAACCATTGCTAATGAAAAAACGATTCTGAGAGGAGTTGACAATATATATACATATATATATTGTGACGTATTATATATGTCATATTGTGGTAAAATGATTTGCAGTGTTGGAACGACATAACGAATAAAACATGTATTATACGTAGGTACGTATAAAACCATAAAACATACGATATAAAACTACTTGATTTTATACGTTTTATACTGTATAGAAGTTTTTAAATCTGGTGTAATTTGTTACATTAATTATTCGTAAATTTAATGAAGTTTAATAAATTTATCTTTATTTAATTCTAATCGTTATTAATTAATTAAGTTTAGGTATCTTTATTAACAATTATTAATTGCACTGATCTTTAAGTTTAAATAAATTCACCAAGATAGATGCGATTTGTGTTAATTTATTAATGTTTTAGCTTTAATGTATAACTGAGACATTATTGTTTTTACAATGAAATGTTTTTATTAATTATTTATTTTCCTTTTAGTTTTCTTAATAAATGGAAAAAACCGGTCATTTTTTGCGAATACCTGTTGATACCTTGGCAACGAGGGGCTAATAATATTCCACTCATAATTATTGTTTTTTCGTATAGTGCAATAATATGTGCAATGTGTATGTGCTAAAAATTAAACGCCCGTACACCGGCCGGATAAAATGGTTTAATTTAGCAGGGCTATGATCCCGGACGCCGACAATACGCGCGAGACGTATACACAAGTGCGACGGAAGTATCTACTCGAGTGTCATCATCGTCGCATACGCGAATTTTGAACATTTAGGATCTCATAATATTATAAATATAGTACTCGTATTATTATTGTTGTAATATGTACTCTCCGTCAGCGTTATTGTCGCCAAGCCCCCTTCGTTTATTATACAAGGCGGATATTCATCGCGCGCGCGCGCGCGTGTGTGTGTGACTTTATAGTTTTGTTTTTTCCGTTCAATCGTAAAAATTATGTATGCTATATGGTAATCATATATGAATGCATAATTATATAATATGATTATTATGGTTAATACGATAAATGTTTTGGTCGCGGATACCACACAATATCCCCGCGATAAGGAATTTCATGTAGTGTGAATAATTTTACATTCACAATTTGAACTATTTACGAATATTTTTATCACATATTATACTAGGTATTATATTTGAGTAAAACCATTATAATATAATAACTGGCTATGTATATTAATCCACCCAGTGGCGTATTTGAGGAGAGGGGGGGGCAATGAGAGCGATCGATCCCCCCCATAAATTAATTTGTGTAGGTATTTGCTATATAATATACATACAACAATCTCAGAATCTCTTTTAAAATTGAACGTTTAACATTATTTCTGTTAGGAAAGTATCATCAAACACAAAAATTAAAACAAAAACACTCCATGGTAAGATCAATAGGGTAGAATATAAGCTTGTGTATAATAATTTTAATGCCCCCCCCCCTCCCATAAAACCAAGCAAATACGACACTGGCTCCACCTGAAGTCTGAAAATATGTGTATCAGAATATTATAGTTTAATCGTTCTTTTATTATTCTTATTTCAGAGTTATACGCAATTTAGGCCAAACGCTGCATCACACACTGCTTTCCACTTATCTCTTAACAATGTCAACTCAATGTTGTTTTTACTTCTAAACTTTGTCCGGCCACAATTGTTTAGTTACATATCCAATTTAGGATAGTCTTTGCTAAGGAGTTTGAACTCATTATAATTTAATATCGTATTCAATTATTACATTTTAGTACGTATATTATATTATATATCCAGTGTTATTGTATAAAGATAAATTAAAAATATATTTAGTTAAATATGAGAAATAATAATAGAATAATAATTACATAGATGGTCATAATAATAACCAGCAATTTTCACCTCAGTGAAGAGCAATGCTAGTTTTTTTTTCCTTCTCTCATATTGTATGTAATCTTATCTGTAACATTTTATTACTAGCATTAAAATAATAATAAAACTCATAAAAAAAAAAAATAATAAATAAAATATTTGGTACTATTCACGAGTCATGGGTAAGCTATTATTATACACGAGTTTGTTGAGAAGGTAGGATGTACTGCAGGGTAATTTAATATACAAACTGTGTGTTTGAATCATTGCAAACGAAAAACCATTAAGAGTGTAGTATAAGTCGTGTTTTTCTCTCGCTGTTAAGAGAACACAGAAATCAGCAACAAAAAAATAAAACATTTCAATAAATATTTTAAATAAAGTAAAAATCAGTAAAAAATCCTCATTTCTTTAAGGTATGATTTAAAATAATCGGATCATTTTTATTTGCTGAATAAGTGTTTTACGAGAGAAAAAAAAGAAAGAAAAATATACATCTTAGTATAATTGTAAAAAAATATATAAAAATTATGATATTATGCTATTTAATATAATCTTCAAAAATCAAACTGCTTGTATTGAAAAGTATATACAAAAGACTGAAATCCTTCTTTTATGGGACCAAAAGTATATTAAAATACAATTTATATATGCTATCAATTATTTTTAATAAATACATTAATTATGATAAAAAAAAGTTTTATCTAGATAGTTTTTGACTAAAATAATCTTATGTTTCATTTATTGTGGGTTAGAAAAACGTAGAAAAAAAATACCTACTTATCTAGATAAATACAACGATGAATGCATCTTGTGTGTGTTTGTGTGTGTGTGTGTGTGTGTGTGTGTGTATACGATATGATAAAAATAAATAATAATATAATAAAAATCCACATTTTAATATTATATATTTTTTTTTTATTTTAGGAACGAAAGCAATTATAATATGGCGAAGAATTCAATGTAAAATATGATTTATTTACTTTAAGCATTTATTTATTTTCAGAAATATGCAGTCCGTACAAAATATAAATAAAAAATACGTCAAGAAAATCTTAATGTCAAGTTAACCTTTACAATTCTATTCTTTAAGAAAAATAAATCATTTAAAACGCTTATTTTGTATATTATTATTATTCGCATAAAATAATATTTTTAACGTAAAAAAATAATTGGTTATTAAAAATAATAAACCTTAAAAAAAAAAAATATGCGCGAAACACGACGAATTATTATAATATAAAATCGTTGACGGTAAATGTTACTCTCAATGATATTTTACCCTCCGCCCAGTAAACATATACCTAGGAAGTAAAAATTACCGTTTAAGCCGGAAAAAGAGTAAGATCAAAAACGAACGGAGGTACTTCACACCACGGATGGGCCACTGTTGTAAGTGAAAATCTGAGAAGATATAGAAGGGAATTTAATTTATATCTGTACGCAACGATTAATGAAAAACGATTCGGAACGAAGTTCGGTTATGTTGTTTGTTTTGAAAGGCCGTAGTATTTACGATTTTTGTCAAAATTAAATACAAAAATTTTATTTTAAACCACAAATTTGACTTAAAATGAACCACTTGTTAAATTTTCAAGTATTTTTGTTTAGACTAATCATTTTTATCTATAGAGTACCTAACACGAATAAAAATTACGTGAAAAACTAGTGAAATAAAACTGTCTATAGATACCTAGCTCAAACGTTTTACAAATGTCACCACGGCTAGAAAAAGCAAATATAAATGTTCTGTATGCGTAATAATAATACATATTTAATATTTTTTTAAAAAAATTAAATATTAATGTCTGAATGCGGATTCTGATATTAATTAATAATTTATAAATGTGTATAATTGTTTCGCTATTTTGCATAGAGTACTGACTAGGGCCGAAATGCAACAAAAAAGGTTTCTTGTCGTGTATTGATTAGTGTATGATTTCTTGGAGAAATGTTTGCACACTTCGCTTAAAATCTAAAATATCCGGGAGTGAAAATTGCCCGTAGTTTTTGTTTGCCACTGTAGCTATATAATATGAAATTTGAAACGGTAATGCACAGAAATACGCATTAAAGTTACACAGGTGTTTGGGCTACTGTATTTCAGTGCTATACCTACGGCACCTTGGCCGCGATTCAAACCGCGTCACAATCGTATTTTGGACCGTTCCGTAAAAACACGAGCAGTCAAGCTTTGCAGCTAAATATAATATTATTATTGTCAAGCTCATATCATATTAAATGTATAATAATAGGCATAATAACGTAAATCCGAACTTTTTTGCTCGCGCAAGTGAACGATTACCCATTGGAAGCGTTGGAGTTTTTTAAAAATTACACGACGAAATCCCGCTCTTAAAATTGCAGTACTGCCATGCATAATAAAAGCGAACGAGAGCTCGTTTATTTCTCGACAACGAATTAATTAGTAGGTGAATATAGTAAATAAATATATAAATAAGACATGTATATATACCGATAAATTAATTGACGAATGCGTCGCCGGGAGTATTATGGCAAGTGTATCGTACGACTGGCTTCGAATAAAAAATTCATCATCGGGTATATCATAGTCAAAATGTAAAACGCGACTGAATATAAAATATTAAACGAAGGAATTACACAGAAAAAAATTGTACAAATTGATCGTTTTTTATAGAATATAGAAATAATTTATTTTTATAGGTTCTCATCTATTTAAAATGGGTTATTATTGGACATAGATATGTTAAGAGACATAAATTATTTGGTTATTATTTATTATCTAAAATGTATCGATTTAGGATATTGTTTTTAAAATCAGTTTGAACATATAAAATATTATTAAAATTATTTTTGTTTATTTCATTGTGTATGTGTAATTCTTCTAAAACTGAATTGATGTAAATGTTATTTTGGGTATTTAATATTTCTAAGTCCGTATTAATATCAAAACTTACATTATGGTTACTTTTTAAAACATGTTTAACGAAATTTGAACTAAGAGCAGTTTTTTAAAATTATATTTCATTTTAATAATTTAGTTTTACTTTATTATTTTAATAATTAGTTGGTACTTTCATGTCTACGGGACATAATATCTATTGCGACGATTCTTCTTCGTTTATCTACAAACATTTTGAATAGTTTCAAGACTCTATAAGGAGTATTAATAGATATAATTAATTGTCAAGTTCGAAATATCCTAATAGATCACGAGCTCTTATATACAGCTATATCAATAGCATCTTCAATAACTAAGGGGAAACGGTGAGCCCAACACCAAACATAAATTAAAAACAGCGCTTACATTTTCTTTTCCACGAGAGATCACTCGGACCATTTTGCAAAATAACATGCGTAAATTGGTCGGGTAGTTTCGGAGATTATCAAATTATCTTATCATCACTCAAAATCACTTCAACCAGTACAACTTCATGTAGACAATTTGCTGAGGAATTCAGGTCCCGAATGAACTTCTTGTTTAACTATTGTTTCGACTTTGTCCTCAGCAATACATTTTCACTCGGAAATGAACGAAGGGCTTTCAAATCAACTACCTTCTAACTACTTAAATTTCTACCGGAACGTTAAATTTCAACAGCGCCTTATAGTTATTCAGCCAGACTTACAAACGTGCGTCAGTGTGGTTGCGTCTAGTATATTTTAAAGGGGCAACGAATGCACCGCTATTATGGACATTTATTTACAGTGCCTAACTAATTCCGTCTACGCAAATATTCTTCACAGTTTTGCTTATGTTTTTGATGTACTCATTACGCCGTAAACTGTATTTATTGATAGTAATATAATATAATATTGTAAGATTATATAAGAGTTAAAATCAACCCTCTGATTAAATCTATTAACGATGTTAAATCCAATCAAACTAATTACGTCTATAGATTTTCTCTCCGAAAAAATGTCATCTCTAACTACAAAAGTTAATGATCTGTAAAATCAGTTACTCTCTCTGTCTGTCAAAATTGAATTATTAAAAACCAGAATTGACACTATAGAAATTAATCTTAAATCAATAAATATATCTACATCCAATTCAATAGATTAACAGCGACTTAATATCTGAAATGATTGACAGAATATTACACAAGATGTACTTAAATTTCTAGATTTTAAATCACTTGCCTTGGTAAATTTCTCTCATCTATCAAGTCATAAACACTAAAATTATGTTTTCCGGACCAAAAATATATCTTTGATATATTCTTGTCTCGAAATTAGTTATAGAAAACCTTCATTTCTATTCCGATTGTACAAAGCAACAATAAAACTATGTATCTCATTTAGCGAAAAACTTCTACGACGCAGATCAGAAGGTGAACGAGATCTCATTATCAAATAATAAATTAGATGCAGTCCTACAATTCTTAATTAAAAACTAATAAATCTCCAGTTTAACTGCTCTTACCAGAATATCAGAGGTTTAAATACCAAATTTAATTTACTAAAAGCCACCATTCCCTTCTTTGATTTCAGCATTTTAGCTTTTACTGACAATTGGTTACACAGTTATCTTAATTCCTCCGAACTTGGTCCTTATAATTTTAGATTCTGAGTGAAGCGAAGAAGCTTGTGGTTTTACAAAGATGTTTTTTTTTTCATCTGTTAATAACTTTTTTATCATAAGACTTGCTCAAATATTTATGCATAGCACCTTTTTTGAATATAAATCGATGTGGGGAGGTACTATAAAATGTCTTTTTCGATTTTCTCAAGAGTTTTTTCTTAAATTTGAAAAACTGAAAAAAAAAGGGTAAAATATACGAAATATATTACTAAAATATTACGATTTTTTTTACTGTGCACAACTTTTCAACTAGAAATTTTGATCATTGATAGCAATATTTCGAAAAGGACATTTCACTAAGGAGGTACTTTAAAGAGGTTATTTTTCAATTTTCTCAAAAATTTTCTCAGCAAATGTGAAATCCGGAATAAAAAATAGGAAAACAGGGAAAAAAGAAAGAAAACTGGGAAAATCGGTACAACATTAAACAAATATTCTTAAAGAAAATGTATAAGTCTATTTAATTATTTTACTATGAAATGGCATATATTATATTGTTGACAAAACATCACTATCAACTGAACTCCGCTCAGAATCGTTTTTTCATAAGTAATGGTTTATCGTTGTTTACCGATAAATTGTCTATAAAAATGGCTGCACCTATCCCCATTATCCTAGGAAGTCTTTTTCAATATACTGATGTGACAGGTCTTTTAGGTCTATTAGGTCTATCTAGCTCTTTAATCAGAAACGGGGGAGTTTTATTAGTTATCAATAATAAATATACTTTCTCAGTTATTGACCTCAATGTAAAATCTCCAGAATTATGTTTTGTCGTTGTTAAAACTAATAATACCACACATTTAATTATTGGTTGCGTCTATTATTCTCTAAATTATCCATCCTTTTTATAAACAAATTTTTAAATATTGATAACTTGATTTCCTCCTGCGCTTATCTTTATTGAATTAATTTTTTTATTTCAGTTTTCCTAATTTAATTAATGCTATACTTCCAATTTTAATCCAAACGTATCTTCATCCGCATCTATTTTTCTTAAAAATCTTACTTCTTTAAATCTTTTCTGAACTAATATAATACTAAATCACAAGGGTCTTATGCTTAACCTCATACAATCTTACTCTTATTCTCATGTCATATCCGTAAACAATGTTGCCATTGTCCCCATCGACAGTTAGATTGCACTCGTCTCTCCGTTAAATACTTATACTAAAGTATTTACCACCCTCTACTAATTAATTAATTATACTTATAATTCAGTATTCTGAATTATAGTTGATTATACTACTATATTATCGTTCATTAGGTCAATTAATTTGACTGAAATATGTAGGTCTCCATTCTTGTTGATGAGTTTTACTGTATACTATATTTTATTATTAATACTTGAAATCGCGTAAGAATCTGGAAATATGGAAATCTGGACCGTACATATTTGGACTCTACAAATCTGAAATCTAAATCTGGACGATACAAAATTAGACCGTACCAATTTTGACTACATATTAAATATATATCCGATTAAGGGGTAAATGTAGGCTATAAATATACTATTGCATAAAATACAATATTTAAGGGGTTATGAATAGGCAATTTGTATTGAATTTTTTAAATCCATCACTTAACTACCCATTATTAACCTAACCTAACCTACCCATTATTAACCAATGCCAAATTTTTGTTTATTTCCAGATTTATTATAATAATAAGCGAAATATCAAAATTCCGTGATTATATTTGTAGGAATTTGAACGACTTACGGTGAAATTTGATTTTACTTTTCAATTATTTTTTGACAATAATGTTATTGTACAAACTAGTTAAATTGTTTATAGTATTTGGTTTTGACGCAGATTATTATTTGAAATGGCACCATAGAGAACGGAAAAATATGGAATAATTTTTTATTAATTTCACATTTAAAATACTAAAAGATTGACAAAATTTACATTTCTTCATTGGTTTTCCAAATAGCTAATATAAAATAAGATTAAACAAAAAAATCTATATACCATTTATAAAATGGCTAATTCAAGTTGTATTACCAAACATTTTCTTTAGCACGCTTTCAATGTAAAACGCTCAAAAAATGAGATACATAAATAATATGCAATGTTCTTTCAAATATCAAACAATTTAATTTTGGTCATTCATTAAAAAATATCAAATCCACCAGATTACTAAATATTGTCTCTTACTCGACAATCAACAAATAATGGCCAAGAAATTCTTTATTTATTTAGTAGTCATTTCCTTTTTGTATTTATAGAAAGAGTTGATCCAAATAAGTTATTTTCATCTCGATAAGATGAATCATGGCATTCTTTAAATGTACTTCTTAATACTTAATACTTTTGAGATTTGCCATGAACCTAGATGTCCTAAGTTATAACTATTGAACTAGAAGGCATTTCTCCGACATTTTCATTTATGCATTAATTCATTCTGGCACTTAAATACTTCTTCTGAATTCTTTTGGTTTCTTCCCTGTCCTATGGAAATTCTCCTACATTAATCTAGTTTTTTAAAAAGGTTATAAAAACTTAATTTTAAACTATCACTCCATGGCCCATATCAATAATTTTTATTTTCGCAATGATATTTTCATAAATTATTATCTTTAAAATTACTCTTTAAAAAATTTAAGTAAACTTAATAAACTTTTCAAAACTAGCTTTTCAAACTCATTATTGTCATGGATTGATTTTTTTTTTGTCATATCGAACATAAAATGTCAAATTTAAGAATTCGATATTAACTTCTATAAGTGTAACAAGGAGTTCATCAAGGTGATCACCACTACTTTTTAATCTTTTCATTAATCATGCAGTCTTTTCAATTATTCATTCTAATATTCTCTTATTGCTGACGATTCTAAAATTTGGACAGTTCTCTAAGAACTTCCTCTCCCCATCTCACCACTCTGGTTATGAAAATATTTCAGGAATTTTAAATTTGAATTGTATCTCGGTGTCATGATAAACTTCTTTCAGGGCGCATTTGTCTTCTTTTTTATGTCGATGCCAATTATTCCGTATTTTAATTTTATTTAATTAGATATAAATATTTTATATCGAATAAAATTAATTTGTTTACAAAAATATTCGTTATAAATTATGATAATGATTGCGATTGTATTCATGACAAATAATAACTATAAAAATCGATACCGGTGATAAGATGTACGGGTATATTTAAAATAGTTAATAATATAGACATAATTATGAAAAATCAACAAAAAAAAAAAAAAAAAAAAAAAAAAAACTATAATAATTAATACATATTACTTTGAATATATTACTGAAATTATTTTGTCCCTTTTTTTTTTTAGATTCTTAGTGAAGCGAAGAAGCTTATGGTTTTACAAAGTTTTTTTTAACTGTGTGCAACTTTTCTACCAGCAATTTTGCTCCAACTTGTAATAATAACAATTTTTCTAAAAGAAAATTTCACAAGGGAGGTATTTAATAAAGTTCATTTTTCGATTTTCTCAAAAGTTTACTTATCAAATATGAAAAATGGAAACAAAACGGAGAAAAAACGGGAAAATGTACGAAATATAACTACTCTTTACTAAGTATAGTTTTCCCCTAAATGTGTGGCATATCCATCATCAGTATTTGACTCTTTTATAATTTATAAGAATTTACCAATATTTTATGTCTAAAGTCTAACCATTTATTATTATTATACGTATTTGAACATTTTGTATTATTTTGATACTTTGCGTTATATCTCAAAATGATACAATTTATAATAAAATAAATAAAACGATTAATTGAAAAAAAAACAACGAAAAGAGCGGTGATTTTCTTGTAATAATACTATCTGGACTATTCGAACTGGGTGCTGATCTGAAATAGATTTTTCCATATCAAAATATGTATACGTTTTATTGCGTAGGTATACGCCGAAATGCGTATTTTGAAACACCTTTCTTAAAAATATCCTTAATTCGGTTTGAGTGTATCCAGCTGAAATGTGTCATGTTACCATTTGAATGAAAACACATTGTAAAAGCGTGGTATATATAATATTATATTATATATCTACTACATCAGTAAAAACATAAAAAGCCTTTATTCAATAAAATACTATACAATATTTGTACACAATGGAGAAAAGTTTTTTTGATCTCTGTATATTTATATATAATATATATATACACGTACTTATTGAAGTAGTTTTTCTTTTCCGAAACAGTTTTTCATTTTTTAAGAATGCTATTACATTACAAAAGGTTCACGGGGTCCGATATCGTGCGGGAATGGTGTTTGTGTGGAGGGTGATGGAGGGGGTTACACACACAAGGATAAAACATTTCCATTATAATATATTATACTGGTGTGGACAAAACCGATACATAATAAAATAGTTCTTACAAGTCTTTCTTGGGTCGATACTGAAATTACAATAATATCTACTAAACGTATTAGAAAGTCATAACATAAATATTGTAACTCTGGTTTTGGGTTGCACGGTAGAAAAAAAAAAAAAAATTACCGAATAAAATCCGGGCATGGGAAAAAAATCGCGAGATTTTCTTGTTACTCATTTTAATCCAGGACAAATCCGTGATGACTCCTCAATGTTTTCAAAAGAAAAAAATATCGTTTTGTTTTTTTCAAAGTGAATTTTCGTTGTTAACAAAAAATTATATAATTATTTAAAACATTTTCTGAGTATAATCAAGAGGCTATTAGTTTTTTGATGATTTTTTTCTTGGGAAAGCAGTTTATCGTTATTACAAAATCTCCGGTTTTTTGTATTATTTCAACAGTTTTTTATAGTTCCTATTTTTTTTTTTTGATTTTGCAAATGATTTAATTTGTTCACGTATTAATTAAAAAAACACGAACTTCCTACCCGTCGGTACTTTGAAACATTTATCAAAACATGTATCAAATATTTATCAAAAGTTTTCCCTATAGGTTTTTTTTATGGTGATTTCTAGGTAACCTTGGCAATAAGAGGGAAAATATGACTAATATACTACTATGCTCAGAATCGTTTTGTCGTTTGTAGTAATTTATCGATGCATGTACAGGACAGAGTTTCCTCTGAAGATATATTCTCTTTGCAATATCTCCTGAGATATTAAAGATAATGAAATACATTTTTAAAATTTTTTTTATTACTCTCACGGATAAGGATTAAAAATATTTATATTTTAATTAAATTTGTATGTTTTGGTAAAAAACTACTTTTATTTTATTATTTCCAAAATAATTGAAGGTAGCCAATTTTAAAGAATTTATTCTTCTGAACATATTGATATTTCTACTTTTTATTTTAATTCAATTCGTGATTTTCAATAATTTTTTAAGTTCACAGACAAATTTTTATAATAATTATGCAGCAGACTCGAATCACATTTGCTAATTAATTATTATTAACATTATTATTAATACAATTATTATTATAATTGACTGTACACGTTTTTACTTTGAATTTTAAAAACAATTATTTAAAATCACGAATTAAATGAAAATAAAAAGTGGATACGTTAAAATTTTCAGAATTATTAAACTTATAAATTATAAATTGGCAATTTTTAAATTTTTTTAAAATAATACAGTAAAAACTTCTTTTTTTTTTAAGTTTTTACCAAAACATAAAAAATTCGTTGAGATATAAATATGTGTAATCCTTATACCTGTGAGTATTATAAAAAATGAAAACCCGCAACAGAATTTGATTATTTTTTTTTTTTATGTCAGGAGATCGTACGATTAATATACTTCCGAGGGACACCCTGCATACACAAACTAAATTGCCTGTATATCCTAATTTTCCAAATATCCGCCTACAACAGTAACAACATTATGTACCTACTCGTTTCGTTTTACATGATTAATATATATACTCGTGCATCGCACTGACAATACATTATAATATTATTACTCAAAACAGTATGCCGGGTACATTCAGTTGGTAAAGTAATCGGATGAAATACAAAAATGTTTAATATTAGTTTCACTGACACGTATCCCCGAGAAAATTATCTGTGACAACCGTCACGCTTGGGGGGGAATGCAACAAAAATAATAAAATAAACGACTTACAATACGACTGTCACTGTATTTTTCGATTATCGTTTTGAAAAAGAATTTACTGCCGTACCATTTTCAGTGTTTTTGATTTTTAGTTCTTTATTTTATTTTATTTTTTTAATACTCAGAAAGTAATAAATGTAAGCAACTTAATGACAAAAATAAATGTATCAATTTTAGAATTCGGATTGAATTGCGCTCTCATTCTATAAAACTGAAAAGTACAGAATAATGATCATATGCTCCAATGATAACATATAATATATACAATATAGGTAGGTAACAATTATTTTCACAGCGAATCCAAGTAGACTTTATAAATATTAAAATTCAAAAACTCCAGTCAATGTATCCTACCCAATGCAGTTTTAGGATTCGGAGGATTCGGTATTTTTTGAAAAAAAAAAATAGTCAAGGTATTATAAAAAAAAAGCTGACACTGCCGATGAGAGGTGCCACTATTTTAGGAGGAAAGTTGGGAAGGAGGATATATTATAGAGTAATTTAATTTATTTCTGTACGCAACGATGAACGATTCTGTGCAGAGTAATATTTATAGTATTCTTCCTTGTTGTCAAGGTAACTTTTAAGTCAATAACTATAATAACAATCGCCAGTTTTCCCATTTATTAAGAAAAATACAAAGAATTTTAAAAAAAAAAAAGTAACCTCCTAAATGGACTAATTTGATGATAAATTGATACAAGGAAGTCTACACAAAGTATTCGATTGGAGCAAAACGTTTTATAAAAAAGTTGTTCACAGACATACACAAAAAAATAGCTAATGCTGCTAATGAGTGTATCATTTTCGTAGGTGAGAGGTTGAGGAGGTAGAATATACAAGCGAATTTAATGTATATCTGTACGCAACGGAATACCTTTGCTGCTAACGAAAAATAATTGTGAGAGGAGTTTGGTTAAACATGTTTAAAAGGTCGTGATGTTTACGATTTTCGTCAAAATTTGTTATTAAAATTCTTGTAAAAAAAAAAAAAAAAAATACTATATAACACTCTATTTTTTTGACCACGAAGTACGACTGCTTAAAGTGAACGACCTATTAAATTTCCAAAAAATTCTGTTTGGTTTGGCTATTTTATCCACAGAGTAACTAGTAGGGTTTATGATTTCCTACGGGTATTTAAAATATACGGGCACACGGATAGACGTGTATTTAAATACATGTGTGTTAAACTGTGTATTTATAACTACAATAGCATTTACTGTTACACGTGTATTTAAGTAGAAATAAACGATATAAAAATAAATGTATTTCATTTACTATCATTTATTTCTACTGAGAAATTATTTATTTATATATTTATTAATGAGTATTAACCATTTAATAATTTTTTTAATATTTAATTATTTAATAATGCCCGCGATTTTGACATTGACCGTTGCAAGATCACGTCCAGTAACGTAGAATATTAATATTCAGACACAATGACATAATTTTAAGTCAAATAAAATCACCTGTCCAGCATATACATAAATGTTACATTAGATAAAAGGTTTTTTTTTTACATAAAATAATAATATTATAATGCAAACGGCTATTTATTCATGATGATAATAATCTATATTGTGGAAATTAACTTCACTTATAAAAATAATATTGATAATAACAGTAACCTATACAATATTTAAACGAATTTTCATGTACTGGTGGGACTACGGGATCATTACGACGACATTTAATATTAATCCATAATTTGAAGCCAATAAATTCTCAATCAACAAATTCTCAGTCAACAAAGTACGTTTATTTGTTTTAATTTTTGTTACGATGTACTATATACGCGATATCATAGTTTGTCGGCCATACTTAGTTTTGAAATAATATTTTGCAAATTGATTTTTTAACGGTTATATGAAAATATTTGTTGATTGATTGGTAATAAAATAAAATTACCTCCCAAAAGTACCATCTCGTACCAAAATGCAACAATAAAGGTTTCTTGTAACACGATTAGAGGTCGGAACTAGGAGATATCTTGTACAAAGGATATAAAAAATAAAAACATCATGTAAAACCAATACATTCCACGCTACGCTCTGAATTTAAAAATGTATTTAGTGGTACCTATATCTTATTTTTATAAGGGTTTAACGAACAAATTTTCACATTAAATCACGTGTATTATTAAATACACATGTAATAGTAAATACACGGATCAATGCACGTGTTTCATAATTACACGTGTACCCGTGTATTTAAGTACACGTGAATTAGTAAGCCCTAGTACTTACCGAATAAATATTACATAAAAGCTCGCAAAATTAAAATGTCTATAAATATCTCAAGGTTAGGTTACGGATGTGATAAAATTTGACTACATTTATAAAAGGCTAACATACGTTTTTTGCCCAAATTCCAAATCTCTAAAAATATTCTTAACTGAATTACAACAAAAAAAAAAAACAAAATTGAAAGCAATAAAAGCACTATTTTCGTAAATATTTCTGTTTTTCCTATATTTTTTCCAATTATTTTAAAAACTGCTTGGAAAATCAAAAATAATCTTTTTAAAGTACCAACTAGATAAAATTTCCTTCCAGAAAAGGTGCTATACTTGAAAGCTGGAATAAGTTTTCTGGTAGAATATTTGTAGACAATATAAAAAAAAAATAAATATCATTTTAAAACCCGCAAATTCCTCTCTCCACTATGAATTTAGTAGTTAAATCAAAAATAAGCCCACATCTTATTAAAATCAATACATTCCTCGCTGCCCAATCATTATTCCCTAAAACTTACGTTTGATCCAATCGCAGTATGACAGTTTTTTTTAAAAATCATTTTACGATGAAAGTGGCTTGTGTTCAAGCAATTAGTTTTAAACTTCAGTGTAGCGAGGACACATTGGTTTTATTTTAGTGTGTTTGTGTGTGTGTGTGTAGGTATGTGGCTTAGGTTTGGTTACCTTCTGAGTTAAATGAGAAAGATAGAGTACTATGATATATACTCTTAGAGTAATTTAATTTTTGTCTCTACGATAAATTAGCTAACAAAAATAATTTTGAGTGCACTTCTATTGAACGTGTTTTAAAATAAAATGATTTTTCACATCAGATCTAGAATATGCTAATATCCGATAATATAAGTATTCGGTGAATATAGGTTTTTACAATAATTATTCTTATTGAATTACAACCAAAAATAAAATTGAATATTACAGAAATCATTTTTTCTGTCATTAGAAAACTATAATGAAAATTAAAAATTTCCAGCGTCGGCAAAAATTTCAACATAAAAGTGTTTTGTTGCTTTTTGATTATAGCTAGATTTCCAGTAAAAATGCTGTTTACAAATTCACTCGGAATCTAAAAAAATTCTCGTGAGCAGTAGAGATCCGTCTCCAGTAAAATTTACTCTATCAATTTTGTATAATAGACATATTATTTTTAAAACCAGAAATAACCGATTACTATCATAGTATACTGTTTACTATAATCATACTACTTCCGAAAATATAATGACATTTAACATTAAAAATGGTTGGGAAGTGGGTTAAATGTTGAAACTCCCAAATAGCTCATTATTGATACTTACACCATTTATATACAAAAGTTCACACAAAAAGTTAAAGGACACATTCCTCCATTAGCAATATAATGAAATTCATTCAAAATGTTATCACTACAATCAGTCCACACATTTTCTGAGATCGAGATCATTTATAATAAAAGAAGCCGCTAAATGTGTCCAAAAGAACCGTGAAAATGATAATAACCCAGTGAAATAATTCTCTATTGTCAGTAAAAATTTGAAAAAAAATGGTGAAAATTTGATGAATAATTTCTGAATGACCATAGTAACAGCAATATTATCGTATAACATCATTGTACAGTAAACATTTCATATACGTGTTTTGATTTTACGTATTGAAATCGTAGTTTTCAGTAAATTCGTAAATTTATTTATTTTGTAACTTCGAACATTTATTGTCCATTTACTTATCACGATGAAGGCCGACGTTTCGTCTGGAGTACGGTCTCTGGAACCGCAGTACTATTTCGGGTTGACCGTCGGGTCCGGTAACAACTGTTTTTTCCTGAACGATGAAAAGATTGTTTACCGCGCTGCCGGTGTAATCGTTGTGCACGACCTCTTGAATCATTCCCAACAATACGTGTACTTGACCGATTCGCAAAAAACCATCACGACAATGGATCTCAATCACGGCAAGTACGTCCTGATCTTATATTTTACCTACACAATTACTATCACGTTTCAGGGATCGGGCACATGGCCTTTACAAATAATTGTTAACAGCTATTTAAAATTTACAATTAACAAGTCTTAAAAATCTTAAAGAAAAAAGAAATAGTGTAATCGGTTTTAATTTACATATTGAAGGGCCTTCGCCTTTTGTTTTCTTTTTTCGTACATGTTCCGCGGAGTGATCCAATTACGATAATTTTTGTTTCTGTCACGGAAAAACTTAGAGGGTGCATTGGACTTTGATTTCAGATTATGTAACTGAAGGCTAGAAACCAAAATAAAATAAATGAAAAAAAAAAAAAAATCGCAAAAACTTATCGTATTCGAACTATAATAACTAAGTATAACGTTCATAAATATGATTTTAAAAATTCAGTCCCACACTTCTTGTAAGCCGTTTTCCTTTTCCCGACACAAAACAAAAAAAAAATAAATTATCGAAATCGGATCACTCTACGAGTCATGAGAGTTTTCCCCATAAAGTAAGTTATTTAGCAAAAATCTTGTCACGCGTTGGTCCCTTAAAATCTTCATCGTTCTCATCCGATAGGGTTTGAAAGCGTGTTTTTTTTTTTTATGTCATATTTTTATGATATGCTGGATACTGTTCAATGCCAAGGAAACAACCTCCTCCCACATAAAAATGGTCTCAAATGGGACTTCCGTTTTCCGCCAAAGTGACTTTCGTTCGTTATCACCATAACCGTTTTTCTCCAAAGGTTATATTACGATTTTAGCCAAAATTAAATTAATAAATTATTTTATATATTTGTTGAGAACCCGTGAACCTAAATCTATCAAATTGTAGTGGTTACGATTTCCGCCTCACAGACTATCCAATATATTACCTTACTATTATTATTCACTTAGCCAGTGTATTTACCAACGTATACGCAATATTTATAATATAGCTGAATGTATATAATTATATGTGGAACACAGCGTATTCAAGTTAAATCTTACTGAAGTAACGAGTTGTTTTATTGAAGATCTTATGCCACAGTGTCTATCTGATAATCGCGTTTAAGCGTATTGACAATATTTACTAAATAATTAAATTTCAAATGCAAGTACGCTCTCCTCCCTACCCCCCTAAGTTATGTGCTGTAGGAGCTGCTTCATTAACAAGAACCACAAATGCATATGAATCATTCCATTTGGACTTAAATTAATGTTTTTATAAAAACTTAACCTCAATTATGATGCGAGTTCAGAATCTGATAATGAAGAGTACAGACCAGTGTTTATTGTAAAATGTCAACTGTGAATGAACCGAAAACTTCACAAATTATAATTAATTTAAGAAAGAATAAAGTATAAAGAATATTTTCAAAAATACATTTATGGGCATTTAACTAGATTCGAGTTTGTCCAAAAGAATCTGTTTTTCATATAGTAAATGCTGGATGTGTTTGAATTTTTGTACATTTTATGTAATTTTATATTTTTATAATTTAATGTTTAATTTTGACGCTAAACAAATAGTGTTTGTAATCATCAATATTATACCAGTCTATGCCTATTATTATTATTATTATTATTTTATTTTATAATTGAATATATCATTTCGACGATAATTAATCTATGTAGGTTCAAGGGTTCTCAAAAGCTAAATAAATAATTTATTAATATTTTTTTCCTTTGCGGAAAACGATTACGCCATCTGAAATTCATATTGAAATTAAATCCAACTTGAATCATTTCAATTACAAGCCGTTAAAAGTGTATAAAAGCAGCGACAAAAAGATATATTACAATAACAGACTCCGATACTGTATAGTGAATGTTTCTCGGAATGAATAATTGCAATTTCTGTAGTGTGCTTCCGGTCCGAGAGTTAAATAATGTCAAGACTGCAATAAAATATACGTAAGCAATTATGTGAAAATAAATCATTCAACGTATTATTATTATTATTATTTTACTCGCTTAAAAATTAAAATACTACGAAGACAAAAATATATTATTATGCACCGAGATGAAAATAATATAGTAAACATTTTATCCGAGTATATATTATGTTCAATAGGTACCTAACACGAATATCCCTTTACCGGCGAGGGTTTCGGTGCACGCTGCAGGCTAAATTATTATTTGACAATGTTCGAAAAATCGAGGAAAGTTATATGCTGTGTAAAATTTACGTTGTAATTGTACAATACCTACCCGTTTTGTATAATAAATTTCAATAAGTACAACACAAATATGTTGCTGTGTTGTGGCCCCACCGGGAAAAAAAGTTTTTAAAAAACTATACTCACGTTGTGACTACTGTGTTTCTGTTTAGTTCGACTTTTAAACTTAGTTTTCTCGCCGCGGCGGGTTAAACACGTCGAAAAGTCGTTTTATACTTTTCGTTTAATTTAATATTATGTAAATCGCAGAAACGATTAGAAACACGGCTACATTAATAATAATTCTCGGCGATTTTTTTTTTTCATTTTTAACTTTTTTGAAAATCGAAACCCGTAAATAATACAAAGTTTCCTATGTCTTTTTCACTTACATTATAGCATTTGCAAATTAGACTACACGCCGTTGTTCCGTTTCGGTCTCGACGTTGATTCGTAAATTAGGATATTTTTTCGTCTTCAACGTGTGTTCGTTACAAACACCAGATCTTATACTAAGATTTTCTTTTCTTGATTAACTTTTGTAATATGTTTGTTCGGGTTCTTACAGAAACAATAATTTCGTTTTCTCAAGGATTTATATTTTCGCGTAGGTACCCATATTTGCCACTCTAACCGCATGTATCCAGTATGATAGAGTGTAGGTATGCAGTTATTACCCTCCTATATTCAAACAATTTTTCTGATCTATCTCAAAGTGACAACTCACCCGTCCATACGTATACCGAAAATAGTTCTACAGACGGGGGATATAATATTATTATGGGCTGTCTTTTTATTTTTTTTTTTTTTGATGTAGGTTTTTTTTACAGATATCGACTGATTTAAATTCCTGAGTGACATAAAGGAAATGCTATATTTTTTCATAATATTATACGCGGGGTTTAGGGGAATAGAACGTCAATAGTGCGTATCCGTCTACGTCATATTAGCTCCCCTTTTTTAAAACGCAGTGAAATGTAATCGATCAGAACAGTAATTCTTTTCTTCCCAAGGCATACTTGGGGTTCGACGACTTTTGGAGGGGCTTTTATAGTATTGCACAATTTCCAAACATAACGATGACACACAGTGACCCTCGTCCCTTTTACATCCGATATCTAACTAACTGTTTATTGTATAAAAATTACTTTCCTCATTTCGTTTATAAATTTCGAGCAGAATAAATTGATGCAAAATTTGTTTTTTTTTTTCAATTTGTAAATTTGTCTCTTTTACGATTTTGCAAATGTATTAGAAAAAATAAAATTGTTTTATCCATTGGAAGTGATGGATTTAGTGATACATCCAGAGGGGGAGTTCGAGGGTTATAAATACGGCTCCATACAAATTACGTTCCCGATATAAAAATTGCGATACGTGACATACTAAGTAGCGGTTTTTCTACACAACTAAACTAATTATAATTGCGCCCCGATTATTTTATTATGGTTATTTGAATCAATATCGATATGAAACTAACTTATGAAATAAATGTATACGGTTTACATGTACTAATATTGTGTGTCGTTGACAGTCGTGTGCTGTTCGTAATTCACACAAGTTTAATTACAAGTGACGTTATGAGTAGTGAAAAAAATTAAATCAATAATTAGTATAAATAATTATAAATTCCATTTTAAAAAGTTATTAAAACGTGATATACAGTGTTAGAAGTGTTGCAAAAAACATGTAAGTCATGCATTAAGTTAAATGACAGAAATGAAATATTACAACGCGCTAGTGAGCATAACCATACAAGCGATTTTATTGAAATATTAAATAGACAAAAAATAATCAATGATTTAACACACGAGGCAATAGACGAAAAAAAAAAAAAAAAAAAAAAAAAAAACAATGTTTTGTCTTATTAAACAACCCACAATTTAGTAATTTACCATCTCAAAGTCCAGCAATTTGTTCAAAGTTCATAATCTTTTCTCTCCCAGAAAACAAATCCTTGTTACGACACTTTATGGAGGGTCAATATCCCTATATATCCTATAAGTAAAATAACAAAATAAAATTGGTTAAATTTGTGTTTCATTTTTTTTTTTTTCGTTTTTCTTCATCCGGACGTATTACATTTATAGGAACTTTGTGGCGGTCGCCGAGTCGGGCAAAAGGCCGACGGCCAGCGTGTACGATCTGGTGAAGTCAAAACGGATACGACACCTAACGTTGCCGTACGTCACCGAAGCCACCGGCTTCGTGATGATTAAGTTCTCGCACGATGACGTATACTTGGCCGCACTCACGAACAAACCCGATTTTGTCATGTACTACTACGAGTGGAGAAAATCGAAGATCGTCAGCCATTTGCGTGTAGTACACCTGCCCAACTCAGTCGCCATCGTGAACGACGTAAATCGAATATTATATATTCGTAATATCACAGAGTGTTCCATTTAAGTGGATAGTGGGTACACTCATTATCTCAGAAGCAGCAAGCAGCTATTCAATTTTACATTTATGTTGACATTTTTGATTACCGTCAATCCGTTGCCCAGATATTCGACTTCTAAATTTGGGTCGAGAGAGTAGTGGATCATTTGTATGGTGGCACGGCGCGTGGCGTTTCAATAACGCACCATTATACTGTCCTCTGACCCAAACTTAAAAGTGAAATATCTCGTCAGACGGAAATCAAAAACTCCATCAACAAAATTTATTTTAATTAATACTTTATCTATTTAAGGAATTTTCAATGTAAGTTGCCATTTGAAAAATCAAAAGTAGGTAATGGTTTTACTCCAAAAACAACAAATTTAAAATATTACACTGTTTCTTAAATGTTCTATAATACAAATTTTGAAAAAAGGTTAATACTTTCAGAGATAATAAGTGTACCCTTTTAAATGGAATACCCTGTATACGTTATTTGTCAACAAATATTTATTTTTATACTTATTACGAATTTAAACAAAGTTTTATTTGTTTTGTATACGTTTGCAGCCGAAATATAGCATATATAGTTTTTATTCACTTGCTTGAACCAATGCGTCACGGGGGGTTTTTTTTTCTTGTTAGGGTTCAGCCGTAACGAAACCAATAAAACTGGACCCTTATAATTTATTTATGTCCGTGCGTCCGTATGTCATAGATGCCGGCCATTTTTCAATACATTTTAATGAAATTCTACAGGAATTGAAATAAATTAAAAACATGATTTAAGGGTATGTTTCTATATAGGTACACTGTTAAACATAATACTGAGGGATGTAAATTTTATTTTTCGTGTATCCCGTCGTGTGTGGTATCGTTGGAAAGTTCATTAAAAACTTGATAATTATTACCATGGTTTATAATTTAATTTTGTATACACATTAATATTTTATGACATATAAGCTCCTAAAGTCTATAGTTTTCTGACTCCCTCCCTTCTAATTTATCCAAACCAAATCATTTTGAAAAAAATATGTTATTTAATTATGATAAAATTGAACAAAATATGTTAAAATACAATCATACAATAGTTACATAATACCACATATTGATAATGTGCACCACAAAAACCAAGTAACGTGAATTATATAGTTACTGGGTCTTTTTTTTTTTAACATAGAATCAGTTCCATAATCAGTATATTATTCTTTTGAAAGGTATTAAAATCCACCATATTACACATTTATGCGTAGATTGCAATAACTATTCTAACATACCGTGTTAAAAGTATTGATACGAATGTCCAACGTGATAGTTTTCTTATGAGATTTGCTTTTTCTGACTTAAGTTACTATTTGTCGTAATCGTCTTTCTAACGGACAGATACAACGGTAGCAATAATATGCGTTCACGTGAATCAATAAAGAAAAGGTTTTGGAAATCGGTTTAGAGGTCAAATATTTAAAACAATAATACACTTAAAAAATAACGATACAATAGAAATATGTTGAAGACAACTTTGTTGGTGTTTTACACGATTCTCTAAGTGCTTCTCTCAACACTCAACTAGTTACCGAAGGTATAAACAATTATTATTATTGTTTTATCTCGAACTTAATGGACTTTTCGTTTGTTTAACGTTCCAGCGTGTTTGCTATGCTGTAGAAAGGTATGAGCGGAAAATTCAACTGTGACGGAGCGCTTCTTATGTTGTTAATTTTGCATGAAGTGAGTGAGGGGTTAGGATAAAATGCCGAGAGTAGAAACAGAATGAGTTAAAAGGCTAGACGCACTTTTCACCACTGTAGTAGATGAGAAAGGTTTTTAAAGATAATTTAATTTTTACATACTGTAAGTAACGATAAATCAATTATCTTCATACAACGATTCTGAGCTGAGTAGAGTATTACTACAGTATAGCATTATTAACTTGGGTAAAATATTTCTTGAAAGTACCTTATTTGGAATAAATATTAATTGATCAACATTTTCAGAAAATAAACACTATAAAATGGCTATCTTCAATATTTTTGGAAATAATAAAATAAAAAGTAGTTTTTTAGTTTTTTCACCAAACCATAAAAATTTAATTCAAATATAAATATGTGCACAGGTACTCTATACGGGTAATTTAGTTTGTACATACATGATGTCCCTTGAAGACATACTTATTGTAAAATCTCCGGCATAAAAAAAATAATCAAATTCTGTTGTGGTTTTTTTGTTGTATTATTCACAGAGATAAGAATTATAAATATTTATATTTCAACTAATTTTTTATGTTTTGGTTAAATCTTAAAAAAAAAAAATATTTTAACATTATTTTTGAAAAATTTAAAGGTAGCCATTTTTAAAGAGTTTAATTCTTCTCAAAACTTTGACGTATCGAGTTTTTATTTTCATTAAGTTCGTGATTTCGAATAATTTTTTAAAGTTCAGAGAAAAGAAGTATCCAGTCAATTAATAATAATAATAATAATTAATTAGAGAATGCAGTTACAGCCTGCTGCATAATTATAGGTATTTTTCTCTGAACTTAAAATTTTTTTTGAAAATCGCGAATTTAATGTAAATGAAAAGTTGATACATCAACTAAGAAAAATAAACTCTATAAATTGACCGTCTTTAATTTTTTCAAAAATAATAAAATAAAAAGTTAATTTTATCAAAGCATACTAATTAATTGCAATATAAATATGTGTAGTCTTTGTTTCTGTGAGCTATGTAAGAAAAACAGTATTTGATTGTCTTTATTATCTCCGGAGATATTACAACGGGTATATCTTCGTCTGCATAAGGCGCAGGCAACGAATAACGCTAAGAGGACGTCATATCTGCGCCTACCGTCTCAGTCCAACTAGCGGGCAACATGCAAAAACAATGCTTACGCGGGAATAAGTAACACCAGCTCAATTTCGATTTTAGAGTATTAGCAAAGTACCTGTGTGTACAGAGAACGTTATTTTCGAGGGAATGCCATAGATGTCTTTTGAATTATGAACTATCAAAAGATTCGCAACCGTTTGAAAAACGAGGTTTTTGTATCTGTTATACCGCCGAACTGTACATTTTGAATACTTAAAAAACCCTACGGCATTCGCTCCGAAATATACGTTCTCTATAAATTTCATAATTTATAGCAAAACTAGACACTATTGCATTAAAACCGAAATCGGGCCCGTTTACTTATCATATTGTACGTCCGTTTATACATTATTATTATTGTTACGTTTTCCGTTGTGGCGTCCGTCGGTCGCCCCGCGGAATCCGAAATCGCGGCGACGAAAAATATTTTCAATAATACATCGCATGCCGTTAACGGTTTCGGCGCAGTGGTGTTTAGGCACACCGAATTTCGGGGACGGCGAGAGCGCCCGTCGGCCGTCAGTACGGCGGTCCGCGGATCGGTGTCCCGGTGAAACGCGGGACGCGAAGACGAAACGCTTGGACAAACACACGCACACACGCACACACACACACACACACACACACACGTGATATCACGCGGACGTCCGAAACGCAATAATAAATCAACCCCCGGGGGGACCGCGGTACGCACGCAGAAATAATATTGTGATAGCGCGGACCGCGGAGCGGGACGTCGGCACGTATGATGTTACGTGCACCGCGTCGCGTTTCGCCGGACGTAACTTTTGCCGCGTTTTATCATCATCATTATTATTATTATTATTATTATTATTATTATTATTTCGATCCCGAACAAATACGATGTTTTAATTTCGAAAGTTTTGCCGTACGCGCGCACCTAACCTAACCTAACGGACGTACATAGCCGGACGTAGGTGGGTAGTTCGGGCGTGCAGGCGGGCCGGCGGGCTGGCGGGCGCGTAGGTAGGTAGGTAGGTAGGTAGGTAGGTAGGTACACGCTATACCGTTTACGGTATTATATTATATCATAATGTATTATTCAAAAGCGTTTCGGTCTCTCTTTTGTGCGCGAATATTATAAATTATTTATTATTTCGTATCTATAATATTGCGTCGTATCGAAACTCGGAAGAATTTGTTTATTTTGAGACTTTTACGTCGGACGGATTGAAGAGGAGGTACCGGGTCGGGCGGGCGGTGGGAGGGGGGTCGGCGGCGGCGTGGTATACGTATATATTATTATTATTATATACACGGCTGCCGCCGCTGATGGCGTATACCCATTGAAAATAATATACAATATTATTTTCGAGTTTTCGACCAGAAATATTATTTCAAAAAGATAAATATTTAATTTTAAACGATACGATATTACATTTTTGCCGCGCATTATATTATACGCGTTCGCATTCAATATTTATTCTATAGTCGCCGCGGCGGACGGGCGGGGGTGGGGATCCCGTCGCTTTGTCGTCTCCGGAATTACCGTCGTCGTTGTCGTTCGTCTGTCCCGCGACGACGACTCTCGGTGGTATTATTAATCTTTTCGTCGCTGTTAATAATGATTTGCAGATACTTTTTCGTTTCTCCTCGTCACACGTCGCCCGACCGCGTCGGCGGCATCCACTCCACGTCTGGTTTTGTTTTTCTCCCGTCGAATAATTCAATTTTGAAACATTTAAAACGACGCGTGCACAATATACGACGTAATTGCGCGAGCGTCTTTTCCATTCGAAATCGCTACACGACAGGGTATCACGCGAATGCCGTGTAATAACACAGGGTCGTGGGCTCTCACATTCTAAAATGAAAATTCTAACAAAACAAATTTAAAAATACGGTACAAGATGATATGAACAAAAAAAAAAAAAAAAACCCATTTAGATTCTGTGTGTAGCGAGAAATATATTGGATAATATTTTTTTTATTTTTTTTTTTTTTTACTATAAAGACATTTTCAACTAGACATATTTGCTCCGATTTTCAAGTGTATACCATAAAATAAAATTACATCCAGTTGGCGCGTTGAGTAGGTGATTTTGGATTTTCATTCTTTATAGTTTTCTCAATAACTGGGAAACAGTGGAATGTTTTGGAATAGTTTCATTATTTTAGATTTGGTTTTTGACTACGTATATCAGCCTTTTCTAGATGTGGTGAACGTGGTAATTCTAGTGAAGTTTGAGCCATTTGTAAGTATTTGATATTTCTGAGTTTTGTTTCTTTTGGTTGAATGTAGATGTAATTGTTGTTTTGGTCAAGCGAAATACTTGAAATTTAATACGGGGCTTATGCTAAATTATTCTTAGTAATAATAAAAAAAAGTTTAGCCTAATAATAGTTTTTTTTTTATAATTATTTTATATATATTTTTACCAAAGTCGTAGTAATCACGATATTTCATATTTTATAACCAAACTTGGTTCATAATCGTATTTCATTAGAAATGATTTATCGTTGCGTACAGAAATAAAATGTATAATTATATATGTACAGTGTACCTGGTACACATCCTACTTTCTTAACTTCCCGCCTATTACAGTGACACACTCATCAGCAGTATTAGCTCTTCTTTTTATTATTTATTGGAAGTATATGATGTACAATGCGATTTTTATTTTTAATTGAATTAATTAAATAAATGTTTTTTTTTTTTTTAAATTATATCTTTTCAATATTGGGCTAGATGGGCCGATGCATATATGGGAACCGTTTTTGAAAAATATTTTCATCACTGACGTCTAAATTTATCTTAAGGAATCCGTCGATTACGAGCAATCATTAATTCTTAAAGATTCAGAGTACGACGTTTACTAACATTAGCTCTAAGTCACCAACACAGGAAAAACTCGCGAGGGGCTCAGGACAGAGGAGTATGCTTAAGAGAGTGATGGAAAATTTTATGAACAGCTTCATATTTGCCGTCAAGGATGACATTTGAAAGATATAATTTTTAAACCCTAACTAAATTTTAAACTCTTTATTGTATGTACTCCCCATAAATAAAAAGTGTTTTTTTTTTTTATATATATATCTTTTGTAGTTTTTTTAGAATTTAGTTGAAGAATTAAGAGTTTATTACGTTACACCCTGTATAGTATTATTACACTATGTTCTATGATTATTATCGTTCCGAGGAACAAATACTCGTAATATGTGAAAAGGGAGGATTTATTACTGCGCAGTCCGATCGCCCGAAACCGTATATTATCTAGAAAATTCACTCCCAAGTCACGTTATTTAATTTAGCACGTGCTGCGGCGGTAAGGTACGGTTGTGGGGTTCGATAAAAAAAAAAAAACATCTCACGTAAACTTACTACGCGAAAAAAAGTGGATGTTTGTTGTTTTATAATGAAAAAAACAATCGGAACGCTAGAATATCCATCCATTTAAATTCATTATCGCTGTAGCTCGCAATCAGGTTCTCTAGACTTATTGAAGGATAAGAACAAAAAAAAAACGAATCATTTCGTCCGTATTGATGGATAAAAGTCGTGTCTATACTGAGTGATTAATTTATAGTACGAACCGGTGATTATTATCGGTACCTATTATATTTACAAGTACAGTATTTTTTTTTTCAATCGAAAAAATTCTTGAATCATTTAAGTCATTAATTTTAGGATACAATAATTTATCTAAACAATGAGAGATGAAAATCGCGGTGAATGTGAAAACTACCAACTTCCTAGTTTTAATTGAATTTGAAAAAAAAACCTAATAATTTGTTTCAAATTTTATTGGCCTTAGAGATCAGAAATTTTCGCGCGTTGGAATTTTATTTGAAACATATTTCTAAATCTCCGTCACTTATTTTTAAACCTTATAAAGTTATATTATATTATATTATACACATACAAAAGTTTTAATTTTATTGATTCGTGGATTACATTTTGGTTACGACGAAGGGAAAAAACGTTATAAATATACTATATTTACACAATATAATACACATACAAATATATATTATACAGCCATACAGGGTGTCCACGAAGATATACCTATAGTTAAATCTCCGGAGATAATAAAGATAGTCAGATTCTGTTTTTCTTATGTAACTCACAGAAACATCGACTACAAATATTTATATTGAAATTTATTTTCATGCTTAGATAAAAATAACTTTTTATTTTGTTGTTTTTCAAAAAATTAAAAACCATTTATAGAGTTTATTTTTTTGAAAATTTTGACGTATAAACTTTTTATTTTTATTAAATTCGCGATTTTCAATAATTTTTTAAATTTCAAAGAAAATTACCTAGAATAAAGCAGCGGGCTGTGATTGCATTTTCTAATTAATTTTTATTATTAGGATTAATTGACTACACACCTTTTTTTTTTTTGAACTTTAAAAAATTGTTCAAAATCACGAATTTAATGAAAATAAAAACTTGGTAGGTCAACGTTTTCAGAAGAATAAACTCTATAAAATGACTATCTTCAAATTTTCAAATACAGTAAAATTAAAAATTATTTTTTTTTGTTCTTTACCGAAACATAAAAAATAAATTGAAATATAAATATGTGTAGTCTTTATGCCTATGAATAGTATAAAAAAAAAAAAAAATAGAATTTACAACGGGTATATTTTCGTGGGACATTCTGTATAAAGTAAATAATAAATGTACATACTTCCACATCGGGAAGAGTTAAATCTCCGACAGTTGAAATTACGATAACGTCAAAATTCTGACAGACAATACTATCACCAAATATTCATTCCGCACCATATGAACCATACGTTCACATTATTATATTTTATATTTACATTTCGGGTATGTGACATCTTCTGAACCGCCGAGACTTTAAACTAAATGGAAATTTAACTGACCCGGACGCCATCGAATCCAGCGACCTACTCACGGTGCGCATATAATGTTCGGTTTTTTTTTTTTTTTTTACGGGCCTCAGCGGTTTTTCCCGGAAGATTTTATGCCCATTCAGACTTCGCGGTATAGAAGCTAAAATAAATATTAATATTTAATATTCCGATAGTTGCGGGATTTGTTTTTTTTTTTTTTAATACGTATTTTTCTTTCGAACAGTAAACATTTTCCTCCGTGTTGTTCAATATCCGCGACGGATAAATAATAATATGTGCCAGGTAAATAGGAATTTAATCTTTCGAGGTGGGAAGAATAGCTGTGTAGTAAGTGTTAGCGGTTATAGGAAATGGAAATATTATCGTTTAATACCGCGCGCATATATTTTATCCTCTCGCAATGATTTATCGTTGCTTTCAGTATATTATAAACTAAATTGCATTACTTCGTCGCACCTTTTATATAATATTACGCTTCTTACCGCCTACAACAGTCACGAACAGTGAAGTGCGTCCGGCGCTTTTATTTTCTTTTTCCCGGCGTAACCAAGAGCGACCAGAAATCAATAGACCAAAACAAATCGTTCAAAATGTCCGTACTCTAAGAACGACGTTTTACCAACGTGCTTACGTTCGTAATATGGAAATCGAGAATTTCAGATTTAAAATTTAAATTTACTATTATCAAAAAAAAAAAAAAAAAAAACCTCGTTTAGTATTAAAGTTCCAAAATGATTAGTTTACAATAACTTATTATATAATTTATGTATTTTGTTTATGGAGATCAGAGACGGTTTTTCAAATTTTCTTCAATTATTTAATAATTGAAAATTTGTTCTTACATTTTAATAATCACTATCTTAATGATAATACCACTAATCGACTGCCCGATACATTTTTAAAAGTAAAGGGTAGGACATACAAAATTGTAGGAATTGCGTTCGGCAGTTTTAAAACCTAACCATATTTTAAGTCCCTTATATTAGGATATGCTGGCATTTTTTTTTTAATTTTATAATTTTCTACACAATAATTGAAATTCAATAAGAGATAAAATACTTTAGGCATATTTAAAAAAAAATCTGTTTATGATTTCCAGTAAAAATACTTCAATTTTTGTTTCAAACATATCCTAATAAAGAACTTGAAAAATTTTAATCCGTTTTCATATATAGTCGAAATCCATCAAAAGAACAAAAGTACAAAAGAAAACCATATTATTTAAACAATTTTTCAAAATATCGAAACCATATATAATAAATGAAAATCAATTAATATAAAATTATTTATTGTTAAATCTAGTCAAGACAAAATTATTTTTATGTAACAGTCTTAAACATATTGTACAACATGTGCATACATATTATTTGTATAATTATTGTACTTTTGGCTTGATTGTAAAAAAATAAAAAAAATGATAAGAACAGTCAGAATATTTGGAGGGTGTTATACAATCGTGAACATTTTGTCCTTTGAACTACCACTACTTTTCTTCCCTTTTGGTACTATCACTTTGATCCCCCTATCAAAAATCACGTATATGTCATAGTAGCGTCACTACTGGGCCATCAGCCAACGTATTTTCCGGACGCCAGACGCATTTTTTAATCGGAGGGTTTTGAAAATAATTGTTGCGTTAAAAAAAATCCATACATTTGTTATTTGTTTAGTCTTTAAACGTTTCGTTTCAGTGCGGAAATATTATATCGGTGTACTTATACGATTTTTTAAAAAAATTTTTATTTCACGTCAGATGGTGTTGAATCCGGGTAACAACAAGTTGTGTTGTTTTGTGGGCAAAGGATTGTTCCGGTCCATGATCATGGGTGAAGTTGTCTGGAAACAATACGGATTTTACAAGGCCAACAAATACAATTTCACCTCAGCATGTTGGTTGAACGACGAAAGGTTAGGTGGTCGTTGATGAACGGTTCACTCTAAACTTTTAATATTGTTTTAATATCGCGTTAAAAGCACGTGAAAGGATAAAGTTTATAATGTTAATAAAGTTCTAAAGCTAAGTCCACATATAGATATTTTACAAGATATAGAGAGCGGATTTTCTGGATTTTAAAAGTTTGAAACAATAACAATAATACGATGGTAATACGCATAAAATTGATAAAATCTGATATAAATCATTAAATCAATATTCTATTAAAAGAACTGATACTAGGGAAGGGCGTGCCACTGTTGTAGGTGGGAAGTTGGGAATATAGGATATAAAAAGTTATTTAATATATATCTATAAACAACAGTAAACCATTGTTAACGAAAAATGATTCAGAACAAAATTCGGTTATACCTATGTTTTGAAAGGCCGTAATATTTACGATTGAAAATAATACATTTCATACATTTTCCCGTTTTTCCTGTGTTATTCGAGTTTAATTTTAAAATTTATATTAAAAAAAAAAATAAAAATATACTACATTTCACTCAATTGTGTTTTTGATCACTCAGTATAACTTGTAATGAATCTCCTATTAATTTTTTAAGCATTTCAGTCTAACAATTGTATCCACAGACTACCTACCAAATAAAAATTACGTAAGAAACTCGCGAAATTTAAATGTCTATTAATAGCTCAAAAATGGTTCAAAGTTTTGAAAATTTTACCAAATTTAGGAAAAGCAAAAATAAGTTTTCTGTCGAAATTTTAAGTCTTTACGAACATTTAAGACTGAATAACAACAAAAAATCTAAATTCAAAATAATGAAAGCATTATTTTCGTAAATTTTCCCGTTTTCCCAAACTTCATGGCGTATCGTAAATAATAGACGTAGATGATTTTTTTTCCCGGTTTTTCTCAATTATTATGAAATCCCCTAGAAAAATTAAAAAATGACCTCCCCAATGCACCAATTAGAGAAAATTACCTTAAATAAAAGGTGCTACACTCTATAAATCGGTGCATAATTTCTTGTAGAAAAGTTGTTCACAGACAGTAAAAAACAAATAATAACAGTAAAATCAATAGATCTCTCGTTAGTCGCTACGTTCCGAATCTAAACTATACATATTTTTTTTTTCCTCACCAGGCTCATAGCCGGCACCTCGGAGGGCCAACTGTTCTTATTCTCAAAGGCTGAACTGAAAGCAATTTACAACGTCGAGACACTCTTGAAGTTCGACCCGAGACTGACTATTGACAACCCGTATAACGTGCGGCCGCCATCCAACAAACGGAACATGGAAATTAGATGTTGTACACCCGTGGACGGCGGCCTGCTTATGGTGGTCGGCAAAGATCAAGTTTATTACTACGAAGTATCGGTGAAAAACGATCCGCCATACAAGTACTGATCCTGACGGTTACATTTATTTTTTCTCCACTATACTATAATGGCGCCTTGATATTTACGGGCCTGTAAATCCTCTATGATAATGATAAACAATCATACGAAAAAAGGACGGTTTTTAAAATCGCTGATACTCGTAAATCGCTTATTTCTAGTCTTCAATCGGTTTGCAACTCAATTTCTGTAACTCCTTGTAACTACCCATACTTATATCTATTACTGATTGTATCATGCACTACATCCTCGTTCTTTCTCATCCAATATAACCTTATTAAGTCGCCACATTTCGTCAGGCTATCATGAGGTAGTATTGAGGCTCTATTATTTTGTCCTTTCTGACATTTATACTATGCCAAAGTTCTCGTTTTTTCTTTATTCTGTTCGTTCATTATTCTTTCTATCCATAATATGGATAATAATATTATATTATAATATTAAGAATTTGTCGTAATACTAAATTAATATTCAGTAGATGATTTTTATCTTGAAAAGTTTTAATTATCCTATTTGCTTGTGCTATCTTGCTAACTATGACTGCTTTACATTAGACGTGTAAACCGCTACAATGATATTATTATTGTCTGATAAAAACTTCGACACTGCAAAGATAACAATAATGTTGCAAATATAGGTAAGTTAATCATAGTTTTAACTAGTGTAATTAAAGTAAATTAAGTATTTTTAATAAAAACATTTTTTAAAAAGAGCTGATACTGGGGATGAGCGCTGCAACTGTTGTAGGTGGGTAGTGGAAAAAGTGGGATATATAAGGTTATTTCATTTATATCTGTAAACAAAGATAAACTATTGCTTGACGAATGACGATTCCGAGCGCAATTAGGTGTACATAATTTTTTTACTACTTTCATTTAAATTTTTTTTCAAAACGCTTATTAAAAAAAAAGTCGTCTGATAATTTTAAAAATTTTACCACGTCTAGGTAAGTCTAGTATAAGTATTAGTATCAAGTTTCAAGTCTCTACGTGTATTTATAACCGAATTACAGCAAAAAACTTCCACAAATTAAAATTCTTTAAAAGCTCAAAAGTGACTCAAAAGTTTTGGCAATGATACTGTTAGAAAGTAAGTCAAAAAAGCAACAAAAGAACCATCTAGAAAACTTGAGCTTTTAGAAAAGTTACTACACGTAAAAATTGGATCATGTTTACTAAGAAAAAACGTATCCACAGACTAACCCAAATAAAAAATAAACAACTTAATAAAACCAATAGCTCCCTTGCTACCCTCGCTACGCTCGGAATCTAAAAACTAAGCTAAGTTAAAACTAATTTTATAATACCAATAAATTTAAGCAACAATGAGTATATAACTCATTCTTGAAGCTATATAAGCTTCATGAAAATAATAACTTAGTTAAAATAACTTTTTTTAAATTATTTTTCATTATAATAGTCATATAGCAGTCTTTTTAAAAGTATTGAATACAAGTATTTTGGATATTTAAATACTTTTTAAACATTTTTAAAAATATTTTCATAAAATGTCGGTATTTATGTTTAAATACATACTAAGAAATCTGTTAAATAATTATTTTATTTATAAAAATTCGACTACCTACTAATAAAAATAATATTGTTTTCGTTATCCATTTAGTGAAGTATGTACTTCTAGATTTTTCTTAACAAGAAATATGTAAATAACTAAGTTAAGTTAAAATCATTTATTTAAAGAAGTAGTTTATTAGTTAGTTAGATTTTTTTCTAACGTTCTATTTTTCTTAGCTAGAAAAAATAAAAGTTATAAACAAAGTAATTTCAAAATTTATCTTTAATTTTTTAACTATTTACTGCCCAGTATTGGTTTTTGTTGAATTTTACCTGACAATAGAGACTATTGTACTATATAGTATATAATGTCTGGCGTCTGCTATATAAATATATACGTCTTTTTTCCGCTCCTTTTCATTTTTTGCAAACAAAATGAGTTCAAACTCGAAAATTAGAGATTTTTATAAGGGTGTTTAAGTAATGAAATTTTGGTTAAATTTTACTATAAACTTCACTGTATTGCTGCAGAAAGATAATTTTTTGTTTAGCTCTGTACACCTTTATAGACCATCAAATGAAGCCAAGGGGATGAATTATTATTGATGGTTTGAATTTCCTACCACATCATATGTTTTTTGTATGTTGATGCAATTTCGAAAACTGCTTTACCTATTTTGATAAAACATTTTTTTGTTCAATTTCTTATCGTTATAATATTCCATGACGAATTAATTTTTTTACGGCACCAAGTCATTTGAGGAAAATTGGACCACCCTTTGGTTTAGGTCAGTTTAGATTCGTGGTGGTTTTTACATTACTTATTTTGTCGTATTATTATCGCGCAGGAAACACGCACTCCTAGAAAGACACACGGTGTACGAATTGCCCAAGAACAAACACCTGGAACAGATTGTAGGAAACGACGGCAAACTGCGGGTTATTAACACACTGTGCGTCTCGCCATCCGGCGAAATGCTCATGTGCATCACGCAGCGTTCCCTGTTCTACTGGGCTTCGATCGGCATAGAGAACATTGACAAGACGGTAGGTTATTTAGATTAAGTTTTGGGATATAGGTACTACATTATTGGTATTTCGGTAATAAACGGCGCATGTGTACCGCATAGGCGTGCGCAAAATTGTTTTGCTGGGGATGCTGGTATTTTTGAAAATAGCTCCTACAGTTAGAGTGTATTATTTAAAAATAACTATCCCATAATTCTTATTCTATATATATAAAAATATAAATGGATGTCTGTCTGTCAGTATAAGATGAATAGACTTAAAAGCTGTAGTGAATTTTATGTTCTTTAACGTGTGTCACGTTGTCCGGAGAAGCTAACAATAGCTATTGAAATCCACTTCTTAATGAATGAAGTCCCATAAAATTCGGTTTTATGTATGTTTAGTATACAAATCTAATTATTTTTGTTGATTTATCGATGACCATGGTAATACTGATGGGGAAAAAAAACTGTTATTTATGATTAATTATTCTTGTAGTGCAATTCCTGTGCTCCGTGGGTATCTTTAGTAATAGTATAATAATAGTATATAATGATAATTTGTCTATATTATTTTTTTTAGCACGGGCAACGCCTGGCTGAACAGTTAGTACCTTGTATTAATAATAACTCGTCTCAAAAGGACTTGTATCATAATTTGCATTTTTAAATAGATGTTTTTCAAATATGCCATCTATACTTAATTATACTTTTTTCCATTATTATCAGTTTTAACTTTCAATATCGCGAATTATATTTTATTGGAAAAATTAGTTTTAGTTTAAACAAATAACAAATAAGGAGTATAAACTATAAGGAGTAGCTGTTTTCGCAGGATATGCCATACGATTCCTGGCATCCCCCCGTGCGCATACAAAGTGGTATACCGTTATTTCGGTATTTGTATGCTCGGCTGTCGATATTTTCGTATTTCAGTAGCTATGTGTATGAAACACTATAATAACTCACAGGGGCGGCTTGATTATAGTTTTGATACTTTATTGAAGAACCAATAATTTGGGATAGTTGGGTCGTGCAAAATCATGAACCAAGTTTGTGTAATATTCGAATGAAATAATTCTGTCCACATAGCATTTTAAAACGATAGGAATTGTATAAATATTCGGAATAGATTTGAAATTAAATATTATATATATTATTAAATAGTTATGCAACATTGAATAATTATAAAAATATTTAGTTTTAGACCTTTTCCCCATTCATGGATGTTATAGTGGTACTGGACGTCTCCTCCCCCCCTCTTGGTCTGAGATAATTCCTCAATGAAGCAATATAGGTAATACATACATTATTTTTATTTTATTTACTTTATAGGTTCATGTTACACATCATTTTTTTTTTTTTATTAAGAATAAATAGGTAGATAGGTATACATTGGTTTTACTCGGAGTAAAAAAAAAAAAACAATTTTTGTAAACATTTTTACTCGTATTAGTAAATTTTGTATTTTTATGAGTTCGATTTTGAATATTAACAATTATAAAATCACAATATTAATTATATCTTTATTTAATTAATGTACGATATTAATAATTGTATTCGCATAATTTAAATTTTTCATCCAGGGGTAAATTGACCCATTGGGGGAAGGGAATGAGGAGTGAAACTTAATAAATTCAAAATATGTATATTTTTATTTGTAAATGTCTTTCTTGTCTTGAATCGTGTTACGGAATCTTGTAATCTATTTTCGTCCGAATATCCGGGGTCCAATCAATTTGCATGCACTCATAATATAAACGATAATAATACAGTAATCAATAATCAGATATTACGCTGTCCATACCCATATATTCAAAGGGGGCCGAAAAGGCTTTAGGGAGTTCTTACACGTAGTTTTAATTACAACAAGTGTGTAATAGGAGATAGTAAAAGTGATGAGATAAGAAATATTTCGTAACAACTTCCTTACATAGTGACTAAAATGTTGAAATTTAATTTTTTTTTTTTAAAACATCCAACTAAAAATTAAGAAATAATCTTTCAAAAATAAAAATGCTGTCAAACGTATGCCAGACTCAAAGAAAAACGGCGCATTAACGTGAGCGTTAAACGCTGCTGTTATTCTCAGAATATACTTTCTGGAAGACTATCAGTGAAAATATAGCCAAAATTCGCTTGCGTTGGTCGGAAATTTCTTTTTATACTATACTATTTTTTACTAACAAGTGTTTTAAAACTAGTAGCCTAGTATTATATGCGTTCATGGTTCATATTTGAAGGTTTTGGCAGATATAAATCCCGTGTTTTCCCCATGATTATAAAATACAAATAAGAACAATTTATTGTTGAATTTTTTAGTGATTTATATACGTAACAACGTGTTTAGTAATATTGTAGTACGGTTATTAATCCGGGCGCTAGGATCTGATAACGGGTATTATCTGATAGATATTGTATAGCCTTGTCTTTATCCTGTAATCATTAGAAACGAATTACTATAATATTATAATCAGCGAAGTAGGTTTTAACGGTTCATAACCTCGGATAACATTATGTACTTACATTGAATTCGTACATTTGGATATCTTTTGTGTTTTTATTCACTAACGAAATTAGTAGTATACAATTAAAAACACAAAATCGAATATGGGATTTATTGTGCTTACGGGACGTGGCTGGAGTGACCAAATTAAATATCTCAAGCCATCTCTGATAAATCGACAAACCTTCTTCTCGTCCCTCGATTGTTTTCCTGACTATTTGGACTCGGTTACCTCGGTCTTAAATGTCCGTGTTCTACCGCCGCCATACAGTATACGTTATACCAGTGGTTCCGAACTTCTTTTATTCTATCCCCCCTTTGTAGATTTAGATGGCCCCCTCTCATTTTAACCTCCCAAAATAAAAAATAATAATAATAAAAAAAAGGGTTATCCAGGTGCTGATAAGTAAGCAAACTTCCCCCTGTCGCCTCTACCTGAATACGGCCTTGCTCGTAACCATTATCGGAACCCAATCACCGGTCATTATTAAATTTATATTTCTTTCCTACATTTTAAAGTTCAAATAATTTAATAAATACAAATTTGAATTTGTGATGACTGCTTGCGTCTCTTCAACAATTTGTTCACCCATTTGGGAAACATTGCGTTATACACATCAGTCTGTTACTGCTGACTTTATATTATTAACATTCTGAACCGCGTGTTTAAATAACCAATATTTTCTTTCCGGTATGCCGACTCTATTTAACCCGCAGGTGGAGTTAAAGCTTCACGGCGACGACCTGCACCACGGCGAAGTGGCCGGGCTGTCGTTGAGCTGTTGGTGGCCGGTGTTTATGACGTGCGGCCGGCTGGACCGGACCGTTAAGTTGTGGAACTACGTGAAGCGTACGCTACTGTTCACCGAACGGTACGACGAGGACGTGCTAAACGTGTCACTGCACCCGACCGGTCAGTGCGCGTTGCTGGCGTTCACCAGCAAAGTGGAATTTTGCATGGTGCACGCCGACCAGCTGGAGACCCGCCGGCATTTCAACGTGACGGATTGTTCGCTGATCCAGTTCAGCAGGTCTGGACAAATGTTCGCGTTGGTCGACGGGCTGAACGTAGACATCTACAGTTCGATCACATTCGAGAAACTGCACCGAATAAGCAAACACGAGAAAAAGGTGAGTTGTCAGGAGGAAGGGAGGGGGTTGTGGTTCGCTTCGATCCCACAGCAGTAAGAGTTTATATTGTTGATGGGTGCAAATGGGCTGATCTGATGTAGGTAGGAAATTAGGAAGGTAATGTACACCTTAAGTTAATTAATTTATATATGAAAACTACGAAAAACGATTCTGAAAGAATTAGGCGTGATTTGAAAGTTCGTAATATTAACAATTTTAAAATAAAAACAAACCTATAACGAACCTTCTGTTAAATGCTTAAGCATTTCTGTTTGGTTAATAATTATATCCACATAGTACCTACCAAATAAAAACTACGTTAAAAATGGGTGTAAAAAGCTCAACATATTTTTCGCTTTAGTTCACTTATTAAAAAAACTACACGGAAAATTAAAAAATGATGTTCTAATTTATCAACTAGAAACAAAATGAAACAAAAAAAGTTTTTTTTTTTAATAGAAGCAAAATTTCTGGTAGAAAAGTTGTTAACAGATAAAGTAAAATCAAAATATTCGTTGTTCCACTTAAAATTTAAACCCTATATTTAAAACCGTAATTATAATACTACAAATTCAACCTTGTTAGCAATAACACTTTTTGCCTATAACTCCAAAAAATTCTTAATAGCTCAAAATAAAACGTCATAATATTTCGAAAATCATACCACTAGAGAATCTAAGTATTTTGTGAAAATTTCGTCTTTTTACAATTATTTTTCACTAAACTATAAAAAAAAAAAACAAATACAACCCGTTAGTGCGTGAGTATTCCATTATTTATTATTATTTATTTATTTTATTTTTCTTCATTATCCAGTAAAGTATAAGAGAAAAAAAAAAAAGGAAAAAAAAAGAACCTTCTCAATGCACATATTATATTATAGTAGGCGAAATTCGCTTTACGAGCTATAACCTCTCCTAACGATCGCGGAGTTAGTTTTCCGGGTGAAAACATGGAAAAATTAATGCAAAACAAGAGTTTCGGGAAATTTAACAATAATAATTATTGTAAGATTCGAACTCAGTAATTAGAAAACCGTGTTTTACGCTAGAAAACTAAAATATAAAAATAATAATAAAACCGTATTCTATGCAGGGTGGAGTGGGTACCCATAAAATGACAGCACCGCTAACGATAATATTGTTATTTACGGCCAACTCATCGAATAAGGAGTGCGGCGTGCGAAATATTACTGTATTTATAATCCTCTCGGTAATGGGTGTATAAAGAAAAAGGGGTAAGGGAGTGGAGATGAAAAATTTTTTATCACTTATAATACGAGTTTGGACTAAAATATTGTAATAATCTGTCAACGCGTCACGGCCGATACATAATATTATACTAACGGTAATATTATATTTTATCGAACAATTTCACAATACGAACAACACTATTAGAACTTCTTTTTTTTTTTTCGTATTATTTATCTATACTTGAGACCGCCGACAGACAGGACTTATCGTTTGGAAGGGTCGTTATATAACGCGGTATGGTCTTAACTTCTCCGTACGTATTTCTATCAACTTTATCGCCTGATGCGTTTTATAATAATAATAAAATTGCCCTGTCAAAAGTTTGAACCCGCCGGAAACACTTGTACGCACGACAGTAATGATGTATGCGTAGGGATGGCGATTTTTTTCGTGAACATCTATATGTATCGATGTGCCTCTTTCAAACCATCGATGTTGAGAACGTCGAAAGATTAAATAAAAATCGGTGTCAGGAACATTGATGTATTTCGGAAAACATCGTCAATTTAAAATATAGAAGAAATAATTGCCCTTTGCCATGGATACATTCAAGGGATATTCTACAGCGCCTATTACCCAACACTCTAGTCTCAAATATAAACTATAGCCATTCAGCGTCCAGGAATCATAGTTTGTTCGATTGTATGTAAGAATACTCGTGAACATCGAAGACAAGCAATCATCGAAATTAAAACATCAGTAAAGCTTTAAAATATATGAAAAATATTGAAACTAGGTCAAACATCGATTATTTTAGCTTAGTTTCAGAAACATCGATGTCTTATTGCCATTCCTATGCATACGGTGTTTAACCGTATCTGATTATTTATTTGGACGAATATTCTAACGTATTCTAATGTAGAAATGTAAAAATACCTTCGTAGTCATGATTGGGCGAGAATACGCAAGACACTAAAAATAAATATCTTGATACACGGTACGTTACACAATTACGAAAGTTACAATGTGAATGTTACAAATGCCTGTGAGAGGGGATCAGAATACTCCTTGCACGGTAACTCTACCTGTCGTGGAGAAAATGAGGTTGCCTTTGCTCGACAGCCGGGTAAAATGTTGTCAAATAGTATGAGGCGTCCCGAACAAAACGGTTTAGACGGATTTTCCTATCTCGGATATGCGCGGTGACAACAGGTAAGAGGAATTGACTAAGGTTAGTCGAGTTCTGGGTAACGGAGCGTGTAATACCAGCGGACGGCAAGTATAGTAGCTGTTCATTGGTCATGGGAGCAGGTTTATCACATCACCACTGCGCCCTAAGTTGAACCTGCAAGTCTAAGTGTGACATAATAGGTGTATACCTATTATCGGTAAGAACTCATTTGGTGAAGATTTTGTTGTAACGTATGACAATAAATTTAATAGGATGATTATAAAAATTATAGCGTTTTACGGTTTTTAAGATTAAAAGTGCATGATAAAATGTAACACTAATTAATTAATCTATCTGCAGATAAATAAAGGCAGACGTGTTTTGTATATTAAGCTCAGTAGTATATCCCAATTCTGAGGGTGGGGCGAATTCCAAATCCACAGGAATATGGGGTTCAATTTCTTAAATATTAAATTGTAGGTAATAATAACGTATAATAGTGATGAAAACCCTAAAGAGGGCGGACGATCCACGATCCACCAATCACTATCCTCTTTTATTCACTATACAGATTAAACTTCATAATCAATATAAAAAACATCTTTTTAGAAATGTTATTTAATGCTATTGGTATAAAATAATTAACATAAACAATATTTTTGGGTTTTTCATAACGCTGATTTCTTTTTAATTACATCAAAAAATGTTTAGTTTTTTTAATAATACCTAGATAATACGAGTAAAATAAATAATAAACCTGAATTTATAAATCTTTGTGTTTATAGGGCTTCACCTATATTTGCTCTATCTGTGTCTCGTATACTATAATATAACAACAAAAGCATTCCATATTTCCTCGATAGTAACTCTCTGTCGAGTTAAGGACAAAGAAACCTATAATAAATTTTATCCTACGAATAACCTTTTTTAATAAGTTAAAAATAAGAAATAAATCTGTACACTATCTTGATAAAAATTAAAAACGTTTAAAAAAAAAAAAAAAAAGAACGTTAGGATTCACAGTAATAATTACTAATCTTTAAAAATTATCTTTTGGCAAAATTTCAAATACGCCAACGTATAATAATAAAATACTAAAACATCTACTAGAATTTAATATATAGTAACAACGCGACCGTGTAAAGTTTCGGAAAGCGAATTTTTCGTCTGGAAAGTTTGAAAGCCTATTTGGAAACTATTATAATGAACAAAGTAATACCTATATATATTATATATAGGCACAGTATAGCACTATAGCAACTTGACAACTCAAAATTGCTCGGATAAATTATTAAGAACGTCGTCAACTGTGAAACGATTTTAGTTACGACATAATTAGTATATTATACAGTATTATATTATTCTAAATACCCGAAAAAAAATTTAAAGAGAATCTATTGCAGATTATATATACAGTGAAATATCACCGAGAGTCTAGTTAAAAAGTCCATATGGAAGTCAAATTCGTAGGTACTTATATAGAATAATTATTATTATACTTGTGTGGTTGCATATTTTCGACGGTTTTCGATATTAGTATTATTTGTTAATTCCGTTCGCATTCGTCGATCGTATACTGTAAAATAAAAACCAAGGGGATTGTAGTCATCAAAAAATGAATGGTATTTAGACCGAAAATTTATGGACAAAACTGTAAGTTTTAGGATTTTTTAAAAAATGGATGGGGATTGATTAACAATTTTACCTATATAGATTTGAATATCCAGTATCGTCCATTAGATGAGTGAAAAAGTTGTTATACCGATCGTCATTCGATCCGCTATCGGAATCATGATGTTTTTTATATTCAGAGCAAAGCGATGAATGTTTTAGTTTTACTGTGATGAGTAAACAACTTTTCTATTAAAAATCTTGCACTAATCAAAAACGCCATTATAACTTTTTCTATAGTATTTCTGATCTAATTAGTGCACCATGAGGTTATTTTCAATTTGTCTTGTATTTTGCTTAATAAATTGGTAAAACTGTCAATGTTTATCGAGACTTTTTATTAGTCAAGGTAACTCAAACACATTAGCGACAACGGCAAAAATGCGACTATAATAATAAACTGCTCAGAATCGTTTTTAATTATCAATGGTTTATCGTTGCATACAGATATAAAATAAATAATTTTCTATATCAATTTGTTTAATACATCCGCATATATTTTAAAAATCGTATAACATTCAATATATTATTTGTCGACGACTAAAATTAATTTCGTAAAAATCGTCGAGCATACTATTTATCACGGTTGTTTCAAAATGATCGTTTCTCGAGACGAGGGAAAAAAAACTCCATTGTAGAACTGTAAAACTGACCGGGTTGCACTCAGAATCTTAAACGCGTGTAATTATAATTATAATAATAATAATAATATAGCACATTATGATTACAGGTCACGATTATTAAATGGTCTCCAAACGACTGGAAATTATATTCGGTTGACGTCGATAATTCCGTGTGCCAATTCGACCTGTTCACCGAAAAAATTATAAAGAACATTCATCAAAAGAATCAAAATATTACCGATTTAACCGTTTCCCCAAATTCAAAATCGTTATACACGGTTGACAAAGACGGCCGGATCAGAGAGATGTATAGCACAACGGTTAGTATACGTTATACTTATTTTCCCAGTACAAAATTCGGTTCATCTAACCGGAATACTTTAAAAACAATATTTTTCGCTGTTTTTTTTTGTTTTTAGATCACATTTCAGCATTTTTTAATCGTTTTGTTAGTTTTAAGTACACATTTTTTATAGGTGAATTATAGCTGTATTACCCGACATCGCCAGTGGGCAGTTTTGTAACGTAAAATATTTGGAATATTATTTTATACTTCGCTTAGTGACGCGGTTCATGCACATATACTTAATAACTTTTTCCATTTTTATCCACTTTTGTCCCTTTTCTTAGTGAGAATAATCAATGCTCGTGAAAACGAATACTTTTTTTTATGTTAGATTAGATTTCTATAGGTCAGGGGTGGCGAACCTATGGCACGTGTGCTAGAAGTAGCCAAGTTTCTATGGAATGCCTTTAAAACATTTATCTTAAAAAACAAATGAATCATATTTTTCAACATATTAGTATAAGAAATTTAAAGAAACAATTTTATACACTTGTAGTATATAATAAGAAAACTCCTACATTCAATAAATTCAATATACATTTATAGGCACAAAATATTTATGATTTTATTGTACTCTTATCGTGAATACGTGAATACGTATTTATCGATACCGTTACAGTATTTTAGGAAAATAAAACGTGGACGAAAATGTATTGGTAGACGTTAGTGTATTAGTATTGGTTAGGTTAGGTTAATTGGAGAAATATAAACCAATCGTCTTCAAGATAACGTGGTGAAAAACGGAGATAATGAAATCAGAAAAGTCTAAAACTTGCTTCCAGACACATTCAATACCTACCCACATTAAAAAAAGTGACTCATTCCATACTTTCAATTTTTTTTTCTACTTATGCGTGTAAAAGTTTATTTTCCACAATGAATTTTATTTTATTTTATTTTTTCAACGATTTATGAAACAAACAGCTCTAAAATATTACAATACCATTATTATTTTTATTAATCTTATATTATTAACTTAAACTTGAAATAAATTTTGAAAATAATAAAATACTTTGCAAAATAATGAATGTTTTTCGTTAAATGAATCACCCATTATAGCATATCCAGCAACACCCGTGATGAACACATCTATATAAATATGATACAATATAATAAATGCACCTAGGGCTGTAAAATCTTAAAAAACAAATTTGTTTAACAATAAATAAACCCCCCATCAGACTACGAATTCAATAAACAATTTATGGTCGTTTATTGTTCCGAACTGAAAAGTAAAAATAATTCGTTTTACATAACTGTCATATTGTGAATAAAATGATAATATTTACCTACCGTAAAAATATATTTCTAAAATATTAGGTATTATAAAAAAAAAAAAATAATCATAACCGTAGTGAATAGCGGGTCTGAATCTAATTCGAAGGAGGTTCAAATTGAAAAAAAATTTCAGAGGACCATTTGTTTAAAATATACTATACAGTGTACATGCAGTTTAATTCACTTAATTTACTTTTATAATAAAATGGTTTTACGTCTGTACAGGTACTTGTGAATTTTTTTTGGGGTCTGTGAACAACTTTTCTACTAGAAATTGTACACTAATCAAAAAAGACAATTGAGCTTTACTGTACAATTTTGGATTTAGTTGGTATTTTGAGGAAGCAATTTTTTTTTATTTTCCTAAGCAGTTTTTATAATATTTAAGAAAACGGGGAAAAATACGATTTATAACGGGTTCATTATTTTCGATTTTGTTCTTTTATTGTAATTTGTTTAACTAATATTGACTTGTTCTAGACGTTGTACAATTTTCGAAACATTCCAGCTATCATTGATTTCATTAGTCCGGGATCATAGCTGTGGTCGGCTGTACATTAATAACCGTTAATTTGATGACAGTACACTGCAATACACATAATTACATACACAATCGACGGTTTAGTTCCAGCATGGATATTAAAGAAATGGATAGGCTATTTCTATGATAATATTATATGTTTGGCGATGTTCCCAGAGGACCAAAATACTATATCGGCGATTTATCAGTTATCATCATAGGTAAAAAACGGTAAAAGTAAAAAAACAACTTACTTTATAAACCAATCTTGGAACACTGAATCAGTGATCAGTAGGTAACAATATAAAAAAAAGAGCTGAAAATGGGTACTGTTGTATGCGGGAAGTTGGATAGGTAGAATACGAAAAGTTAATTTATAACTGAAAGCAACAATGAACCATTGCTATTGAAAAATGATTAAGAGCGAAGTTCGGTTATACATGTTTTAAAAGACCATAATATTTACGATTTTCGTAAAAATTTGATATTAACTTTTATAAAAAAAAAAAAAAAAACAATGCATTCCTTCAATTTTTTTTAACGATTAAATACGACTTATAATAAACCTTTAATTAAATTTTCAAGTATTTATGTTAAGTCTATAAATTTTTTCCACAGAGTACCTACCAAATAAAATCATGCAAAACATTTGCAAAATTAAAATATCTATGAATATCTCAAAACTTGTTAAAATATTTTGAAAATAAAGAGAACGCAAATATGAGATTTCCGAAAAAATTTCAGGTCCCTACGAATATTTTAAAAAACAAAATTGAATAATATAAAAGCATAATTTGCGTAAATTTTCCCATTCATCATGTTTTTTCTAATTATTCTGAAAACTGCTGGGAAAATCAAAAAACAGCTAAATTAAAACCGCAACAAAAAAGATCATTTGTTATTTTTCTATTGGAGTGATATTTCTAGGAGAAAACATGGTCGTAAAAAATGTTAAATAAAGTAATCGTAATGCTGTAAATTTATTAGTTTTTATTTTTCGATTTTTTCCGATTATTTTGAAAACCCCTCAGAAAATCGTTAACGATAAAAAAAAAAAACACCGAAATCTCTCGCTACGTTCCGAATCTAAAAGCTCGAGGGAGGTAATTTCTCCGTAACCCCCGTTGCTATAAAATTCACCGCCGGCCGTAGAGATCTTTGTTAAACAGGCGAGGATCGTGTAGACCCAAAGAACCTTTTCATTAAACTGTGTTTTAAATGAATATATTATAATATTTGCTTTAGAATTTTCTCGAGGACGTACAAATATTATTACGGCGCGGCACGAAAACTATAATAAAGTTTTGTAAAGTCGTCTTTACAAGCTGTCTTCACTATAATACAGATGTGTGTCGTGTTGTTATATTATAATGTTCGGCCCGGGTCTCTTTAGACTCTGATGAATTAATACAATACAAATGCGGGGCTCGTCGATTTCAAAGGCGCGTTTCGGCATGTTTCGATAGGTACACATTATACGCTTTTATTCTTCGCGTATTATTTTACGAACGAGACTCGCTTGAAACTTTCTATAGTATACGAATATCCCGCGTTGTATTTTACTACAATGTAACACGATGATCGGATGATTTATGACGTCGCGTAATTAAAATACCTATGCGAGTATACCTATAATATATACAGAGCGATTCATTTAACGCGAACCGGCGTTAAATCCTCGTACAGTAGCGTCATTTGGGGAGGGCTGAGAAGGCATTCCCCCCCCCTTTGTCACCAGCGGGACTCTATTGAGGTATGGGTATGGGTTAGTTTTGGGCCACAAGCCTGCAAACATAGTTCATGGTTTATGTTGCATACGGCCACTCTGAGGTACAGTTTTTTGATATAATTGTGATAATTTTTATACACCATTTATTTTTATTATACTTTTTGTTAACATTGATTGTACTTTAGCTGAAATTGACGGGTTTTCATAAAAGTCCATGTACATCTTTGGAGAGTGTCTATTCTTATTTAATTTATTCTATGATTATACTGATATCCATGGTGACATAGTTATATTTTTCATAAATACATATACACTCCATACATACTGGCGCTAATAAGACATAAATTAGAGGAAAATGCATTTCAAATTAAATCTTCATTATATAATAGCTAATAGGTAATGTGTTTAAGTATTCCTCTACATATATATTTACTATTTAGTCATTGGTATCCCTCGGAATAGTGGGTTATCCGTGCCTATGATAACAGTAAGTATAAAATGATGTAATAAGGGATATTTGTATTGAGATAAAAATATAATTGTGACAGATGAATTAGCGAGCGGTTTTTTTTCACTTTTATTATGGACCGGTCAAATCTTTTGCCCCTCCTCTCAAAAACTGAAATGACACCATTGCCATTGTACACCGGAGGAGCGTACACTTTTGGTTTTCAAGCGGGAACCCCATCGCCCCTCCTTGTAAATTACGTCTATAAACCGTCTGTAAATTTCGGTGTGCATTATTATTACATATATATAACATTGGATTTACCGTTTGCGAGTTACTATAAGAGAACGGATTTTTATTGTTTCGATAAATATTTTGAAGTGGTTTTTCAATATCGGAAAGTTGTCAACAGTCGTTCAGCATTTTGAAATCAAAAAACAAAACCCGGCCAAAATTAAAATTGAGTCAACAAAATTAGTAGCTAAGTCATATTAGAATATGTTTTTAGGTCGTTAAATTCAAATTTAATATTAGTTTTTTGATTCCTCCTCCCCCTTGGAAAGGTGGATTAGGAGGTGTTGAAGTAGGTATTAGACGTAATATAGTTATAATTACAATGTTCGTTTAATAATATAAAAAGTTAAAACGAAAATAAAATGTAGCCGCATTAGATTGTGAGTAATGTTGATAATAAAATTTACTGTTAAGAATATCACAACTATGACTACCTATACGTTAACCTTAAGCTAGTGTCACGAACCAAGATATGCAGAACTACACACGAAGAAGGTTAGAGGATGTGGTAGGTTGACTATGAAATGTTATTGAACGGGTAGAGTACAAGACAATTCGCCTTTCTAGCATTACTAGCGTCGTCTTATTGGATACTTATGAAACTACATAGATCACATTATCACAAATCAAAATTATCTGGTTACATTATGTTTATAGGAAACCCAAATAAATAGCGACACTACAGAAATAACATTTCGTAACCATAATAATTATCTCGTGTTCAGTCCTGTATATCTTAGTCCGTGGCTAGTGTGTACTTATCATACCTATCTTCATTTTGTATTTATTAAACGTTTTCGTATACGCTTGCTGCTTGCATATTATATTATATAAGTACTTCTACACATAATATGCTCAGGCCTTTGTTTATAATTCCAATTTTTATGTCATAGCGCATAGCGTTGGATTTTAAATTTGCTGTTTAATTTAATTAATTCAATACTAAAACGTCTACCACTTCAGATCCAGAAATTTCATCGATATCACCATGGATTAGTATGAGGAAAAAATTTCAATGAGCAATGATTCATGTAAATTATTACTTGTTGATATTTAATACAACTATGAAGATTATTTTTAAAAACTTTGCATTTATTATATACGTTATCATTTTTTTTCTGAATTTAAAAACTGTGGTATGTAATATTATATAATATAAGGTTTTTAAGGTTAGCCAGATATATTTTTGATCTTAGATCGTAAATATCTTCTGGTAAGTTAGGTCATCAAAAATATATAAATCTTTAAATTAAAAAAAAAAAAGAAATCAAGTTTGTTTCCATTTTGCCAATATTTTTTACGATTTAATTACGCCTCAACGAGATTTATAATCAAATATTAGCTGCTAAAAATTATATAAAAATATTCCATGGAACATACCCTATAAGCTAAAACCATTTTCGCCGCGGTGTTCAATGATGTTTGATTCGTATAGCATATTTTGTAAACATTTTGAGTTAAAACAATTTATTATTTTAATTTTAAAAATATTTTCGTAATACAAAATTACAATTAGGTATATATCAAAATAAGAATAAATTATTTTTCCATGTAAATGTGAGCGCTCAAAAAATGTACTATAAATCTAGTTTATTCATTATTAATTTATTTCAAACTAAAACCTTAACTTTTAGGTAATTTTAATATAAGGAAATATGGTATAATTTTCATAAACATTATAAAATACCGAATTATACATTATATTTGAAATTTCATAAAACCGGAAAAATTATACGAAAATAAAAAATAAAAAACACACAACTCTAGTTTAACCATGGTAGAACAAATTTCAACAGTTAAAATTTTAAAATTGAAAAAAAAAATTGATTTTTGGCCGGATTTTTTTGGTTTCGAAACACTATGAGAGTGAGACGTGTGTACGACATACGTTTCATTACATTATGAATAAACTGATGATTTTTTTTTGATTTCTTTAAAATATTTTTATAAATCCAGCCGGTAAATGCATTTTTTTTTTTAATATTATTATTGTTCAATTTTTGTTGGTTTCCAAATTCTACAACAGTCCGTGCCCTATAGTCATAACAGTTTATTCTTCCTTCCTCGGAGCAAGGAAGGACTATACATTTATCATCAACAATTAATAAATGCGAAGTTTATTTCTCATATAAAATAATATGAGAAGCACCTAGGGGTGAAAACAATGTTGAAATAATGTTTAAACAATTCCCGTGTATTGATTGAAATCGGATTCGCTTGAAATCCGCCCGGGAAATCTCCGGTGGGCGGCGGTACGTGATAAATGGATCACCCTGTACATTATGCAACTACTTTCGTTGTATTACATAAATCATATTACTCAAAAGCCGTACGCATTTCGACCCCCGCAATAATATACGACTATACGCATTAATCATATTAATATTTCAAAACGATTCAAACTTTGACGTCGTGGAGTTACCTATTATACTACTACGGCTATACCTAACTACCTACATAATTTTAGATTATATTATAATATTAATATTATTCTGATTACCCGCACGTGCGCCCGAATAATATTAATTATAATAATAATTATTGGATGGGAAACACTTTCTCGAATTTCCCATTCCTGTGTATAGAACAAACGGGAAATTTAATAGTAAATATGCGTTTTCGTATTTTCGCGTAGTGTTATTACTCGAGTTTCATAATTAAATAGACTTGAAACGGAAATTATTTCACCAAATTAAAGACACTAACGATTTCGGTACAACAACAATTAAACATAACAAACGAAAAACAAAACTTAAAGCTACTGTTGCAGGTGAGAAGATTGGGAAGGTAGGGTACATAACGTTATTCAATTAATTTATGTAAGCTACGATAAATGATTCTTAATGAAATACGATCTTGAGCGAAGTCGGTTACACATATTTTTAAATGCTATAATATTATTCACGATTTTCGTTAAAATTTGATCTTATAACTCATCAAAAAAAAAAATCTATTATTTAACTTAATTTTTTTCTTTTACCTCTAAATACAACTTATAATGGGTACACCTCATGTTAAATTTTCAAACATTTCTGGTTGATCAAACAATTTTATCTGTCAATTTTAGTAGGTACCAACCGATTAAAAATTATGTTGAAAATTCGATAAATTAAAAAGTCTATACATAACTTAATAATGGCTCAAATGTTTTGAAAATATTACATTTAGAAAAGGCAAATTTAATTTTTCAAATTTTAAATCTATGAATATTTTTAATTTAATACAATAGAAAAAAAAAATTGAAAATATAAAAGCATTACTTTTGTAAATTCTTTCGTTTATTTTGGCTTCTCTCAATTATTTATGTAACTACAGAGAAAATCAAAAACTGACTTTATTTTTCATGAACTAGATTTATAATTAAACAAAAAACGTCGCTTGGTATTTTTGATTAAAGTAATATGTCTGGTACAAAAATAGTTTCAGAAGTTTTAAAAAATTAATCGGTAATGCCGCGGTGCACCGTATATATTTGCCAATTTTCCGATAATACTTTTTCCGGATTTCCCAATTATTATGAAAACCCCTACAAAAATCAAAAAAAACTAACTAGATAAAATTTCCTTTCAGAATTGATGCTACATCGGATGTACAGAAAATCTAGAAAAGTTGTTCACAAACACAGAAAATAAAATAAAAAGAGCTGATACTGGGGACGGGTGCAGCCACTGTTGTAGGTAGATAGTCGGGAAAATGGGATACATAAAGTTATTAAATTAAAAACCTGTAACCGAACCATTGCTAACGAAAAACGATTCGGAGTTAAATCCGGTTTACATAAGTTTTCTGTCAAAATGTCGAGTCTCCACGAATATATTTAACTGAATTGCAATAAAAAAAAAAACAAAATAAAATAAAATAATTATTTTCGTGAATTTTCCCGCACTTTCTACGTATCTCTACGTAGCTCAATTACTTAAAAAACTACAAAGAAAATCAAAAACCGATTATGTTGGTCACCAACTAAATTAAAAATTTGTATTGCGTCCGCTAATTAACAATTTCGTTTACACGTTTTCGCAGATGATCCATGATAAAAATCTGGAAAACGGTTCGATAAACTGCGTACTGCAGTCTCGGTCGAATAAGATGATGTTCGCTGCCTGCCAGTACGGCGCCATTGTGTCGGTTTTGTTACCGATTACGACTAAAATCAAGTTCAAAGCGTTTCACGTGCACAACCAGAGCGTGACGGAGGTAATACATTTTTTTTTTGTCGAATTTCCCTTGAAAAAGGAGATTATTGCACTGTATTATTAGGTATACTTTTATTATATTGTACAATTGTGTTATATACAGATTACAAGGTGTCCTACGAAGATATTATTATCGGGGGGGTGGACTGACACAGGCCAATTCACAGTTTCAAAACTAGTTCTGGAAATGATCTGATAAGACATTCTTCAATAATATGTTTTGAAAATTGAATTTGGTGTCGGCAGTGTCTCGCGAAGAGGGCCTTAAGCCCCATCGATGTAATAGTTATCCAGTATGTCCGTGCCTTCTTCTGAGTCTGTTGAGCACTAGACAATTCCTTTTGAGGAGTTCAAATCCAGGGGGTTGTGTCATAGGTTGACCAAAAAGATGATTTATGTAATATTCATATAGTCGCTATGCAAGGATTTATTTAAGTGGGGAACGATATACAGGATAGTGATAGTAAGTAGGAGAACTAAGAATATATACATATACGATAATTATTTAGTTTATGGACTGAAAGATTACACTAAAAATCTAAATTGAAATTAATGTTCCTTTCATTATATATTTCTATATTATAATATTATATAGTGGTATACGACATTTTAATAATAAATTCCAAACAAATTTAAAATTGTATAATTGTTATATTTAAATTAAATATATTAAATATGAAAGTTTTTCATTAACTTATTTTTTTTGTAAATGTGTACTGGATAAAATATTTATTTACGTTTCATTTTAATTGTAAGGGTGACAATCTTGGTGGACGACAAAAATTTAGAGAAAAAGCAACGTGTTGTATTTATAGCATAACCTATTTAAGTTTGTGATTCTTACGCGTTCGAGAAGCATCATTTCAATATTATGTATGGATCACGGTTTTTACTCCGAGTAGATAACCGTGATTTAACAGTTTATTACTCTTTGTACGGAATCGCCGTAGAGTTGGCCCAAACGCCTCATCAGCAATCGACGAATCTTCAGTAAATATTTAGTTTTTAAATTTACATGTCATTATTTCCGCATTGGCGATACAATAAAGAAGGTGCAACTTCACGTCGCTCACTTACTTTAAGGGGGTTGAAATCGGTGTCGATCAATTCCTTATTACTAGCAAGAATTTGCACCATTGGTTTTGCAATTTGCAAATTATTATTTTTTCGTGTTAGTGATAAGGTAAGCCTACTTCACAAAATAAAATACCAGAGTCTGTAATATACGTGCATAAAACTATATAATTACTTCAACATATTATGAATACATTTCTTTTTCTATGAAATATATAAATATTATTCAATATTCACTATGCTGATTTTAAGTACTATTAATTTTGTTTATAACTTTTGGAATTTTCAATTCTGTATTAATATTAAAGTGTTTACTGTTTACACAGATTTTAGTTCAACAAAAGAATACGTAAATAAAAAATAGCAAATAAATAAAAACACTCCACTGTAAAAAATACCATTAAAGTTAAACATCAAAACTCAAACACAATAGATATGTACAAATAACAAATATTTTATACACAAATCACATATATTTTGATGAATTTATTTAATTCATTGTTATTAAGATAAATGACGATATACCCGCATTTGTTGTCTCAGTCCAATTAACGGGCAATATAATATAGCAAAATCTACCTTACGCAAACTGCATAGAACTCCCTAAATTTTGGTTTTAGAGTAACATCACCTATTATACAATTAGTAGATGGAAATATTTCGGTGAGCAAAACGATATGTTTTTCCTATTATTCTAATTATTATTCCGGATCTAACGTTCAATGCATCATGTAGAAATAAAAACCAATTCATCGTTTTTAAATTACTGTAATATTTCAAAAAATTAATTTAAAAAATGAAACACATCATCTTACCCTCCAAAATATTATCTTATTTTAATTTGTATAATATGTGTTTTTACTCTTAAACCTACTAAACTAAAAGGTTTTGCTATATTGCCTGTTAGTTGAACTGAGACAGCGCATGCGGGTTTAGCATCCTCTTAATAAAAATGTAAACTTATTTAACTATGTAAACATGTGTATATAACTTTATAAACTAGTCTACAAGTAGTATCTACAAGTAATATAACAAATCATATCTGATTGCTGCTGTTCAGTACAACCATAAAACAAATGTCTACTTTTCCTGCGCATACTGCAGATACTATTTTATTCTTGTCATACTGTACGTCTCGTCTTCTTATTCATTATAACCGTGCATCTCATCTACTCTATATTAACCGTTCATATTTCACCTATATTACAGTCCTAATCTGATCCCGAGTCCTACTCTAATCGCTTTAACTTTGGTCTACTTACTGTTTACTAGTTTCTCCTGTATACACATATTATCACACCTCTATCTATCTCTCTCACAGTCTTTAACATACCTACTATCTATTCTTACTCCTAATTCCTATAAATTATTCCACGTAGAGCCTATTTATATATGATAATATATAGAGAATGGATGCATATGAAAACAGTGGTATACTGAACATTTTTTATATCTGAGAAAAAAACAAAAATTAAAATTAAAACTCGCCTACTCAAAATATGGAATTTAATATGCATTATAAATAATTTGTTTTACAGTAAAAACCTAATTTAGTTTTGCTTTATAATACACGCTATATAATATTCGTAAATAGATATTATATTAATAATACATACATTTAAAGGCATCTTTGATCTCTGAACTAATCAATTTTAATCAATATTTGACATATGTTATCATCCATTTATCCACTCATTTTAGTTATGTCAATTGTCACAAAAAAAACCTATTTCGGTACGCCACTGTAAGAAAATAGAAAGCAAAAATGATTGAAGAGTGTAAAATGTTTACTGTAGGAAACTTTTAGCTCTCTCTAGGCTAAATGATCTTAAACTTGGAAAATAAAGTATTTTTCTTATAGGCAGATTTAAGTGGTACAATCATAATTCAATTGCAATATGAATTTCACTACATAAACTATGTTGTTGCTGGAAGATTCTTTTAGCTCTGAATACCCTTACAGACCTCTTCAATGAAGCTAGGGGGGGAGGGTGATATTTTGTATGTTCATGGTGTAAGTATCAGGGATGTGTCTTTTGGGGGTGTTAACTTTCAACCCTTCCTAAATTATTTGTATGCTCGAATTTCAAGGTTTCACTATGAATACCGGGTTTTAATTTTTAAATACCCTGTAAACTAAAATGTAATAAAACTGTGGCTATCATTACTATTGTAGATCAATTAAAAAAAAAAAAAGTTTATTATTGTAGTGCAACAAATCAGATGGGGGGGGGGGGGGAATTCGACTCTAATGATAATCTTCTGCTCACGGGTGTTTTTGTTCGCGATTTTGACTTATGCTGATTAAAACCGATAGTAATATTGTACCGTCGACAGATGGGGTTGACGTCAGATGATGCAACGTTAATTACTTGTGCGGTGGATGGAAGCATGTGCATATGGGCCGTGCAAGATGAGAAACCGGCTGTCAAGCCATTGGAGCACATTCTTGTTTCATCAAAGCGGCTCTCTCGAAAGATCGACGTTATCGAAAAACTTACTGACAGGCTGGATGAACTAAAGGAACTGTTCGACGAAGAAACGGACAAACTGGGAAAAGAATACGACGAGAAGTTACGGGATTTAAACGAGCAGCACGCATTGGCTGAAAAACAGCTGAAAGACGAGCACAAAGTAAGTCGAAAGTGTTTTCTGATTTAAAATTGTCTAAAATGTATTATACCTATGTAAAATTATCTAATCACTTATTATATATATATATATATATATATCAGAAATTAAAATACATAGTTTTCTGTGAGTTATTATTAGGTCTATAGTCTCGCGTTCAGTGGTTAAAGTTGAAAAAATTAGTCTGATTATATTATATAATCCAATAGCTATTAAAGAATTTTTAAATAAAACTAATAATTCGGGTTTTTAAAATTATATTAAAAATACCCCAGCGATAGTAATGAAATAATCCCACCGGACTCCAAAGACTTAAGCTGAAGGGGGCGGATAATTGGATAATTTTAAGAAAGGGAAAACGTTGTCACCTCTGCCCCTCTCACTTTAACCACTGCTGGCGTCTAAAAAACAAATAATATTGATTGATTCAATTTACTCCGTGAGATAATTAATCCGCAAACCAATAATACTGTTATCAGAAAATGGTTGCGATGTTAGAAGCCAACGAAACACAATTGAAAAATGAAATTGACACCAGAACGGAAGAACACGACACCGACCTAAACACATTAATAGAAGATTACGAAAATAAGATATATAGAGCGGACAAGGCGTATGATGCACTGGACAAGAAGATGTCTGACATAAAAGACGAATCTAAAAAGTGAATGTTAACGTTTAAAAATATTATTATATCATATAATTAACGGATTATATTTTAGAAAAGCAGATATTAACGTGTTGGTGCATAAACAAACAATTCAGGAACTAGACGAACAGTTGATTAAAGACTTAAAAAAAAGAGACGACGATTTCCTTAAGGTACGCAATGTTATTGATCATAGTACATAGTACTAAATTAGGGGGGGGACGCGAGGGGATGGAGTTCCTCACAGTAATGTGTCTGGAATGCTTTTTCATCCAACATCCACTCAGTCCCCCTTCTAGTTTTTTTCCAAAAAGCACTGATATACATGGAGAATGTTTAATAATAAAAATGTCACCGATAGTTCAAAGAAGATTTGATCAATGAAAAAAATCAAATTTGTGTAGAGATTGATGAATTCGACAATCAAGGTTACCGAGAAGTGTTAGAACTGAATACTAAATATACCGCTAAATTGAAAAAGTGGACTAAGAAAACACAAAACGCTAAGGACGAAATGAAAGTTTTTGAAAAAAATCTTAATAAGTACGATATTAATAATTGCTTTCGAGTAATGATGTGAGTTTATGAATAACGAATTAATGATTCAAGGGCAGAAAAAGTGAGACAGGACATGAAACATTTAGTCGATAAATACCAAGAGGACATTAAGCAAAAGATAATTTCTAATAAAGAATTAGACGAAGATATATTGGAGAAGGAAATGGAATTGCAGAAATGCGGAAATTTAATAAAAGAGAAAGATAGTTTGATGAGCTTAGAGCAGTTGACGTTGAAGGATGTAGAGGAGCAGATCTCAGAGAGTAAGTTTGCCAGGGAAGATCAAGAAAAAATCATAGAACCGTTGAAAGACGAACAAGTGAATCTGGACATAGTCATCTCTGAAGTGAGTACCTCCATAATATTATTTATTACTATAGTACACGTATATAGCAGACGAGTCATTTCGTTTATTAATAGTTATGACTTTATGGCCATAAGGTACGTATAGAGTATTCCATTTAAGCGGGCTATCTCGTTATCTCGGAAAGTATGAAGTTTTTTCGGAATTTGTTTTGTGGAAAATTTTAGAAACAAACAGCTCTACAATATTACATTTATATTATTTTTTTCACCCTTATTTTCGGCAGTAAAACCATTACCAATTTTTGATTTTCAAATGTCAATTTTTAATTAATATTCCATCTATTTATGAAACTTTTAGTATAGGTTGTCATTTGAAAATCAAAAATTGGTAATGGTTTTACTGCCGAAAATAAGGGTGAAAAAAAATAACATAAATGTAATATTGTAGAGCTGTTTGTTTCTAAAATGTTCCACAAAACAAATTCCGAAAAAACTCCATACTTTCCGGGATGATTTTACCCGCTCAAATAGAACACTCTGTATGGTACTCAGTATAGGCGGGCGAATGTAAGTTCGCACATTAGATATCACAAAAATTAACCTGTACGAAAGTTCTGACATGAATAAAATATATCTAGGTAGAACATGTAAATTCCTACAAGAATGGCAATTATAAAAAATTTCCTTTCCATTTTATTGAGTCTTAGGACTGACAACTAAGTTGGTGTGGTTAAAATTTGTTCCGTTTTGTGTTTAGCATGTTTTGTTGTAATAATACTAAAAAAAGAAATAATTCAATTTTAAATTGAATCTAGTCATTTGAATTAAATTTTATGTGGCTTATTGCAAATGCTTAAACACTTCACATAGTCATATTGTATTATTTTTTTAAATTTTTTATCAGATATTTTGTTATTCATATTATTTTGTTTTTCTTCGTCTTTTTTTCGTATTTATTGAGGTCTATTACAATTTGATGTTCTTATTTTGATATTTGTATTTGTTTGAAAAATTTTTAAAACTTCGATTATTTTGAATACATCGAACAGTTTGAAAATTATCGGCAAATACTCAGTCATAAATATTAAATACTTATTTGTGTACTTTCGGCGAAATTCCATTTCCATGGCTATGGCGAATTATTTCTGTTCGTGTAGGAATTTACATATGGGTATTTTTTTTCGTGTCGGAACTTAAGCCGGGTCCACACTAAGACGAACATGTTTGTTCAAAATGTTTCCTGACTCAACGAACTAGTGCTTCTGTGCATTGAAATATTAGACAACAAGGTTCGTTCAACTTACACAAGACTTCCTGCCTTATAAATTGGCAACTTAAAGATTTCTTTATTTTATTAAGATTTATTTATTTTCATGTTAGCACACCTACAAGTATTTCAGTGCAATATTTTAACAATAAAAACAATAAATGTTAATTTATTTTATTTTATAAAACAAAACGGGCCTTGGCCGATATTACAGAACATTATATGCATATACAGTGTGTCCCACCATGTCGACGGATTTTTTTAGCGCTGTGAATATTAAAATTTTTTCGATTTTTTTTTTTCAGTCGGTTTATCTTCGAGGGGGGCATCGATTTGGAGAAAAATTAAATTTTTATTTTCATCCCCTAAACACAAAAAAAAATATCGATGTCCCCCTCGAAGATAAACAAAGAAAAAAAAAATTAAATATTAACAGCGCTATAAAAATCCGTAGAAAACATGGTGGGACACACTGTATACAAGAAATATTTAAAAAAATAAAAATAAATAAAGAATATAAACTTTAGAAAATGTTAAAATAAAAATAATATTAGCAGAAAGAAATCGGCGGGTCCTCATTAGAAATACACATCATTTTGAACAACGGTCTATTCCGAGAATAATTGGTGGTGCACAGAGGTATGAAAAAGGGATTAGATGTACGGGACAGGAAGCTAGGGTTTTGAAATTGAGTTGGCTTAACGAAATAGGATAGTCTATTGAGCCGTTAGTGAGTTCGCTTAGAAACACACGGTTAGCAGATACACGTCTATCGGCTAGGACTGCTAGCCCAAGCATTTGAAGTACCGGATCATAGTCATGGGGTAAGTGGTCAATGTTCAGTACCCAAGCAGTTATTAAATAATAATTATAAATTAAACACATAGATTTTTAAATCTTTTATTCTTTATTCAATATTTAAAATTTTAAATACCATAAATAATAATTAATAATCCAAAATATGTTTGATTAATAATTAGTTATTCTTATGAACATTTTAAATCATAATTATTTATTCACAAATACTTATTCGTTTAAAGCTAAATACATTTTGTGTAGAAATTATAATTTATAACTAATTCATTTGTTGTCGATCATGTCCACACTGAAGACGGCCAAGGGGAAACATTATCAACAAATATGTTCGACAACAATGTTCATCCTAGTGTAGACCCGGCTTTACGCGCGGGTATATTTTTTTCGTTTCGGAACTTAAATATTATGAATCCGATTACCTGCTATGTTTCGCGTGGGAACTTACCGAGCCCCGTATATAGGCACCATAGAGGTATCAATAGTTTATATTAACGGAGTTTACTTTGTACCCATTCGCACAGATGCAAAAATTATTGAACGAAACCGATTTAGAAATAGAGAAGATTAAAATGTCTTACGCCTCGATAGAAGATAAAATAAAATCTTCCAGGAAACAAGTAAAACAGGATAAGGAGACCGCTTTAGCTCAGGACGAGCTCATTCTAAGCGCACGAGTTGAAATATATAAAATTTCGTCCTCGACGGCACCGGAAAAACAAAAAATCGCCCTTAAAGTAACGTTGATATTCAAATTCAGGAGTCACCCACTGTAGTATCTATGATAGGACTGTGTTACATAAGTATCTACTGCAGTTGTGTGGGTGGAAGATTGAAATAATTTGACGATATAGTAATTGTTTGTCTGGTTTTTTTTGCATCGTCTATAGAATCTCCTTCATAGTAAATTAGCAAACGAAAATTATCTGGCGGATGACGTAAATTCGGAATTGTTACGACAGAGACAGTTTTACGAGAGATGTTTGACCCATCTGACGAGGCGCGTGTCAGCGTCCCAAATGAAGAAACCCGCGCTCTACAAATTGATCGAGGAAAACGAACGTCTAGTCAAGGATTTGAGCAAGTTGAAAGAAGAAGCCGAAACCAACCGGGTCCAGTACAATGAGTTAGTGAACTCGTTACGGCAGAGCAAGAAAAAATAACCCCCGAAAACCTCGTACACTTCAACTGTGGTAAATACAAAATAGATTAATTCGAGCATAATGATTGTAATTTCATGCATATATCTAGTCGGGCTAGTCGGGACACCAATTTTTTTTATTTTTGTTAATTTTCTCTCTAAAATAGATATTATTGACTATATAATATAAAAAAAAGATTTTTTTTTTTTTTATCATGAACCAGCAAGTTTTTCGAAGGATTTTAAGTGAATTTGATTTTTGTATTTTTTTTTTTAATTTTTTTTTTTTTTAATTATTGTTGAATCAGATAACCTTTATTGTAAAACTATTTTTAATTTTTTTGCCTACGTCATTACCTTTATAAGTATATACTTTTGGTTTTCGAGTACGAACCACCCTTTCGTACACATTCGTAGATATTTTTCTAGATATTTCGATATACCTAACATGAGCGTATACCTATACAAATAATATTTACACTCCGTTTTAATGAAAATAATTTCGGATTAGTTGGAAACTCAAACCCCCTCTGGGGTTTCTCTACACCCACCTCCGCCCCCTTTCGGTGTGCCATCATATGAAATCATATGAATACAACTGATGCGAAACGTGCATGTTTGCAATCGTTAGTGTAGTCCATTACAAAACGTTATTATTTATTTCAGAAATAACAAACTGCAGTAGACGCGGTCGGAATTATTAATAATGCACGTCAAATATATAAAATAAAAATTAATTAAATTTTAATTGAATCACGACCATGAACAATATTCATCTATACGATACGTTTTTCTTTTCATTATTTGTGAAAATAAATAACCGCTGCATACCTTATGCAATTTAATAGTGTACCAAACTAACAATTATAAATTAAGTATGTTAATTAAAAAATAAAATAAAATACCAAGACATACTTCTCACAAAGCTATGCCACTTTTGTATGTGTGAAGTTTGGAGGGTATAGGATATGGAGTAATTTAGTTTATATACTATAATAATAGCAGTTAAACAACTATTCTGAATATAAGTGTATAATAGTGTACAATAGTATAAAAGTATAAAGTCAATCCAGAAATTAACAACACAAATAAAACCAATGTGTCATTTTAGCTATCTAAGTACAAGTTTAGAACTCCTTATAACCTTATATTTTAAATATGAGTGTTATTACATACAAACTCATATTAGTAAATATTAAGATATAGGTACACAAAATACAATAGGACTCATAATACAATGGGTCCAAATGGCATAAGTATATGTATTTTCTAAATTAAGTTTACTTGTATTGAAAACCATACCGATAAAATTCACTTAAGCACTTCATCCCTGAGATCAATGATGTTTTTATCATAATATTCGATTTCAAATTTTTGAAAATTATGGTATAGGTCAGGCAACCTTTTTTGACAGAAGAGCCAAAAGTTACAATGTACAAAATTTTCCAGATTTTAAAGAGCCACTAAAATTTTTCTTAAGTATTTAAATATAATTTTATTTTTAAATTTTAATAGACATAATAATAATGAAATTAATTATAATAATATAATAAATTTATGATAAAAAAAAAAAAAAAAAACAGTTTTTAATAATAGGGGAATACATCAATGGGAGCATTGGCTTTTTATGTCTTGGCGTGACCAATTAGTCGCGATTATATTAAACTCTATAATAAACATTTTACAACTATAGACTGTATTCCATGCGGGCACTGTCAAATTATTTTTGTGATGTGTTATTTCATATTTCCAAAAGCAACAAAAGTAATATACTTTTTTTTTTATATTATAAAATATTGTTTTTGAACTAAAATATTAATTTTTGTGTGTGCAGCTGGAGAACCGCAACTTTAGACCGAAAGAGCCGCATGTGGCTCGCGAGCCGCAGGTTGCCGACCCCTGGTATAGGTTATAAAGGTATAGGAAAACAACAATATTAATTTACTATAGAATAAAATATATTAATAAAATATACGTATAAATATATGTTTATAAGTACCACATCAATGTAAGTATAATAATTATTTACAAACAACAATTTATTGTCATATATTAATAATAATTGCCCCTACGTGATTATTAAAGTTGATATAATAAGTTGAATAATATTAAAAAATATATATATATATGTATATATATATAAAAATAATAATATTTTGATGGTATTTACAACATAATATCTGCAATAAAATTTCAGTCTTTGTTTATTAATAGGGAGGAAGAGATGAAACAAATTCTATAATCTTTGCTGTGGGGTTTTGGTTTTCAAACTGCCAGACATTGTGTGGTTGGCACAGTTTTAAAATAATATGCGATGTTAGTTTACATCAATTGATTAGTTATAACTTGATTAGATTCGATATTATTATTGTGTAAAAATGTGCGAAGTATATAATACAAGTATTTCTTTTAAAACAATAATTATAATAGTAATATTATAATATCGATATAGAGTAGTGATATATAATAAAAATTAAAGAAATTATATATATATATAGGACATAGGTGTGTATGTATATAAATATAATAATAAAATTAAAAATTAATAATACTTGTTAATTACAACAGGCATAATGTTTTTACTTTTTTGTAAGAATTTGATTAGATTTGCATGTAATTAATATTTTAATACAATAGTATAATAAGGCTATTTGATCTGTTTTTAAGGTTTGTTCTAATAACTAGTCGATAAAAAAAAATATTGTGTTCAAAATACATTGAGTAATAGTAACTATTGAAATAAGTTAATAAAACAAATATTTTGTGTTGAGTGAATAATAACAATTAATAATAATGTGTGAACAAAATAGGAGCGTTAATAATAATTATTGTTAGGTAGGTAGGATGCCGATTTTAGTCTTCTCCAGATTTACAAAAAAATAAAAAATAAATAATTAATAATAAAGTTTCATTTTTGGTTTTTTTTTTTTTTTTGGTTGTTCAGTATTAGGTACCTATTTTTGTATACATAATCAGATCTGCAGTTAAATAATAATAAATTTAAAATTAATGTACATTATTATAAATATAAAATTGGACAATATATTGAAAATCAATTATAATAATTATTAATGATTAGCACAGTAGCCATAGAACCAATGAACAGCTGTACACCTCCTTGGAATAATGACCCAGAGGCTCCACCTGATGAGTTACCATCCTCTTCAGACCTGGACCCAATGCCAGTAGCACAAACTTTACTACAATCCTCGGAGTCTTCGCAAATGTCACATGGGGTCGCCACTCTAGGTTCATAGAAAACTCTGGCACGTCTTGCTGTAAGAACATAAAAATAAAATCAGGGGTTAAGTTTCAAAATAAACAAAATATGAAGTGTGTTTCATAAATTAGCTAATACAAGTATATTTTGTAAAATAAAAATGTCAGGTATCACAAATATTTTTATCAATAATAAAAACCAACAAAATATCTAAAATAATATTATTGAAATATATTTCCCCCTTTTTTGTATAATTTTCTAAAAAGATTATATTACAGAGAACTATGTAATAAAATGTCATAATAATGCATCATAAATATTATGATTAATCATAATAAAACTTACACTGGTCATAGTAATCATAAACGGTGACTGGGACTGGCTTTTGTTTGGCCACCTTATGGGTCCGGTATGCTGATATGGTTGGACAGTATTCTTCTGCTGTCATCTGAGGATAAATTCATAAGTGTCATTATAATACAACATCATAATATATAATACATAAAATAAATTGAAAAAGTTTGAAAAAAATCCACTATTTTTTTCTTTTCATTCTGTTATTATTTTGCTGCTAGTTGTGTCCATCATACATAATGTGTTATACTGACCATAAGTTTTATTTCCCTATTAATATTAATACAATGATTATTTCATACAAATGAACGAATTGAAATATTAATAATATCGAATGATTAAAGATCAACTGACAATAATTTATTGTATGTCATTTGTACTCATCTGATAAAAGATAAGTAAATCGAATAAACTACTCTTGATGTGCATTTATAATTTAGAAAAATTAGTGTACTATAATAGAAAGCTACATTACAGTAGTAATTATTGCAAAAATAAATTTAGTATAAATATTATGTGTGGTGTGGGTACATCTACAATTTATTAAGTAAAAGTCATACCTACCAGTGTTATACCTATGTTATAACACACAACATAGCAAAATTTATTATGGTATATTGACCATGTATTTTGTAGTTTAGATGGAAATTGAAGTTTCATCACAAATAACAAAAAGCTATTTGTAAAAAGCTAACATAGCTTTAACTTTTTTGTATGACAATTTTTTTTTTAGAAAAAACAAATAACAGCCCTCAAAAATATGAATTTAGATATTTGTGTATAAGCTCTAATTTCAACTTAAAAGCTACAATATACATTCTTATTCTCAAAAGCATTAAAGTCTGACAGACAGATTTTATATTTTCACTATATTTTGCTATGCAGAATTTCCTGAGTATCTATTAAAAGTATTTATAATATACCTTATCGAAATACAACATGACGACAGAATCACCATCTTTAGTCTCTACACGTTTGACATTGTTGGATAGCCGGAGACTGGGCAATGCGTCATTGTTGATGGTGTAACCAGAGGGCAGTGTCACTTCCATCACGACCATGTTACTACTGTTGCCTCCACGGAACCTAGAAATATTTTTTTTAAAAAAAAATTGTTTTATTCATGATTTAATACAAAAACAAATTGTAAAAACATTACCCAGAACAAATAGACAGTTGCATATGATTAATATCAGAATTCTTATCCACTTGTGGGTCAAGTGTGAATAGTGGCCAAGCCCCAGTGACATTAACGTTGTACCTGTATGACACTTTGACTATGGCGAACCCAGTGCCAGTAGCTGTTATGTTGACAGTCCGGGTACTTTTCGGAAGCTGTAGAATATTATAAATGGCATGTTAAAGTTAGTTGAGAATAGTAAATTTTCTTATTTTTTTCAAAAACTTGTTGATATATTTTATTAAATTAATTTCATAAACTCGGAAATCATCAAGAGCATTGAGAATTTCTAAAATAGTTAAAATGGTAAGTTAATTTGTATATTAGCTACTATCAATAGAATGAATGGACCAACATTAAAATAGTAAAAATTACAATGATAAATTAAATGCCCGTGGATGTTATCCTTTACCTCTTTATATTCACCCAACCAATCACTCTTTATCCTTTGTTTCACCCTAGTAAGCCATCTTAGCATCTATTGATCATCAACTATATCAACAATATTACTTGCAAAGTTTTTGTATAATATCTTATTTAATTGTTGTTTTGCTATAAGAAAAACTTTCTAGACATATTTAACCAATTTTAATAAAAAGTCTATAACCTCTTAGTGAAGATAAGATATTGAACAGTTTTTTAATTTAAGCTGGTTCATCAAAGATTGTTATTTAGCAATTCTTGAGTTTTACACAGACATATAATACAAAAATAAATGGTTTGTTTATATATATGATTCAAAATGTATGTTACATCCATTTCATCTTATCAATATTCAAAATACAGAATAATCTGTATAAAGAAAGTTGTTTGATTTTTATACATGTATATATATATATTTATAGAATGTTTAAACATTTCTTTTTTTCTTTCTTCAGGAGAAGGTTTTTGGAGTCAACTTTTAAAATTTAAAGAGGAACCTATATTCTTCTTACAAACATAATGTGAGCATATTTTTTAAATATATTTTAGTAATTGAATAACCTTAGTTTATTCAAAACTTTATGCTTAAGGGTGGTTTAAAATCCCCAAAAACATTTTCTAAAAGATGCTTAAAAAATGCTAATGCTAATTATTTTAAATGTTTATAACTCAAAAACGTATGTATTATAAATTTCCCTCTAACGTGAATATTTTCGTGATAAAATGGAGGTTGTAAAATAAATTTAGAATCATATTGCATACAATATTCTTGACTAACCTCTATTAACTGCAAAACCATGGCATTATCTTTGGTCACTCTGAGTTCTGACTGTCCATTTCGCAAGTAGGCGAATGTCGCAGTCAATTTCAATGAGCCTGGTGAAATTTTCTCAGCCATTTGGGAAAGTGCATATAATGTTATCACCGTGTCCTAAAAGAGAATATAGAAAATAAGTACTTATCACTAGGATATAATATATTAAGAATAAGTTGGTAAATAAAAAAAAAAAAATTGTGATACTGCTATGTCTCTAGCATCATGAACTATTAGACATAACTTAACCATAAGAAATAAAAAAGTTAAGCACAACATAATAATTAATTTTTACAAGCCTATTGTGTAAAAATTATAGAATTTCAATACATGTATAACCCAACTTCACTTAAGATCGTATTTCTTAAATATTTTGTTGTTTCTAATAACAAAATAATTAAACTATCAGTTAATTATAGGTACCTGACTAGAGGCGAATCCTCCTTGTTCATTCTGTTGAGACACCAACCAGTGTAAAATTGGCAGGCCATCTTCAACAAGTCCTCGTTGTAAATAGGTTAGCAAAGCATACGCAGTCATTTCCACATCCACTGAATTTGGTTCCTTAATCCATGGGTTTTTTTCATCTGTGGGACGGTCCATACGTTTCCACCATTTCTTCTCGTCTGTGAAATAATGAAAAAATGATGAGTCAATAGTGAAGTGAATTAAACTGCTAACACAAACCAATCATCAGTGATTTTTAATATTTAATAGACATGATTTAAACATATATAATTGATTATTTTTGGAGAATAATTTTTAGACTATAGGTATTTAGATGAGGAGCGAATCCAATACCAAATAATGAGAGGAAGCTGGGGAATTTTGGAAATTCATGTAACACACATTTATGATGAGCTCAAGGATGAATGATGAGTGGTGGACTGATTTTGTACAGTTAAGGACCTTGCTTGTAGTTTTTTTTTTACAAATTTTTAATATTTATAATTAACAAGTCTTAACAATTGTAAATAGATAAATCAATAATAATTCAAAAATGTTTATAAATATATTTTTTTTCTATTCAAAACATGCTATACATGCTTTTTAAAGTGATTTAAAGCAAATTAGAACATTTTTTTTTCCATTGGAAGGGGTTAAGTTCATATTAAGGTGTACTAGATTTCAAGTTTTGATTATGCAACCAAAACCTCAAAACAAAATTAGTTAGTAAAATAGTAAAATATTGGTCATATACAAACTCTAATTGTAACATACAAAAATTTTCAAAATTAAAGTCTAATTAAAGTGCCCCAAAATAAATCTTCCTCTACTTATCAAAACAAGATTTTCTGAAATTGTGTTTACTCTATGAGACAAGAGAGTTTTGTTGTAAAGCACATTTTTGAGCAAAAAAAAATTGAATAAAGAAATAAACTACCACATTAATATTATCTAATTTTTTATGGATAAATAATTAATTCATGACTTTTCATTAGTAGTTAGGATAAATGTCCTATGACAAAATCAAGTTTTATTTTTTTAAGTGTCAATCAATTGTTTTTTAAATGTCAAATGGACAGCAGAGCATATTGTTTGATATATATTTACCGCTATATATATATTACCACTTACCGACAACAGTTGCTTTGAGTTCAAGTAAGTTAAACGCGACATTTTTCTGGGGATGATCGGCTAAGTGCAAGGCGTATGAGCAGATGGCCAGTGCATATGGGTCTTCGACGCCTGGTAAGTTCCTGACCAGGTAGTCTATGGCCCGATTGATGGTGTTCCGGTAGACTGGTGCGCCTTTTTGATTTTCCAAAAACGCGATTAGCGTGTAGGCGGTTAGCGCTAGTCCCTTAGCCGAGCCTCCCTGCATGGCACTGTGACTGACCTTGCCTACTTCCGGGAAACTGCCGTTGTTGGCCTGGTTATTGGACAGCCACTGTAGACCGTCATCGATCACCTTTTCTTCGATTGGTATGTACGGCACTGCTTGTCTGAATGACTTAACCACATAAGCAGTCAACCTAGAAGACATCGAGAAAGACGTAAAAAACATTATTTCGTAAAAATATTCGAACTAAACCAAAATTAACGCACACCCCACTCTTACAAAATTACACTCACCAAGTACTGCCGCTCGGATCAGCTGAGCCGAAAGCGCTGAAAGAACCGTCCGATCTACGATAGGTCAACTCCTGTTGGTAACCGGTTTCCATGTACTTCAGTGACTTGGTCTCGACCGCTGTCGTTAGCTGCCTAGTGTTCTGAAAGTAAATCAATGATCGATATTACAATATGGTTCATTTATGTTACAAGACAAGTTATTAATATACATACTTTCAAGTAATCCAAAATCACGATATTGGGTACGAAATTCAACATATTTTGTTCACCGCACCCGAATGGCATTTGGATCAGAGACGCCAAGTTCATTGTACTCGGTCCCAGTATATCACCTGTTAGGGGAGAGGGAAATGGAAAATGTTTAATTTTTTTTTTATATTGGTAATGTACATTTTTTGGTATCTCTAATTTAAGATTTTGATTGAATAGTTCCTATTATTTCTCAATTACTTAACTTAAAAATAACATTATTTTATAGTTTACTAAAACAATTTTCAAAATTAATGTTGTTTGTGTAATAACAGCAGCTGCAAATTTTGAATATAAATATTGTTATCAATAATTTTACAATTTACCGAACTGATCGTGAACCACCAAGTACTCTGAAGTATTAGAAAAGTACAAAAACAGAATAACACCGTAATAGTACTGTAATAGTACTGTAATAGTAACATGACCTATAGATACCTAACCTAACCTCAACTCAGTGTACCTTTAATTATTCCTTTAACGGTTTGTAATAATAACTGATAACCCTGTTTATACCCCAGCAGCAAAACTGATACTGTCAACACAATAAGTTCCAAACATCGTTTTAGAAAAATAACATTTTGACATAATGACTAATTGACAGATCTGGCGATATTTACGGTATACCGGTATTTTTCGGTACGGCGACGGGCGACGGCGCCACGGCGGTGCCGATTACGTGGCCGTGCTATTTCAGTATTTCGGATTTCCGTCATTTCCGATAATATTTTCGTTGCATTAGTTTATTTTTATTCTTATATTATGTCAAATATACAGAGTGTATCTTGCTCGGATGTATACTAACAATAAGTGTATATTTAATATTTATGTTCGCAGACTATGGTACACTCTGTATTCATATTTTTACATACCGTTTATTACATATCTATTTTGATACCCATTAGTCTACGACAAAATTATTATTACTTGGTAGTTAGTAATAGGACATGGACACGTAATAAACCAGCAATATATTTCAACCGTAATACCGATTATTAGTAAATCTCACTAAAGCACATCGATATTTCACTATTCCAGCTCGTATTACAATTTACAGCGCGCGGAACCGTAGTCGACCGATGGCGGTTATACTCATACTTATACAGTTATACACTGACGCGCATCATAAAGACAAAATTGAAAATACTGTGGCACTCAACGTGTCAACAACATTATTTACTTGTTATTTTACTGTTCACTTTTAAATCATAGGTGAGTAATAATTAAAATACATTATTTATACCTAATAATATTTAAATATGCATTTTTATTTTATTCAATATTTAATCATGGTATTTAATTTAAAACTAGTTAATTATATTATATAATGATTATTATCAATTTGTCGTACATCATTTATTTTGTTAGTATTTTGCAGAAAATGTATTAATTTATAAAATATCTATTCAATTTGTTATATATATTTCAAATGTATATTTTTAACCGTTAAGAAACTAATAATTTAATAATGATAGGAACTTATAAACTTTACTGGGCCACCTTTTTTTTGAAAATCATCAATTTCAATGATTTAAAAATGATTTAATCAAAAAAAAATTGGGGCAAATCGATATTTTTTGAGTTATACGACAGTATTAAAATTGTGTATTTTATATATCTTTGCATATTTACAACATTTTCTATATTTTATCGCTCTACGCTAATAAATTGTCAAGCATTAAAAAAAAAAATAAAAATCATTGAGAAAAAATAAAATTTCTCTTCTATTACTAATTATTAGTAATTATTAAATATCATTATTATATTAATTTTACTGTGATTTTAGTAATTAGGACAATTAGGTTTTTAATTTATTTTTCCTTAAATTTAGATAAAAAATAATTATAAAAACAAAATCAAAAATTTGGTTATATTTTGAAAAACACCCAAAAATGTAAAAAATGCGGCGAAAAAAAAACAGCAAAGGCGGTAACACGAGCGATTTAAAATCGCATCTGCGATTTCCAAGTAAAAAAAAAATGCTAAGTCCTTATTATAGTGCCAAATGAAATACTTACCGACTGCGCCGATCTCGATAAATTCAGAATCGGGTACGATGTTGGCAGGCATATTTAGAGTGATGTTTTTTTCAAACGAGGTGTCCTTCCTGAGATCTACAAAGAACGCTTGGTTCTTGTAGATGGTTTCACCTTCCGGCTGGGGAAAAAAAACGTCCGTGTTTAACATAGTTGTTAATAAGATTATTACTTACACGCTTATCAAAAAACGGACTTACTTTAACCAAGAGTTTTTTTTCTATGGCGTCACCGGCTAGTTTACTAGTAGCCGTCAACTTGATGCTGATATATCCCAAATCTTTGGCTTTTATCAGGAACGACGTCGGGCTTCCCGTGTTCGCTTTGATGGTCAACGATTTTCGACGGTACAGTTCCAGTTCTGTACAATTTGCAAAAAAATAATAATTTTGGTATGCTTAATACGTGATGTAATTTTATTTTTAATTATTATTATTGTTATTTACTTGAATCTCGGACTTCGTTGGAGTAATCGGCGAAATCAAACTGGCCGATATTTTCTAAAGTCACGTCGGCCGTCACGTCTTTGCTTAGATAATTGAACACCACAACGGGAATAGCGACAAACTCACCTCTTCTCACCGAGTAAGGTAAATCGACGGAAATGAAAAACGGTCTGAACACTCTGAGCTGTAAAATTATGATAATTATCGTCAATGATTAAAACAACGGTAATTGATTTTGCGTTTTCGATAAATACAAAGTATGATTTGAAACACATCGGAGCAAAATGTTATTTGAAAATTTATTGCGTTACAAAAGTTATTTACGCTCTTATACACAGAGAAAATATTGAACTACACAATAGATATTGTTATATTATTATCATTTTTATATGGATTATTTTATTTTATTCTATTATTTTTATTTTTTATTTTTTGTTTTTTATTCCATGTTACAACTTTTTATGTATATTATGTGTCAAAATATGCCATACGATAACTAAATAAATAAATACACAGAGTGATCCAATGATTTTCTCGTTTTAAGTGAATTTGATTATTTCTCCAGTTATTATGGAATTGTTTATGCTTTAATTTAACATTATTTTTAAATTTAAATCACTTATTTCAGAAACCCCCTAAAAAAAAAAAAAAAAAAAAAAAGATAAATAAAATAAAGATTATTTTAAAGCATAATTATTGTTTACATAATCTTTTTTATAACTATGAAAGTATAATGAAAAAAAAAGAAATGAGACTGACTGAAGCATGTTCATCCTATTTGCATGTTTAAATTATGCATAGATTCAAATGCTGATTTTGGAATATTGAAGTGTGTTAAACGAAGATATTTTTCACATTTAAGGAGTATCTTGTGGTAATATGAACTTTGGTTCTTCAAATGAGAAACTATATGTTTTGATGCAAATTCGTTCAATTCAAATTCAATCGGACGATTTTTTCCGAAAATTTTAATACATTGTAAACAAAGTAAACGAAATTTGAACAAAAAGTTTCCGAGTTATTCTGCTCTAAATCTAAGGTCATTAAGGATAATAGAATTTTTCGCAGTATGGATACCAAATGTTTCGCGTATATAGATAATTTTAGATTCATAGTTTAACTAAGAAAGTATTGGTTTTACAAAGATGTTAATTTTTTTTTATGAGGACACTTTTTCTATTAAAAAGCTTAGATCGATTATCAAGTATAGCATTTTTTCTGAAAGGAAATATTCTCTGAGTAATACTTTAAACAAGTCAATTTTTGATGATGAGAAAAACATGTGTCTTTAGGTGAAAAAAGATTGAAAGATTAAATGTAGGGTTGTCATTAGCAATCGTTTTTATTGTTTTAAACAATCATTGTTGTCATGGAAACGCATATTGTTGTAATCATTTTACCATAATATGACATATATATTGTTGACAAAGCAACACTATCAACTTAACTTCGCTCAGAATCGTTTTTCCGTTAACAATGGTTTATCGTTGCTTACAGATACACATATAATTCTCGACTGTATCCTACCTTCTCACCTAAAACAGTAGCTGCACTCACGTGCGAAGTATGTCCGTCCTTTTTTTATTTTGAATCATGCAATTATTATACTTCGTATTTAAAACAGAATAACTCGGAAACTTTTCGTTTAAATTTTGGTTAAAATATAAGTAAAACATTTTCAAAATTTCACCTGATTGACAATTTGCATTAAAACATGTAGGTTCTCATTCGAAAAGCTAAATTTTATATCGCCACAGATTACTCTTAACGTATTTAAAAAAATCGAAGTATTCGAACATATTGTCTTTCACTACACTTAAAAATTCCAAAAGAATTTGAATTTAACGCGTAATTTAACCATAAACATTGAATGAACACTGAACATGTTTTAAAAAATCACCCTTTATATTATTATAAATGTTTAAGAAAAATGATTTATTTGAGGGGAATACCCGTCATGGTTTTTCATCGATCAAAAGCTTTAGGTTTACACTTAGGTACTCTGAGCATTATTGACTTTGGACCAACGGTTAAAATCACGCGTTTAAATCACGATCTTGTCGATCTTATAAACATGTGATAAATTCAAATCAATGGATTTCTCATTTGTGTCTATGTCTCGTTTATGAATAAGTGTAGCAACGTATAGTGGTCGAGATGTTTTACCTTTTTAGGAGATTCTAGAAGGCCGAGTCCGTAGAGAGAGTCGACCGAGAACGCCGTGATGACCCACGAAGTGATCGTGTCGGGAACCGTTTGCCTCATGGACACTCGTCCGTCTTGCCTTTAACACACACAAGTCAATAGTAACATTATTATACACAAATTATAGTGAGTATGTTTCTTTTAAATGCCCAATAATAATAATTCTTCGAGTTTAGTAAAGTAAAAGTAAAAAAGCAATTTCATTATTAACAAGCGCGTAGGCGAAACGAAGGAATTTTTTAATAAACGGACATAAACTCATAAAGAATTTTGTACCAATAATAAAGAATTGTTTGTTGCCGTAAAACCCGTTAAAAAAAAAAAAAATGTTTCCAACGATGTAAATCTGCATTCATTCTCGATGCAATATTTTGTGAAACGAGTGAATATGAACAAAAAAATCCCAGTACACCTATTTCATACAGAAAATACAAAAAAGGATGAGATAAATATTTTTATGAAAAATTACTCTGAAAAAACAGCGAAATTTCTATAAAAAAAAAAAAAAAATAGAAAATGCAAAATAAAAATTTCAATTTCAAGTATGTTATGCAAAACGAATAATTTAAAATGCATTACCCTAAAAAACATACAAATATGATAATAGAACGTGGAAAAGTCAAAAAGCGTTTATTATATGGGTATGTTTTGTATATCGAAGCACACGTTTAGAACAACTTATAACCGTTTAACTTAAATATGAGTATGATTACATACAAATTCATTCTAGCAAATATTAAGAAATAAGTACACAAATAAAAGTACTTTAAGAGTTTTAAAAATGTGTGGTCAACAACTTATAAATTAAGATACTTACTTTATTTAGGTTTTTTACATATAAAGATATGTTACTAGGCTACCAAAGTCTCTTAAAAATCAACATGCATTTATAGTTTATTATTTAAATTTAAATTAGGTTTAGAAACCGGGGAACTTTTATTGAAAACCATAACCATAAAATTGACTTCTTCTTGCTATTTTTTCATAACATTTTATTCAAAATAGCCAAAAAATGTTTACAAAAAAAAAAAATGACGTGAATAATAAGACGGTCCAAAAACCGACTGCGCCCGGACCACTGCCGCTCCAGAAACCCATATACCCGAAGCACGTCATGCCGCTCTACAACAGCTCGATGACCAAGGCTCCGGGTTATTTATCTGTTCGGACAAACCATCACCGTCCGAGGACATCCTGAAGGAACATCACAGAAGCATGGTTGTGACGTCACCGTGCAGCGCGTCCGAATTAACCTGTAGCCCTTCAGCCAGTCCTTCGACCGACTTGGACTTGTCCTTGCAACCAACGGCTGTCGGTAGGGTGATGGGCAGCTCGCAAACGGCCAACATAGTTAAAAGCAAGATCCAGCACCAACACAACCACAACAACCATCGTTACAAGTAACGGTGTCATCGTCGCCCATTTACTCTCCTCCCGGGGTAGTACTGTCGCTTTACTTGTCGCCGAAAAAAGCCGCAGTAGTGACTCAATCGCCCAGACTGCCGGTCAGGAGCTGGAGCCCGTGGCTGTTGTCGTAACAGCGATTAGCCACCACGTCGCCCGTGCGCATTTCGTCTGTCCTGCAAAATCCCGATTCTGGCACCAAATGATAATGGGCCAGCGCAAAGCGGTCTGTCGGTCGACTGCTGTCGGCAAGCTACAGTGGCCTATCGCCAGTTCCGTGGCCCCGTACGAGGGTTACTTGACCAAAGAGGAGAACGCGCACAGAGTATCGTCCGGCAACATTTACGGTCTGTAAAACAGCAACGGGCTTCGTCGAAATTTGTCAAGCTGAACAACGACAAAGAAAAGTGGATGACACGTTCAAACGTTTTTTCAAAGAGGCCACCAAATCATAAGAACTTTGAAATTTAATGCTCGGGACAAAAAAATAACATACGAATGGTTCCAGATAAAAATTATATAACACTCCAAAATTGTTCGGATTAATTTTCGTACGTAAAAACAGGTTTAAACAATCAGTTTATTATAAGTTTCTCCTGCCCGCCCTTCATACGAATAAAATAATCGTGAAAGGGAAGGAGGTTCCCCGGAGTCAACTCCATAAATAATCGAATTTTTTGCAGCAATCTCCTCGTAACGCGAAGGCCGCCAGTCAACTAAGAGAATTATGAAAACGTTCCAAATTACCATAGTTATAATATCGAATTCGATACTGTTGGTATATACTGTCAGTTGCCAAGCAGCAGGCATCGCGATGTATTAAAATAAACCGTTGCATTTACTTAAGTTTAACCACGTTTTGTTTATTATGGGAGAATTTGTATTTTGCCCGTACCGTTTAAATACAGTTAACTTAGAAAACCTAAGGCTTTCTAAACAGTCCTAAATATATGTAAAACGGAGAGGAAATTGTTGTTGGTTTGTAATTATGTATTTATTGTTAAAACGACAGTTTTACTGTGGACCAACTGATAGGCGACCTAAGTTATTACATTTTATCTGTTTTAAAACGTTAGCAAGCAGTTCCGGAACTTCAAATATTAATGATATTCTCTTATCAATTTTATCGATACTTACAAAGTGCATATATTAGGCAGGGTGTATAAACAGCAAGTTTGTCCTCATATATAACGTTTTATCAACAATTAATACGTTTTTAATCTAATTTATTAGATACCCAATGATCTATTATTATAGAAATAATATATACTCATATATATGATACGCGTTCTTACGATTTTTACTACACGTTTAGATTCTAACTTCTAAGCATAACAAGGAATATATTAGTTTTACTATAATGTGTCCCGTTTTTATCTTTTCTGTCCGTGAACAAGTTTTCTACCAGAAATCTTACTTCAAACAAAATATTACGAAATATGTTTTTTATTTTTTATTGAATTTTGGATCTAGTTGGATGCATTGATGAAATCGTTTTTTGATTTTAAAGCCGTCTTCATAATAGTTGGGAAAAACCGGTAAAGTTTACAGAAATTGAATAGTTTATTTATTTAATCTCTATTTTCTATTTTGTGTTTTTTGTTGTAAATTCAATTAAAAATAATTATAAAGAGCTCAAATTTTCTTATAATAATTACATTGACTTATTTTTTAAACTCCGTAAAATTGTTGAGCTATTTATAAACATTTTATATTTTGGAGTTTTTAAATTTTTATTTGATAGGTATTATGTAAATAAAATTGTTAGGACAAACAGAAATGTTTGAAAATTGTACATGAGGTTCATTACAAGTAATACTTAGTAGTAAAAAAGAAAATTGAGCGTAGGTATGTAGTAATTTTTTTTAAAAAGAGTTTTAATGAAAATCGTACAAATTCTGATATTTCAAAGTATATGCTTAACAGAATTTCACTCAGAATTGCTTTTTGTTAACAATAGTTTATCGTTGCAAAAAAATATAAACTAAATAACTTTATGTATCCTACCTTTCCAACTTCTCACCAACAACAATGGCACACCGGCATTGGTAGCTCTTTTTTAGATACTCATATCTATTTTTATTTTGTTATGCTAACTCTTGTTAACTAAAATTAAAATATTCAGTCTCTCTATTTGTTTTTCGTTCGGTTTTTTTTTGTTTTTTTCATAAACGAAAAAACATTTTATTAACTATTTAAACGTCTAAAAATATTTTTATTAGTTTTTCATCTAATAATAAATGTGTTATAATTTAAGTACATTAGTACTAGTGAAGTACAAATGTAGCGAAGTTATGATAGTTCTATAAAATTATGAAATTATAAATCACAAAATAAACACCTACCGTCGTCGTACCTGAATCGCGTTGGCTCATTAAAATTTACCATTATTTATCCGATTGTTTAACACAACAATTTTTATTTTACTATTATTCAAGTGAATATTTTGAAGCATTGCTAGTTAACATGTCATTAAAGTTGTTGAATTGAAGATTCTGTGTAACGACCAGAATAAATTATTCGTTGGTATCACTGAAGGTAAAATTACCCACCTTCTCAGTCAAATTTGACCGAAGAAAAATAAAATTTCCCTAGTAATTATTTTGACACTTATATATTTTTCAGAGGTGATCAAATTTCTGTGACCACATTTTACCACATCCCATGTTCTAGGTAAATATCACGGGGTCAATAATAATTGGCACACACTGGGATGTTCGAAATTAGGATATTTACCGCATTATTTATTGGCGTTACGGAAACGATAAATGATGGTTGTGAGATCCGTGAAGCTGTAGGTGTTCGGAATGAAAGCGAAAGCAAAAGCAAAAAGAAAAAAATACACATCCAATATATTATAGTAATTTACCAATATAATGGACGAACCCGTTCCCGTTTAGAAATCGAAAACAGACTTTTGACATGGAGGCAGTGTCAGTGGCGTATTCACGAATATATTTGTTTTTAATCTCATCTCTCATCATTCAATCGAAGTTATGAATTTCGCGGTCAGTCATTATTCAACGTTTCTGTCGGTTTCTGGGGAACGGGTGCCGTTGTCAGCGGGAAGTGGGTTGTTAATCCGGTCAAAAATCATATTGCGACCAAAGGGGTCGAGTTTATCGGAAAACATATCCGATCGCAACATTATAGTCATTACATCGAAGCGTTTTTTCGTTAAAAAATTAAACCATTCGAGTTGCTGTTCGTCGATATTTACAAATTTAACACGCAAATAAACGCGTAACACACGAGCACAATTTCGATCGAAAAAATAAACCGCTATTCGATCACTTTTCACTGATAGGTCCCTCGACTTTATAAGTCTTTGACCAAATTACCCGCTTTCCCCGTGGTGGATAGGGGTGGGAAGAATAACGATAACCGTAATAACACCGCGTACCCCATGGTCAGGTTTTCAAACAGCCAAGTGTCCCGCACAGCGTGTTTAAGGAAGACGCGCGGTCCGATCCACACCGGTGCTGGTATTCGCGAGAAAGCATACGGGCCCGCCAGCGGCGGCCGCGTGACTGGCTGGCTGATGGGTTTCTCGACCCGTTGGCCAGGCGACGGGGTCGACCGGTCGGGCAGCCGGGTCCGAACCACAAACTGGTCGTCGCCGGTCTGCTGCGGTCTTCTAGAGTCTGTGTGAAAAACACGGAAAAAAAGCGGTATACATGACTGCGGCCATAGGCGTAGAGTAGTCAAATTTTTCGGGGATGCAGGGGATTGTAGGTAAGCTTCACCCTCTTTAAATACGCCTATGACTGCGGGCTAGGTCGTCCGCGACCAGGCGGCGGTTAGCGGGCAGCTCGGAGTCGCGATACTAGGACAACATTATTTTCCTTTGCCGTAAATAGCACGTGGCTGCGAAATAGTGTAATACGAAGGAACAGACATTTGTTCGAAAATCAAATAATAAAACCGTCAATATAAAAAGTTCGGAAAGTTGTCCAATTTGAACGGAGGAATCGGTATGAAGTGGAGAAACGTGATGGGAATACTGCACGAGGAAAACGTATTATTAAGGATATAGACGCGCGCGGAATCGTATAAAAGTTTTAGACGGCCGAGTGTTGAGCGTTAAAAATAAAAAGTGAAGAAATAATGATAATTTTAAAGTGGACGGGCGGCGTAACCGGCTTGGACAGGATTATAAATAAATAACGGGTAGCGAGTGTAGAGATTATAGGAAAAATAAGAGTGAATAGATAGAAGTTATGGGGAGGGTCAAAAATGTATTGGTAAAGTGAACTTTCACCTTAACGGCCTTTATGGCCATAGTGAAAGTGACTAGTGGTTATATTAGAGAAGACAAGTGGAGCAGATAAAGTCAACGGCTATATGGACATAGGTGTAATGGGATGTGATGAGAGTTATGTAGGGAGAGAATAAGAGTATAATAGTGCAGACACTTTTTGCGTGGGATGATAAAGAAATCCGGGAGTTTTCGGATTATTTTGAATTGAATAGAACATTTTTCAAACGGTATCTGTCCCTAACGATATTTTTCAGAGAAAGCGAAAATATTGAAATTATTGTTGTCATTCGAAAACGTAAACGACCCGGTATCGCGATAGCACTGCCCGCCAATAACCGCGATAACGCATCGACACAGTGACGTATTTAGGATATTAGGATCATAACCCCTAGGAGTTATGATACCCTCCCCCTTTCTCTAGAACACTTGAATCAACTCGATACATTTTACTATCATATAAAGGCTGTCCCACGATGTATTGAATATACCCCTTGAATATCTTTGGAGATAATAAAGATAGTAATAAAATTCTGTTATTTTTTATTTTTTTAGTAAAACAATTTAGTTCAAATATAAATATTTATAGTCCTCGTCATTGTGAAAGTAATATAAAATAAACAGAATTTGTATTCTCTCCGGAGATATTCAAGGAGTATATCTTCGCGAGACAGCCTGTATATATATACATGAAAAAAACATGCGCACAAAATTCATTTTACATTTCTGAAATTTAATGGCCCGGGGGACCCGACACTAAATACGTTATTGCATACCTGTGCTTTAATTATATACAATGAAACAGGAAATCTGTGAAGGAAAAACAGACGCGTAAGGATGTTTACTTTTGTCTAGAAGTTAAAAACTACAAATTAAATCGCACCACCGATTATTGCAAAAGCATTATTATTATTAAAAAAAAAAAAAAAAACCGGTTAGTAAAAAGGCGTTACAGTTTTTATCGCCGACATGCATTCCGAACAAAATCCATTGCCGTTTTGATTTTTTTTCCAGTCTATTAATTACCCGGCTTCGATGGACTCCCACAGCCACGTTTCGGGGAAGTTCTTTCGGACTTTAACGGTCGATGAATCCGCTCCGTCCAGCATCATCGACGGTAACGATGCTATGTTCTCGTTTAGGTCCTGGTCGTCCATCACGTTCGACCTAAAGTAAACTGTACACACGAGATCCCCATTACACCGTCAGTTAGATATCGAATATTAATGGATTATTGTTATTATTATTATTATTATTATTACCGTTACAATATTATTATCTATATACAATTTTCGATACTCAAGTACCTGCAGCTACAATAATAACGATGTTTATTTGTCGTTCGTTTCATCGAGAAAAATAACGCTGGGCATCGAGCGTAGAAGAGATTTCGGGGAGGATATAGCCCCCTTAGCACCCCTAATCCTACGCACTGAACATTACACATTGGTTCAAAGTGGCACAACAAAACGGGAATAAAAGTAACTCTGATACGGTAGAAATCTCGTACGAAATGCCTATATAAACTGATTATATTATTTTTAGAATAGATATACCATTTGAAGAAAAAGTTGAACAGGCTGCTGAATTTGGATCATTTTATTGTTACTATATAGGTTTTATTAATGTGTTAATTTAATGAATTATCATAAGCGTATATAATAAATTAAATGACATTTTAATGTAATGTTCGTTTAATATTATAATATCAAAGAAGAGTGCTAAATACATTCTTTGAGATGCTATAAATATTAATAATATTATATTATATACATTTATTGTAATATTGGTTGACCACTGAGAAAAAAACAAATTTAATTGGATATCTCGAAATACAAATTAAATACTATATTAATATGTATTAATTTTACAAGAATCATGAAAAAAAAAAACACCCTGAACAAAATTTGCTTAATATTTATTACTAATTATTAATAATCGAATATAATAATACAATATTATATTATGTTACAATTATACTTATACTCTTCCCTCAAAAAAAAAAGTAGAAGTTCAGCACAAAAAAATAGGGTAGGAGGGGTTGTAAAGTTGAAACTCTCAGAAAAAAAAAACCATATCTTTAAACTACTACCATACATATACAAAATTTAATTGGGCTCTGAATTAATTTGGGCCTTCAGAGATAAAATAAACACTCCTTGCACATAGTAAGTCATACACAAATTGAGTGTCATTTAGTTAAATTATATTTATGATATTACTTTTTTTCAGTGATCTCCCACATTTTTAATCTTTAATTTTTTTTTTTGAAAGAAATATTATTTTCAAGCACATGTTTAATTGATTGATTTTGTCATTTCAAAGGCAGTAAATTCTAAGAATACATAAATACCATCCCTAATAATTATTTTTGTTATATTAGTTATAAATCAATTTTCTAAATAGGGGGTTGCGTAAGTATAGGATTAGGAATATAGGATTTGTCTGGGTATGTATTTTGTATAGGAATAGAAACATCCCTAACATTTTCTTTTTCTTTTTGTTGGTGTGTTTATCATAATAATATATTATATTGTTGGAAATGATTTTTGATTTACAATAGAAAATTAAAAAAAAATAATAATAACTAGATAAGTACTTACTCCAAGGCTCATATTTATGCACATAACCATTGGTCAATACGATTGCACCAGATTTCTAAAAAAAAAAAAAACAAAACAAAACAAAAACCAAATAAAATATACAGTACACTCAATTTAAACAAATGTATTTAATGGGAGTTAGCACAAAAGTGTTATATATGTATATATGTATTCCAACAGCATCAGTAACTTCTAAATATTTTTCTAATAGATAAAGCTGGTATTATTTGTGACATGAAAATAAATAAATTGGTTTTAAACAGGGCAAAAATAATAATATGTTTAGACAAAATTTTGAAATGAAACAATTTACTCGTGTATACATTATACAGGGTATTTTTTTTTTTATCATGAACTAGCAATTTTCTCATTAGGGAAGTAAGTAGGAAAGAGTTACCAATTTATGATTTAAAAATGGACATACAATTTATTACCCTTCCCTGTTCTTCCATCACAACTTTTAATGGTTATAACTCTATTTCTAGAAAAATACACTCTGTTCAAAAAGGTTCCTATTTTAAAAATAAAAATATGTACTTATTTAAGGTTCATTGAGAAAGGGTAAAAATTAAAAATGTTTTTAAAATAAAGTTTAAATGATTTCACAATGATTAGAAAAGAAGAGAAAAACAGAAATTCACTTAAAATCCTACAAGAAAATTACTGGTTCATAATATAAAAATCATTCTGTACATGTAAACTACTATTTTTTTTAATAAAAATTTTAAATATTTATAAATAAATAATAAATATTAATATTTTTATTTCAAACTTTTTTTTAGTAACCTTATCAACATTTGAGTATCTAATTTTACATTTATGGTCTCAATTTTAAATAAATAACTTAAGATATCCAGATTAGAAGTACATAGGAAAAAAAAAAACACTTACGTCAAACGCTTCATGAGTGGTAAACGAACCCGGCGACCAGAATGTGGAACGTCTGTCAGCGGAGTTCCTGAAGAAAGACATGTAATTGTTATCATCCGAGTTGTCATAAGTTCTCAATTCGTCCAATATGTTGTTCTGCAGGAAGTCAAAAAAATGATGGTTTATAATTGTCAGAAAATTCTGAAACCAAAATATTATAGTATCTCACCTGTGTGATATCATTGCCCGATCTCAATAACAAAACACTCTGATCGATTCCAGTAACACCAATATATGAATTGGGTTTTGCTTCAAAGTTGATGTCCACTGAGGTGTCGGGTTCAGCTTCATTGCGACTCGTGTCCACGTTGATCTAAAAATTAATTATCACGTTTTTTTTTAAAAAAAAAAAAACCTTATTCAGTGAATTATGATAAAACTTATAACGAAAAATGTAATCATATATTTTTGCAGTCTGTTTAGGATCACTAAACAGAACAGAAGTATTATACCTATAATGTATAATAGTTGTTTTATTTCTATTTTAGTATATTTCTTAAAAAGTTGCATAATAATTGTATTTTTTTGTACGGTAACACGTCGTCGAATTTCGCTTCTATATTACTTCTTATAGTCCTTACACTTATTAGCAGGGTTTGAGATTTTATGCATTTAAAATCTATAAAAGAAATAACAAAAAATGTGAAAAAAAACCTCTTGAAAAACTTGAAAAAGTTGAAAACTTGAAAAATACAATTTTCGAACACTACAAAAATGATTAACACAAGTTTTAAAAAAAAAATATTTTTTGTAATGTTATGAAATTGCATTTTATGTTTAGATCCGTTATAGTGAATGGAGGTGGACATTTTAACCCCATCCGAGTCCTCTGCCATTTCTATTTATTTTTTTATTTTTGGTTATTTTTGACGTTTTTAAGCTCTTTTCTGTGGAATTTAAATGCATTAAGTCCCGAGCCCGGCTTTTTAGTTCTTACCTAATACGTACTAGTTTAAACTGTGTACTCACGAAATTTTGTAACACCCCGTCGAGTTCGATGTCGACGGCATCAGCGATTACTTCGCCGTCATCCTTGACGAACTGTACGATCACGTGAGCGGTAGGCGCCATGGCGTACGTCGCCAAGAACCGGATGATAGCCGTGTGCTGACCGGCGTTCGGGATTTGCACCGTGCTGGCCACGATCACGTCACCCCGGCCGAGTACCTGGTAGCTGACGTACTGCAGACTCTCCGTGGAGTTCACCTGTATTTCGATGTCTTTGTTAACCGTGGGCCGTTCGGTCAACACAGTGGCCTGGATGAACGTGTTGCTCGGCGAGTTGGCGGCGCTTATTGTCGAGAAACCCTCTTTCAGGCCCAAATATTCCGCCTGGAAAAATGGCGAAAGTGTTGTTTATTTTCGATGCTTTATAAACGAATACTAAAAATACTCGTATTGTCATGGAAGACGAACTCACCTCGATGTTGATGGACGACGCGTTTTCGATGGGCGGATAGAAGACCAACGGGATCAAACCGTTTCTCTGCAACGTGAACTTGTGTTCCTCGTACTGGTCCTCTTTCGCGTTCATGTCGACGAACGCGTGTCGGACTTTCACGGGATTCCTATCGTCGTGAACCGGTGTGCCGTCGTGGTGACTCAGTTTGATCTGAAATCGAGAAAAATAACCCACTGGTTTAAAAAAAGGAAAAAGATAATGTAGATTATCGAAGCGGTATTATACGAGGAGTGAACGCGAACATTCTGGAAAATAAGCGTGCCAAGTGAGTGTGGGCCAGTGGTCGTTCTCAACCGTTACGACGAATAAGAATACGACAAAGAATATTTAATAATATATAATATTTCTTACGAAAGCCGAATATTTGAGTCCCGGCTTGAAGTATTCCGATGCTTTGATCAGTTCCATTTTGTAATTTTCTTTGTGCAACAGTATCAACGTGGATGTGTTCTGAGAACGGCCCGTCAACGCTTCTTCGACTGTCACTTCGAAAGTAATGGCTCTTTCGTAATCTTCGTTTAAGCTGTACGAAAAAGTAAAACAAAAAATTATCAAACTACAATTTTGTCTATATCGGACCGCGAAACTCACTTTAGATCTTTGACGATGTCGAATTGCACGGACGCCTTGCCGTCGATCGGTATGACTTTGCGGGACGGGTGTTGGTATATAGGCTGAAGGACACCGCTGAATATTGTCGGATAAACGGCCACCGTAGCTTCGCCTTTGACAGCTTTACCGTACGTGTAACTACAGCACCGAACGTCGAATAAAATATATTAAAAATACTGGTGTAGATAAACCCCGGGGTACAATTGTTATTTTTAAGAGAATACCGTAATTTTTTTTTTTTTTTACTTTGTCAAACACACATACACAGCATAGCAATTAAAACTAATATTCTGGCAATGAATTAGACCGGCCGACGTAATGAAACGATAAGAATCCCGAAAACAAATTTGAATTCAGCGTGAAGTGTACGCGTGATCGTTCACAGGCCTTTTAGTCGAATTTTAGTCCTAAATTTCCAAAAATTCGATTTGAAGATTTTATAACGCATACAGGCTTATGTAAAAAAAAATTGTATAAAACTGTTAAACGAAATGATGATTATTATATCATGATCTTCACAACAATTGAAAATTGTAATTATTTAAAGAATTCATAATTTTAGATTTTTGATGGAATTTTTTATCATGTTCTAAGCTTTTTAAACAATTTTATGTTGTGGCACGGTTCAATTTCGTGAAATAGAAACGAAATTGTATTCCCATCAGTATTTGCATTAATGATTGGCAAAGATGAAGATTTATATAATATGTTATTTTCTAATTTAAATAAGTTTGCTGAAGAAAATGGAATCTTTTTTAAAGAAAATAATAACCGATTTCGAACAGGCAATCAATAACGTATTTCCATTTTCAAACCATTCAGCATATTTTTTTTTTCATTTACAATAGTCGATATATCGTATGATCCAAGCGTTGGGTCTGGTTAAAAAGTACCAAAATGAGCTAGAGTTCAATTTTCGAGCCCGTAAAATTGCAAGTTTAGTATTTTTGCCCCCGGAGAAAGTGAAGGAAACGTGGGGTATTTTGAAATCTTAATCTGAGGACGATAAAATTGATCTAGTAACATATTTTGAAGAAAACTACGTGGTTGAAAAAATTAGAATGAGGTTTAAAAGAAAAGAAGCAACGCGTTACAAACCATGTTTTCTAATTGAAATGTGGTCAGTACAGTCGAACTGTCAATGACATGCCAAGAACATCCAATTTAGTAGAAGGTTGGCACAACAAAATACATAGTTTATTAATAACAAACCTTGGTATACATTCATTTATCTCCAAAATTAAAAAAGAACAACATGAAACTGAAGCAAAAATCGAATCGTTGATTTCAAATAAAGTATTCAAGAGAAAAAAAATACAATGAAACACGGAATAATAACTTATTGCAAATATTTTAACGAATAGTTAATGATTCTAATTATAATTTAGATGAAATTATAAGAGCTATTGCTAATAATCTTAAATATTAACAACTATAGTATTTTTTATAAAAAAATAAAAATATTTCTAAAAATTGAAATTCTAAAAGTTTTATTTTCTAAAACACAGTGCTTCTAAAACTCAGCATTCTGAAATATGACTTTCTAAAACCTGTTGCAATTCTATGCAAATGCATGCATGTATATACTATGTATAACATTTATTTAAAAAAAAAAAATATATAATTGTTTCATGCTCTTAAACATAGAGAAAATTATTGCATGGGTTGATTGAAAAGGATAATTTTGATCTAACTATGATGTTATTGTCGCCTCATAATTATGTCCGTGGGATTTTCAACTGTTTTATTTTACGTAACACAAATGAAAACACAACTCGTAGATCACACCCCTTCCGTTAATCGACTACATTTGAATTGTCTTAGGTAGTCTTTGAATTTACTGCATAAGGTTTTTAAATAATGAGACATAAACCAAATCGCGATGTAGGAAGTTTGATGTCGAAATACTACTACTTCATCGGCTTTAAAAACGGAGAATTCAAGATTTAAAGCAATTATAATTACCACCGGAATCATATTATCGTATTTTCGTTTCTATACTCTTATACCAATAAAATGAAAACACTTTTTAGAATTTCATTAAGTTGTTGTGATATCGTTACAGCTGACTGGCACTAGTGGAATAAGACTTAAATCGCAATCAAGTTCGATTAAGTGAATATTTTTAATAAATACGACGAAGAGTATGCATCATTTTTTCATTATTATTTTCAATCCGAACGATGTGGAGTGCAAATGGTATCGTATAATTTCTTTAGGTTGTGATATCGTTACAGCTAGCACTAGTGGAATAAAACTTTCATCGAAATTAATTTCGATAAAGTGAACATTTAGAATAAATATATGACAAAAGACTGTAATCATATTTTAATATTATTTTCGATCCGACCGACGTGGTGTGCAAATGGTATCGTGTTATTTCTTTAGGTTGCGATATCGTTACAGCTGACATTAGAGGAATAAAACTTAAATCGTTATCTATTTCGAAAAAGTGAACATTTACAATAAATATATGACAAAGACTGTGATCATATTTCATTATTATTTTCGATCCGAACGATGTGGAGTGCAAATGGTATCGTATAATTTCTTTAGGTTGTGATATCGTTACAGCTGGCACTAGCGGAATAAAACTTAAACCGAAATCAATTACGACAAAGTGAACATTTTGAATAAATACCCTTCTCCCTCGAGCGGCTATGCCATTAGTAGAGTTTGCAGTTAGCTTTCTGATAGTGTTCCCATAAAAAAAATAAAAAAATAAACATCTTTGTAATACCTATGCATTCTCCATTATTCTCAGAATCTAAAATATAGAAAATTAAATAATTTTTCTTCACAAATGATTTTAATATTGGCCACTTATGGACCATATCACATAGTTTACAAGCGCCAATCAAAACTGATGTTAATAGTGTTTCATTTAAACATATTAAAATTTCCCAGATAGCAAACATATTCTATTTACAGGTCTTGCTTGAAATAGTCAAAACGCATTCCTATTAAATATAATATTAGATATAGTCAATTATTATCTACAATCTTTCCCACCGGTTTTTAAAAATTGCAGATACACTTGTTCGAAATCTTAGTTTATTTATTATATTAATTAATGTATCTGGTTATTACATATTTTGCATAAGATATTAAAAATGTATGTACATATATAGCTGACTTTTTTATTATAATGGTGTGTATTTTGTATTATAAATTGAGTTGAGCACGTTGTTTATCTTTATCTTTATCAAAGGAAAAATCCTCTCTACCCCCAATTGAGTATAGATCAAACCAACATGTTGCTGTACCATTCATAAAAATAATTTTTGCTGCTATTGGTTACGGCTAGTACTAGTGGAATAAAGCGTAAATCGTTATCATTTTCGACAATGTGGACATTTTGAATAAATATGACGAAGAATAATATGGGTCTCACACAGAAACTGGAAGAATTAAGAATGTACGAATACTCTCCGAGAATAGCGCAACAATCAAAGAAAGAGAAATACTATACAGGCTAAATTACATAAAATGAAGAAGTATTAGTTTATATAAATTTCAGCGCTGACACTTTTAATTTCCATTAAGCCGTTGATGAGATATTCCACCTTTAAGATTAGGTCGAAGGAGAAAAGTAGAATATTAATTGTGTGATGACACGGTGCGCGGCGTTTCACCCACTACTTTCTCCCGATCAAAACTTAAAAGGGAATACCTCATCTAATACTATATTTATTTATGGAATTTTTAATATAGGTTACCATTTAAAAGTCAAAAGTAGGTAATGGTTTTACCCACCAAATAATGATGACTAGGAATAACATAAATGTGAAATTGTGAAGCTACTCGTTTCTTAAATGTTCTATAAAACAAATTCCGATTAAAGTTAATATTTTCCAAAATAATTCGTGTCTTGCGATAGATTGACCATCATGTATGACTTCGCTATTGCAGTGTAAGATTCAAGCTTTAAAACAGTGATTAAAATCAAACCAGATTAAAATTCAAATTATATGCTCCTACCACCTGAGGAATCGAGAAGCGAACTGCCAGGCCTGACGAGAGGGGGCAGCCGGGGCTGTAGCCCTGGGGCTCGGGTCTCAAAGAATACCCTGGGCCAGGCCAAGTCCACCAGGTATTATTAAAAATATAAACCGGTGTTGGGCTACGCCCACATGATTCGTGCTTAAAACCTACCTAAATATAATTATAACGTAAGCAACGATTAAGGCAGAACTTAAAAAAAAATGCAAAATCGAATTACTGCTATTTTGTAATAGTAACATACACCATATACATACATTAATATTACGGATATATTAATTATTTATATTTAGGTATTAATTACTACCTTATTACTTATTAAAATATCAGCTGGTTAATACACTATTTTGATGATTTTTTTTTTGTTTTATATTTAAAAAAAAAAAAACTAGTAGATATTATAAAAGAACACTCACGTGGCGTGAATAGTAGCCGATATGACTGACTGTTTGAAGGTGGAGTGTTCGGGTACGTTGACAGTTACTTCGAATTTGGGTAGTATGTATTCGGCTACCAAGAACGTCTTGTGGAACACCTGGTCCAGTACGGTGACGGTGACGTTCCAGTCACCGAGCACCGGCGACTCGGACAACTGAAATTCTGACGCGAAGACCCCGCGCGTCGTGAGCGCTCGGCTCCAGTGTTTCACCCGGTTACCTTTGCCGTCCTTCAATAATTTACTATTATTAGGTATCGTTCGATTTTAATTCAATTAAATTTATATTCGTACTGTAATAAAAATGTCCAGTGCTCCGGTGACGGTCGGTTTCAAATGAGAATTTAATACGATCGCTCTGAACTGCACCTTGTGTCCCGGTTTGTAAACGGCTTTGTCCGTCTGGATGAACACCGAGTAACTCTTGTGCACGTACTCCAGCGCGGTGGAGTTGACAAATTCCAGACCCCCGGAACCGCGAGCCGTCAAGTTGTAATTACCAGGACCGACATCGCCGATCTATAAAACGAGAAATGTTGGTTTGATGTATCGTATTGATAAGATGAAAGGAGGCGGAAAGAAAAATGTTGAAAATCGTGATAATATTATACATGACATATTATAGTGAATTAATTAAATAGGCACTATATATTATCTTTAAGAATATTTGTTTAATGTAGTACCGACTTTCCCAGTTTTCCTAGTTTTTCATATTTGCTGAGAAAACTGCTTTCAGAAACATTGCTATCATTAAAAGTTGGAGCAAAACTGCTGGTAGAAAAGTTGTCCACAAAAAAAATAATCGTAATATTATATTTCGTACATTTTTCCGTTATTTTTTTTCAGTTTTTCGTATTTGATGAGAAAAATTTTGAGAAAATCGAAGATGATCTCTTTAAAGGTACCTCCCTACACCAATTTACTTTTAGAAAAGTTGCTACACGTAAAAATCGGAGCAAGTCCTCTGGTAGAAAATTTGTCCACAGGAAAAAAAAAATTTAAAAAAATCGTATTATATACTTACTTCGAGCCTGACTATTTTTGTCGAATACGGATCAACTTTGACGAACTGCGTCACTTTCAACGCTCCTCCACTGTCTTGTTTGCCACCCACTTCCACGACTACGGTAGTCGGTGACACCGTTCCCTGCGTGCTTACGGCTACATGGTATTCCGAATTCGGGCGTAATACTTTTGGTCCCACGATGGTATAAAATCTAAAAGATAATACGATACAGTTTTATTAGACCAAGAACGAATTAAGGTTTTTTTTTGCCGCTAATAGGTTATAATTAATTTGTAATATAATTTTTAGACCTTACAAATAACTCTTGTGAATACAATATAATATATATATATATATATATATATACAGAGTGATTCACTAAGTGTACTCACTCCATTTTTTTGGTTAAATTTTTCATAACACTTTAGAAGTAATCTGTCGCGATAACAACTTTGGTTTTTCAAATGAGAACCTACATTAAAAATTCTATAAATAGATAGAGTACTCTAATTTAAATAAATTAAGTTTATATAGGGGGAGAGTATTGGAGCACTAATACAAATTCATTTACTTTTATTTATATTTTAATTTAAGAAAATAATATTGCAACGTCAAATATTTCTTGTGGAATACCATTAAAAAAAATGTATTTAGTTGCCACCATAGGTTGCAGCCTAAACAACAGATAGATTGTTACAAGACCTAAGCATTTCACTCGTACGTTCATTATAACTGGAAGTTTGATAGTGAAATGAATCACAATAGGTGATTGTTGACCGGGTTTTTCACTAGTATATGTTTGCATTCCATAATAAGTTACAAATTAATGTATGAATGCAAAAAATGTATTATTTATTAATTGCATTGACGTAAAACAAAAAACTTGTTTAGCACATAAATTGACGGTTAGCTGTTATAGGGACTATCGTATGGAGGAAACGGGAAATGAACGGGGAAACTTTTAAATGTCATACGAACTTGCCGTAAAAAATAGAACTCCAGTGGAAAATGGCCACTAAGCAGACCAAAAAAAAAGTGGATAGATAAAGTTGAAAACAATTTGGTGGAAATAACGGAGAAATAATTACCGGGATAGGGATAAATATTAATGGCATTTGGAAAACAAAAGAAGAGAGATGTACCATGAAATTTATAAAAACGCGCATTAACAGAAGTTATTTACTGCGTATTAGCAACTGCATTATATTATAAACGCGATAATTATTATTTCCAACTTATAATCCCCAATTGTTTGCCAATAATAAGTCAAATGAAACAAGCGTAAAAAATCGTCCGTAATAATTATTTTAGTGGTTTTTATTTAAAATTCTAATTTTCTCTTATTTGTACTAAAATTACATTTTGAGACGGGCGGGTGATAAATAGTATTTTATACTTTGTCCCCTCGACTGCGGTATAAAAAGTTCGCAGTCGATAAAAATGTAGATATAATATCGGAGGTGTCCAGAGGTAAATGGGAATATTTCTTGAGAAAAAACAAATCTCTAAAAGTGATCCAAGTTGAAAATAAGCCAAGATATTTTATTTTTTTTTACTATGTATTTCTTTTCTATTTCATCTATGCTACATATCATACAATACAAATAGATTTCTTTTTACACTACATATCTGCATCATAAATCCGGATTTATATTTTATTATAACGTTTGAAATATGATGTTTTTATGCAGCAAAATTTTATGAAATATCCCTAAAAATATTCTTAATATTGTCAAAATATTAGAAAAAAATTAAAAAATCATTGATTGTTATTAAATTCTTAGATCGTAGATAATAGATTATAATATTATTTATTGATGTATCGTGACTTCGTGGGTATATCGGTATACAAATATATTTGCTCATGAACAAACAATTTATTACAATAAATTACTGAGTCGGTGACCAAAAATTAACTACAATAAACTAAAAACTGGACAATATTTCTGGGACTTGATCCAATAATTCAATATAGCCGAAACATGCTAAAATATTATTTTATATGTACCATAAATCAAAAAAAACTTTTTTTAATAGATTCCATAGATTATAAAACGCAAACATTTCTTTCTCCCATCCAGTAGCATACGTTCGTTAAAAGTATGTTTTTTCACAAAAATTCGGACTCCAATCATAGCTTTCAACTTCACATTATTTTTATATGTGTATTTTTCCAATAGATACTCTCCACCTGTGTTATACAACTTTACTCGTAGACTTAGCTTTTTGTATTTACGATATCATTTTTATTGCTTGTGTTATTGTCATTTTATATTCAATTCGTCAGCGAGAAACCTATTATCTGTCAAGGTAAAATTTGTTATTACATGGGTATGGTTTATCCCCGTTTTCAATAATATTTAGAGCCTTTAAATCCAATTGTATCAAAAAATGACCCTTGCGACGGTAAACAATGATAATTTAATTTTACCAAATGATATGACAATAAATAGGACATTAAATAAGACATAACAATAAATGGATGGTCTGGAGAACACTAAATCACTTACGTACAGGAGTTGGCCGTTCGAGGGAGAACCTAAAAATATGGGGAATAAGCGATGGGAATGAAGACACGCACTGTGTATGTGGGGAAGTCCAGACAATGTCGCATCTCCTAAACTGCAACGAATGCCCAATCAAATGTAACGCAACAGACTTACAAGACGCAAATAGCAAGGCTATAAAGATAGCAGAATTTTGGAGCGACAAAATTTAAAGAACTCAATTCATTCGTTACCTTTTAGAACCACCCATTGTTACCATTAATATGATTACCATTATCTATTTAGTACATTATTTCATATTTTATTTTATATATACCAGTTGACTTTTTGTATAATTGATATTATGTTGTGTTATTTATAGTTTATATGTAATGATGTTTATACATTTAATTACCTGTAAAATACTTTTATACTGTTGTTTATACCAATTTTTATTATATTTTGTTTTGCTACCTGCTTATTACTATACATAAATTATATATATTGTTACATTGTCTATGCCATATGAATAAATAAATAAACCTGTAAAATGACAAACGTCACCCCCACTCGAAAAAAAAAAAACCAAATGATATTAAAACAAATATATGTAATATCGAAGGCCTAAATACGGTTTTTCACCTAACCTTTTACGCGACTGCGACTGCGGTACGAAATGTTCGCAGCCGATAAGTTCGGAGGTAATATCAAAGTGGAAAAAAAAAAAAAATAAAATAATGGTGTTCATCGAAACGTCGTCGTATATATAGTATATACGAGAAAATCAATTGGAGATATAGCCCGGCCCCCTCTCCCCCACGTCCGATTTCATTCGTTGATCCCTCCCGTAGGAGAACCGAAGCGTTCGTATATATAATATAATATATTTAATAATTGTGACAGCGACGTCGCGACTCGCAGTCGTTTGTTTTCGAACGCATTACAGACGACAATCCGTCTTTTCGGTTTTTATCGGGTAATCGTCGCCGTCGCCGTGACATTTTCAAAACTGAACTCGCGAAAATAGGACGCGGGAGACCGATTCCGACGCCGCGGCGCGTATAATACGGAGAGATCGCACGGCCGATACTAATATTTATATTCGTATTTTACGGCCGTGCCGTGTTTGATACCCCGAGTTTGTTTCCTTCTATTAAATCCGGTCGTTTGTGTCGTCGTCGTTTATGGCAAACCCGATCGCAAACACGTCGACGCATTAGCTCGTTAGCTTCGACTGAAACGACAAATAAAAGAACCCCGAGCGCGTAATGCGAAACACTCTCCACGCCGCAAACAGCGCGGTTTTTATTTTTCCGCCGGAAAAGTTTCTTTTTTATTTACTGCAAAGAGCGTATAGAAAGAAAGAAAAAAAAACCTACCCGGGTAATTTATATTTGAAATCCCGAACGCGAAACGAAATATATAATATACGATTCCGAGCAGGAAGCTCGGTGTTAAAAATTTGTTATACTTTTTCGCTAAATTCAATACTTGCTCAATACCATTTTATAATAATAATTTAAACCTATATAAAAGTAGTAAATATTTCCGCAATTTTTACCCGCAATCGATTTACAAATCACGCGGTTTACTTGCCAAAAAACGGACAAGGGAACACGTTAATTTCAATCCATCATAACTGATTTAAATAGGGAGCTGTGTAAATTCACAAAATACAAGAATTTCTGCTATTTAGTATGTCTCAAACTGCACACACTGCACTCAGACTTTGAATCGAATCGGTTGACCCGTAAATCCGATTAAACCTTTACAAACCCGTTAGAATCACAAATCTCATCTAATACACAGCCCATTCCATAGACTTAAAAGTTAAAAGAGAATATTGTAGACTTAAATAAGTCAAAATAATCAAAAAAAATAAAATAAAATAACTTATGTTCTATCACTGGATGGCCCCATCCATATATCATTATGATAATTGTCACACTTAACCATTGTGTAACAAGCACAGATTTTAAATAGCTATGATATTTAATAAAAATTTAAAAAAATACATAATTTGATTAATCTTAGAATTTTTTAAATAAAAGTATTTAAAGTACAATTTACACTTAGGTTTATAGTACGATGATTGTAATTATTCAATTCTGATTTCTGAGATAATTTTATTTTGATGTATGTTTTTTTGTGTCTGTGAAGAATTATTGTATAGAAATCACGCCCCAATTAAAAAACGACGAGGGGTCCTTTTTGTTGCATTTTTTGATCTTATAAGCGGTTTTCGTTTTAATTGATATGAATCGGAAAAAAATGTACAAGAAAAATGGGAAAATGTTAACGGAATTAATTGCTTAAAAAATAAGTGTTATATATAAGTGTCTATGAGATGACGATAGTGTTTTTAAAATGATTTTTTTTGTTTGTGTTGTTCAGTTGTATATTACACTGGCCGAGGTAAACGGAGTGGGGAAATAAAGGTTTATAATAGTTATGGACGTGAGAAAAAAAATGTGTGTGGCTCCATTCCCGTCCCTCCCCTCTCCGTCTAAAACCGCAATTTTTTTCGCCTGGACGCCCACGTCAGCATAACATACTGAATAATACACGGTCAACAAAACGGACTTAAAAGGCTTATGTACAGACGGCACAGTGTATCTAGACAGCGTTCTCGTTTCTTCGTTGCCCGAAGACGTGGTTTTAGAGACGGTGATAATATTCTCGAGAGTGGCCGTCCGACGGCCGAGGTATATAAATTATACCGAAAACGCGAAATCCGAACCGTGAATGCATTTACACGCGACCTTTGGAAGAGTGCACACGCCCAAAGTATCTACGTACTGGACTAAGTGGCTGTACGATCGGAAGCTGCTTATTTCTGTAAATTTCGTGTCTCCTTTAAAATATAATGTATACCTACAATATATTATTATCAGACGGATAAGTTTTGATAAATCGCGTTTTTCATTTTTATCGTACATTTTATAAATGTATAAAGTTAAAACGGATTAATTTTATTTTCTAATAAATCTTAAAAAGATAAAAATAATAATCTTTTTATTCTTTTTGTTTTTAAAGATGACCGATATGACTAGGGCCCTGAAGTTACTGCACTAAAAATTCGCAATAAATAACAATTCAATTTCAATCTCAGATATGTCTTGCCTTTACGAAACATAGAGAGAGACAAATTTAATACTGCATGTTTAGTGATGTGTTACAAAGAAATTAATTGATTTTTTGATATAACATTTTAATTGAAAGCTACAAATAGTAACATCATAATTGTTAATCGATCAATAATACATTTTAGGTATTCGAGACTTTTTTTTTCGTTGCGAAATCAATGGCACAAACTGATATTAGTGAAAAAAAAAGAAATATATATGTGTCCCTTCTTTTTGTTCTAAATATTATATTATAGTCTATGGGACTACATAATGCCTAAAATATAATATTACATATGTCTAGTAATTGATTTTGGAAGATCTTCTAAAAACTTTCTGGATGGTTGGTTAGTGAATTCAAGTTTTTTTGTACGTTAGCTGATTTTATCTTTTTCTTTACAAATCTTTTTTTTTCAGTAGTTCAAAAAAAAACATTTTATTGATTCATTATGATATTGGATTATTCGACGTTGCATGTTTTAATTTTGATTATGCTATATATATAGGTTTTTTAAACTTAGCACAATACAGCAATGCAGTATTTAATTCTATGTGAGGGGGAAAGTTTTTTTTTTTTTATTACTAAATGCTTGAACTTTACACCGATCTAATATATATATATGATTAGTTGATTATTTTGTTTGGAAGAGTATACAAGTGTTAGTTTACTTATTACTATAGTTAGCTATAAGTATTTTTCACTTAAATAAAAACTTTTGTTTTATGTATTCGTATACATGTACAATAGTATTAATAATTAAGAGAAAAACAAAAACAATTAAGAAAATCTTGGGAATTCTTCAAAATGCATGTAATTATTATAAGTATATTATTAAACATACACGTTATAGGTATTTACATCCAAGTAAAATTTTGTTTTGAATTACCTATTCAAAAATCTGATTTAATTTCGTTAATAATTTGTATTTTGAAATTTTCTTTAACATATTTAGTAATAGTAATGATGTTCTTATTACTGTATTTATTCTGTTATGATATACGCACAAACAAATTAATTATTAAAAATTAATTTTAACACTAGAGCATAAAAAAAAAAATTCCTAAGTGCTTAAATTCCAAATTAAATCAATTAAATTTTTCTGTATAACAAATAATATACTAATTATGTTTAATTTTTATTTTGAATTTTGAAAATGAAAAAACATTTTTATGAGTTTAGCCTATTATAAGGTAATAGCCCAATAAAATTCGATATGATAATTTTTTGTGAAACATGGCTCAGTAGGAAATATGTAAACTGAGGCTTATCAATTATCAGGCGACTATCTCTGCTACAGTAATTTAAACAAAAATCAAAATAATGGTATTATTAATTTCATTAATAACTCTATAACCACCATTTCTACTATAGAAATACAATCTCAAACAATAATTGGTCTAAAAATCCAAATGAAAAAATGGAATACAAATTTTATAATTTATGCTATATATGCGTATCTCTCTAAGTTGGCAATAAAAAAAAACAAACGAATCAATCATCAAATCGATAATTATTCATGACTAATTGTCTAACAATCAAACTGGAAGACTCTGTAGACGACTTTATTTTATAAGTTACAGTTCTAAAAAAGAATGTTTATATATATTATACATAAAATACGATTTGCTGTTATTTTCGATTATGATTTGAATTTTTAGAAAATTGTGAAAGGTCAACGACATTGTTTTAAAAATATTGCTGTCTGTTAACTATATACTAGGCATTTTGTTTTAAAAATTAAATTGCAAAGGTCTTTTCAGATTTATTAAAGAAAATAGGTATTGATTGTAATTATTTTCTAAAATTTGTAATGGATTTTTGAGCTCTATGAAAACGGTTATAATTTCCATTAAAATCATTTAGAGTAGAGTTTTTTTAAATGAATGAGATAAATCTGGTTGGATTATGTGACTTTTCATAAACAACGCCCCCCCCCCCCCCTAGGTAATAATACGATTTCAAAACATGTTTATTACACTAATGATGATTAGTAACACAACTAGTGATACACTAGTGATAATACTAACAAATATTTTTAATAAATAAATAAAAAAATTCCCTTCTAAAAAAAAAAACCCCCCAGAGTTTTTAATTAAATGTATGTGAAGAAAAAAAAAGCATGCTACGGCATGAGTTTTAGTTTTTTTTTTTCAAATTAAATATACCGATTGTTAAACACAAAGGGAAGAACCTTATCTATGTTAGTAATGGGTTTTTTTTTGCCGTTTTAATTTTAAACATTTTTTAGTTCATACACACGCATACACACTTACGTCCCGCCTAAAAACCGAAATAACGAATAAAAAAACCACTTGCACACAAACGCAGATTCTGCCCTTTGAAATCCGATTATGGATCGATTCGCTCAGATATTAAAACCGACAACACCAAATTGTTTTTGGTGAATGTACATTTGCTGTATTGCGCGTTTGTGTAAGACGGCAACGGCAAATACAAGTTCAGAGTCGTTTTAACATAAAATATAACCATTATATTAAAAGGATGGAAAGAATAAAATAAAAATCGGTCGTTAAATGAGATCAAACGGAAATGGAAACGATTAATTACGAGTCTCGTCACGATGTCTGCAGTAATAACACATTTAATGAGACAATAATAATATTGTGTTTAGTATAAATTATCCTAAATCGTTCTCAGAAACGATGGTCTATCGGTGATTCAGGTCGTTTAAACTTGTCGTAGATTTAACGCATCTAATAATATAATATATAGCCCTGGAGTGGCCCATGCCATCAATTATTGTATACATATATGTATATAAAAAAAAAAAAGAGTCAATTCATAACACAAACCCTGGGTCTAAAACTTGACATTTTTCACAAAGTTCACGTCAAACAAACAAACTGGAAGATCCTGTAAATGACTATATTTTAAAGACCACATACACCACATAAAAGTAAAGTTTTTTGGTAATATTAATTATTTAAAAAGTTACAGTTCTAAAAAAGAATGTTAATATATAATATAAATAAAATACGATATCTTGTTATCTTTGATTATGATTTGAATTTTTAGAAAATTGTAAAACATCGACGAGATTGTTTTGAAAATATTTCTATCCATCAATTATATACTAGGCATTTTGTATTAAAAATTCAATTTCAAAGGTCTTTTCAGTCTACGATTTATTATCGAAGAAAGATATTGATTTTAATTATTTTCTAAAATGTATAATGCATTGTTGAGCTCTGTGAAATGAGTTATAATTTCTATCAAAACCATGTAGAGAAAAATGTATTTAAATGGATAAGATTAAATCTTGTTGGATCATGTGACTCCACACAAAAAAAAGGAAGTCAATTCATAACCCAAAACGCTGGGTCTAAAAACTTAAAATTGTTCACAAAGTTTCCTTTTACAATTATGGCAACCCGCCGCTTCGAAAGTATTTTTGAAAATCCAACCGTCAAATGATGATTGATCCAAGTTTTGGTCACTTTTGGAAAAGAAATTTAATTTCTTTTATTTATATCGTATTTATATGACGACCGAAGGCAATAGAGTATACAACGAATTATTTTAAGATTAACTAGCTTAATATTATAAACTAAATAATACAAACTGCAAGATTATTATAAGAGAACACAAAATAATATAGGAGAAAGGAAGTTATACTCTAATTGTATAATAAGCATACAGAACGCAAAACATTATACAACAATCAACTCAGTTCAAAAGTTTAAACATAAATGCCGAAGTTTAGATTCGCAATCGTAATTAAAATCAAAATCTTCGAGGTTGTTATAAGACCTAAGCATTTTACTCTTACGTTCATTATAACTTTAAGTTTGATGGTGAAATGACTCATAATCAGTGATTTTTGACCTGGTTTTTCACGAGTATATTTTAGCATTCCAAAATAGGTTACAAATTAATGTATGAATGTAAAACATTTTATTATTTATTAATTGCATTGACGTAAAACAAAAAACTTGTTAGCACATAAATTGATGGTTAGCTGTTATAGGGACTGTCGTATGGAGGAAACGGGAAATGAACGGGGAAACTTTTAAACGTCATACGAACTTGCCATAAAAAATAGAACTCCAGTGGAAAATGGCCACTAAGCAGACCAAAAAAAAAGTGGATAGACAAAGCTGAAAACAATTTGGTGGAAATAACGGAGAAATAATTACCCGGGATAGGGATAAATATTAATGGCATTTGGAAAACAAAAGAAGAGAGATGTACCATGAAATTTATAAAAACGCGCATTAACAGAAGTTATTTACTGCGTATTAGCAACTGCATTATATTATAAACGCGATAATTATTATTCCCGACTTATAAACCCCAATTGTTAGCCAATAATAAGTCAAATGAAACAAGTGTAAATAATCGTTCACATTTTGAAATGGGCTTTTAATTAACACGCGACTGCGGTACAAAATGTTCGTAGCCGTTAAAAGTCCAGAGATAATATCAAAGGTGTCCAAAGGTAAACGGGAATATTTTCTTGAGGAAAGACAAATCTTTAAAAGTGATTCAAGTTGACAATGAGCAAACTATTTTAAACTTCCGGATATCCAAGTGTTTTTGTAAACTAAATAAGCTTAGATATTTAATTATTGTCTATTTCCTTTCTATTTAATCCACACTCCGTAGTTATAATCTGTCATGTTTTAAAATTATTATCATTGGTTTAATGTAAATGTAATAGTAAATAGTCAGAGGCGTGTCCAAAATTTTGTTTTGGGGGTAATTTTAATTTGTTCATAGTTAGTATCAAATATACAACTATATTCGTTAAAATAAGTAGGTGAAAATCTGTACGAGTGTATACATAACAAAATTATATAAGTTAACCTTATAAAGTTATAAATTAAATATAAAATAATAAATGTAATAAGTTGAACGCTAAGTTCTCATGAGCCACCATACGAGTATACTCAGTAGGGCCCATTCTTCCTTTTAAAATAAACATAAAATACCTAATGCCACAATAATTCACAAAAATTGCATTCTAACATTACATAATTGTATCATAACTTTCAACATCTCATTATTTCTATGTATCTGTATTTTTTCAATTAATACTCTCCGCCTATATGCAACTTTACTTATAGACGTTATCCTTTTGTATTTACCTTATCATTTTTATTGTGCACATTATCGTTATTTTGTATTAAATTCGTCAGGGAGGAATCTTATCTGCCAAGATGAAATTTGTTATTACATGGGTATGGTTTATCCCAGTTTTTGATAATATTTAGAGCCTTTAAATCCAATTGTATCAAAATGACCAATCTAGAGATACTTCAAGACAACAACAATCATTTAACACTTGAGAAAATCGTTAGTCAAATTTCCAAATTGAAAAATGGGAACTCCCGGTTTTAATGGTATCTCGATTTATTTATTAAAATCAAATAAATTAATAATAAAACGTGTGATCGGAAAAGTCGCGCACACCAAAATAGAAGTTTTTTTTAAATAGTAGTTGTGATAAATTATTTTTATCGGTTATTTCAAAATAACACTAGGGGTATTCCCGACATTTAATCTAGACGTCATTGTTATATGTATTGATGATACGACGCTCTTAGTAGTGCTTTGATTATTGCTCCGTGAACATGTCGTTTTCCCAAGCGCAACGTGCGTTTATTGTTGAACAGTATTTTGCTAGCCGTTATTATGCTCGTGTTATTGATGATTTCGAGTGGAATATCCGAATGTAGCAGTATCCTAACAATTCAACCATAACGAGATTAATCGCCCGTTTCCGTGAAACCGGATCGGTTTCAGACAAGAAGAGAACCGGGAGACCTACCATTTTGACTGACGCTAAACTAGCCGAGGTAAGAAATGTGATGCTGCGTTCACCATCAAAAAGCTTGAGAAGACTATCAGCACACTCACAGATTTTATATGGTAGTGCTCAAAAAGCGATGAAAAAATCAAAATCCCGTGCATATCATGTTCGTAGCGTTCATAATATGAAAACTCATGCGATCCATATCACATAGTACCAGCACTAGATATGCTAAAAACCAATTTCTAATAAAAGAGTTCAAAAACAATAAAAAAAAAATAGTAATATGAGATAAATTACCATAATATATAGAATGTAAATTACAAAATTATAAATTCAATATCGTTAGCTTCTTTTTAAGACTGCATCACTGGTTAGGGATCGTTACGCGATTTTCAAAATGGCTTATAACTCCGCATACCTATATCGACTTTTGATTTTCAACCCACGTTGTTTAACTCCGCAAAGAGTATTAAAGTAATAATATTAAAATAAATTATACCCTGAATGTTAAAAATATCGCAAATAAAAATCATCTAACGATTCTATATTAGCAAAAAAGAAAATTAAATTAAATTAATAACGAAATCTCAGAGGATAATATAAAGATAAAAAATTATCTCGTGTACAGTTCTGTTCGGAATGCCGAGAGTTAAAAAGATCTGCGCAGCTCAAAACAAAAAACGACCCTTTCAATAAAACATTCCGATTAAATTAAAACGTGTAGAATTAATTCGGTAATTTTCTTTTTTCTTTTTGAAATCTCCCAAATCTTAAACACGAGGGAAATTATTGTCCAATACAAATCGTTATATTGTTCCAAACATTATGAAAGTTTCGTGAATTTTAGAAAGTCAATAATAAAGTTCGCTCCGTGAGGAAAATACGAGAACAATTTTTATTCTGGTATTTTTCGAGCGACCACGTAAACGAACGCGATTATCCATATTAGAAGTATTAAAAATCAAAATTCTACACAATTGGTAGAAAAAAAAAAAACGGGAAGTAATAAATCACACCGTGTTGTTAACGAAATATTCTGGCGAAAAAACCAGACAATTCCAAATATTTTAGAAATAAAACAGCCTTTTTTTTTTTATCCGTCCGTCTAATTTAGTCAAATCGATTTTATTATGAACACGCGGTACCTATGTTCAAAACGGGTGTTTTTTTAAAAAAAATATTTGTTTATCATTAAAGGTTTGTAAAACTGAGCTGTTTGGTTTTATTGAAACGTACAGAAGCCCCCTTTTAATAAATTTGAAACGTTTCGTCGATGTGTTTGACCGATTCCGGTCCGGTAGTTATAATAAATACGCAATTGCATTCGTTATTTCGTCGGTATTGATGTAGCGCTCGTTAATAATATGATAGTGTCGTTTCCCCTTCGCATTCGTGGTAACGACCGGGGAGGGGAGAGGATACAAAATAGACGCTATTCTTTTGAAAAACAGTCGTCGTTTTTACTTGTCGAATTTTCGTATTTTTCCCGAAAATAGAGGCTACAATGACCTGTATTACCGTGTCCGTTGTGTGTATTTATTTTGCCCGGTACATTTTTGTATGTTCATTTTTTATAGTTCGTCTCCAAATATTCCTGCATAAATAAGCGTTTATATATAGCCATCGTCGTTTAGCCGTCAATGTCAAACGCGGACTCATTATTTTGTGACGGACATAACATTTATGTATTATTATCCTCTCATACTATGTTATCCACTATAACTTCAATATAATTTCAATGTATTTATCTTTTAGTAAATATTTTCGAAATAATTATTGAAAAAAACATTCTTGGGTTATAATTTAATTTTTTTACGGCAGAGGAAGATGATGCTGTCTTTGGCAAATTCCACAATTCCAATTCGATAGTAATTATTTTATTATGTTAATTGAAAAAGAAAGTTTTTATAATGAAAAATAAAAAAAATGTTCACTAATAATATTAATTATACTAATTGTGTTGCCGCCACACGCAACCTGCATCTCATCAACGCAGGAAAAGCCGCACTCCCAGAGCTGGCAGTTGGAAACATCCCCGGTGCGATCAAGACTGCGCTACTTACCGCAGCACACCCGGCCATCCAATGGTCCCTTCACAAAGTTGCTGACGTCACAGGTCTCGAGTTGTTTCGACCGAGTGGCTCGCAGTCTGTTTAAAAGAACACTCACGTATAACATCTTTGGTGATACGGGCTACCTTAAAAATCGCTCGTATCTCCACCCTTACGGGTTCCCCTTTTCTGAACTTTCGGCATCCCGCACAATAAACATCAATTACATTGTTCGCATTAACGCTTTAGGAAAATCACAAAGCTTTCCCGGGATGTCGAAGGTGATGGAATGGATACATGAATTAATAACGACTACAATTAATGAACCTGACACTATCTTGAAGCGTAATTACAGGGATACCACCCTTCTTAAACTGCGACGCACTAGATACAGTCCTTCGTACCAACTCGCGTGCCGATGGCATTTCAATCCTCCAGCCGCTCCTCACTTTGGGGGATTGTGGGAGGCAGCCGTAAAATCAGTAAAATATCACCTGAAGAGAGTCATTGGTAGTCAGATACTGACATTTGAGGAAATGACAACTCTAACACATCGCATTGAAGCTGTTCTTAACTCCAGACCAATCACCCCATTGTCTGCGGATCCGAATGACCTCCGTGCTCTTACTCCCGGTGATTTTCTCATCGGATGTCCTCTGGTGGCTTTACCTGATCCAGATTTAACTTCAACGCCGATTAAGACGGTTGTCTTACGATGGCAGCTATTAAATCAATTGTAACAATCCTTTTGGAACCGATGGTCCTCGGAATACTTAACTACCTTACAAGGGAAATCGAAATGGTACCGCAAGCAAGCGGACCTCAAGGTTGGAGATCTAGTCCTACTACGCCGTCCGAATGTCCCACCGACAGTGTGGAAGTTAGGACGGGTCGTGAACATTCATCCAGGGAACGATGGAGTAGTGAGGGTGGTAAGTGTGCCTACAGGCGATGGGATATTTAAACGGCCAGTCGTCCAATTAGCAATCCTTCCGGTTGAAGACGATTCAAACGGTCACACTTCAACCACATAATATCTTGTAAACATTATCCTATTCTCAGGAAACATTTAATTATAAATAATTAGGTATATTATTTATAAGTCTATCATTAAGCATGGACTCTCTATCACCATACAGACAACATCTAAGGGACCACAGTTTTTGGAAGTCTACGTCTTCCAAGGGGGGAATATGTTGCCGCCACACGCAACCGGTCATAGCCGCCGGGTGAACGACCTTTTGCTTGTCGCTCTGCGATAACGTCAACGACGTCGTCGTCGTCGGCCGGCTCGATTTTGTTTTTTTTTTTCTCCGTTCCCGCAGTCCCGCGGTTTTCGTTTCGTGTGCACGTGCTCGTCGTTACGTTTTTAATTCACTTATGTCATCGTGTGTGCGCGTTCCAGTCCGGCACGATAGACTCCCCATTTTCGACTTTCGTGTGTGCGTCCGTCTAACCGGCACGATTAGCCAGCGTACCTCTATATACTCCGTAGTGCGTACTTACATTGACCACGTCGTCAAATCTCCAACCGCTCACGTCCGCGTTGTACACAACTGTGTACCGTATCGTTTTCCTTCGTCGGCGCAGGTTCCCTATTTATTAAAAATAACAACGATTTAAGCCGCCTGTGCCTTATCACCGCGGTGAAACCGTACCTACACACGGTCGTGTATTATATTTGATTTGCGCCGCCCGTGCCGAATATCGGCTGTTACGTTTAATACGTATCGGTTTTACGACGTGACCAATATACCGGCTCCACCAAGTTGTCACCAGGTACACTCCGGCTTCAACCAATTCCGCCAGCTAACTAGGGTCGTATAATAGATTTATTATTTGTGACCCGTTGTCGGGATTTGGCTACTAACGCCCATATTTGTGCCCCCTCTATCCCACGTAGGTCTATTTATACTTGTACATGTTATACTTTTAAGAATATTAAAAATACAATCCTCGCGTTTACCTTACAAAGTCTCTGTTTCTTTTTACTTTAAATTATCTCACTTACACGTACTAGACAACCATCCTATCATCCAGCGTATTTTCGGATTTGTCTGTGCGGAATCAAATTGTATAAATTACAGTTAAAATTTACTTGTAAAAGCACAATAATTTTAAACAAGCATACCAACCTAAAAATATACTTAAAATTACCAACGTACAAACCTATCTGATATTTTTCTGACAATATAAAATAAATTTTGATTTTAAACATATAGCATTTTAGCTGTATGTTTAAAATATACGTGTAAAATAATAAATTGTAGATAAATTGAGAAAAGGCCTGTATATTTTGTAAAATAAATATTTAGATGTTTGTATTGATATAGTTCATTACAAAATGAAATAAAATATTTTTCTGGAAAATACACAATTCTCTAATTTTTTGCTGTTAAAAATTGATTACCTAATAAATTTAATAATGTATTATTTTTATTTAGACCGTGATAACAGCCAGAAGTTAAGAAATAATCAGACCTTCGGACACATCCGAAGTGGGTAACCGATCTGGAGCAAAACACCAGACAAGTCCGTATTTATCATGTTTTTTGCTCTAAAATTGTAAGAACTCCGTAAATAACAATTGGACTAACTTTCTAGTTGATGCACACAATTTAAGAGAGGAAAAGCTGTATTGCAAATTCCGAAAACTGATTTTCAAAAAAGTGGACTTATTTGGTTTTTGTAGGGAGCCCTTCAATTTGTTTTCATATAAAACATATTTCATTTTGACAGCCGATGGTGTGTATAAATGTATAGAATGTATAGAGGTTCAGATAAAAATAATGATAAATATATTGTCAACCACACTATCGCATTCGCTATGTGAGTAAATCAAATATTTTACGACCGTTTTCGGTGTCATTGAGCCGTTATTATTATTGACCAAGTCGCCCATATTATATTGCAGTACTGGAAAATAATAATAAAAAAAACAAATTTTTTTTTTTGGAAACAAAACGCGTGACGAGTAACCGTTTTATGGTCTAAAGTATATACGGATAAAACACTATAATAAATATGTAGAGGTGATTTTTTTTTTGTTTTGTTTCACGGACTGTTTATTTCCGATCGTTGGTCGGTACGTATTGCCTGGTAATTTTTTTTCATTTTAAATGCTAAGAGTTGTGGAGAGAAAACTATTGGAGTGTGTATGTGGAAAGAAATATAAATAGCGTGTCCGGTGTCACCGACGCGAGTATCTGCAAAAACAATTTCTCATCCACAAAGAGGGTTAAAAATAGTTTACTAATTGTTTACAACAGTTTATAATGTTCCCAATGGTCCCATTGAAATCGTCTTACGTCTCTTTAACGACTACAGCGGATTTATGTAATACCTATGACCTTATGAGTAGACTTATAGCGTTTGTTTAGTTTGCCGACATTAAATATAGCAGAGTGCTTTGGAAATGTATGGTTTATTGACATGTTACCATTCAAATGTGAAATTTAAGCGTTTTTTTTTTTTTTTTTTTTTACTAATTTAGTCTGTATTTATTTTAGTTTTTTTTTTTTTGCATACTTTTTAGTTGTGATTAGGCAAGAAACCAAAAAACAAATACCAATGAGGCAGTGGCGTAATTAGGTGATATATCAACTCCCAGAACCTTTTTTAATACAACGATAATATTGATAATACAACATCTCTTTTTTTTTTTTTATAGAAATAAATAAGATATTTTTTTTCTTTTTAAAACAATTTTTAGGAAGCCGTAGAATCTTTGATTTTATCTCGGATTGTATAGATCCGGAATAAAAGTGTATTTATACGGAATTGCGGGGAAAAGAAAATGTGTGAACTGTATAGTCACGGACCATAAAAACATGGAATCGAAAAATATGCAAAACGTATTTGTACGAAATGTAAATATTCCGACTGTATTTTACTGGAAATCTTATGAACCCAAATTGTATGTTTTTTGGAGGAAAAAAATATAGGCATTCCGGAAATTAGATCACTTATTATCAAATCCTATACAGACTGTATCTAACCGCTCAATTCTGAATTCACCATCATCCTTAAATCGACAATATACGTAAAATCCTGTTAATTACAATTTTCCGTAACATATTCTTACACAGTTATTATTATTTGCCGTATGGCATACGCCATACAGACCAGTCTGTTATACTGCCTTTTTTTTCTTTAACATATTTTTATTCCACTACTAACACATTTGCAGACTCCACGTAAAGATAAAGCACGGTAAAGCACTCCACGTTAAAGCACCATCTAGACCTTGAAGAAATGTTGGAGATGAAATGGCCCGAAAACTCCGAAAAATCGATCGATAGTTTTGTAACATAGGTATACAAATTAAATGCAGAATTTAAAAGCTTCAAAATTGAAAAGACAATAAAAAACTGTAATTATGTATGAAAACATACATAATAAGTTGTGTATCACATGAATATAATGTAATGAATAAAAGCTAAAATAAGACTGTTCATCTGTTATGTACATTTTTTTTTCTGATATCAACCCCCAGATGAAAATCGTAAATACGCTCCTGAAGAACGATAACATCGCTCATTTTTTTTTTTAATCTAATTTAAACACGGGGTGTGTCATGTTGTTTTCATTGTTATTTGATTGTGTTATTTTTCCGTTATTAATGGATTGGACGCATGTCCGGTGTTCATATGAAGAACATGCTATTTGTTGGTATTTGATTCATTAATCAATATCGTTCAGACGTGCGAATGACAATGTGAAGTCTGCAATAGAAAATGAACCACATCGTAGGCGGTTTAGATAGTTTAAATACGTTTGTTGTAAATACTGAAATAACGATAAATCGAAACAGCAAAATAAATTAATTTGATGTACACACTATGTGCAATCCATAATTTAGATAAATAGCATTTTGTATGTTTAACGAATTTTCAGCTGATTATTTTTGCCTCAAGTCTAATATGATTTTCATTTATTTTTCCGCAAATGTAAAATTTCCGATTACTCAGCATTTTTTTTTTTTCTTATATATATATAATTGTCGAAATTAATTTTTCTCACTGATGTTGGGGGAGGGGGGGGGGGAAAGGACCCTGAGACTATAATTTTCCTACGATTTACACGTTAAAAACGGGTACACCGTAAACACGCCATTTCGACAGTGATAAAACCCCGTACGCCGACCAGTGTGAATATAACCGCGGTCTGGGCGCACCTCGATATGATATTCTCTCCGGCGACAGCTTGTATAGGAATTCGTGGCGGTCGTCCGGTTACCTGCACAACGCCGTTGATTTATACGAATTTAAATGGCCGTCAAGCGCACCTAACATATTTAGTGCGTTTTAACATCAAATCTAAATATAATATCTGTATAGAATATGACGCGTGTGAGTACAATAATAATACAGCGTGCGCTAATGGCGGCTGAGGCAACATAAGGCGAAAGGCCGTTGTTTTTGTTTTCCACTCTTTATTCCGTTCTTTTCCCCGTTATTATTATCGTATTAAATTCGAACCGCCGCCGACGTAGCCGAGTATTTTTTTTTTTTTCGGCTCTCGAAATACACATTACAATATAATATAGGGTGGTAAAACCTAACCCACCGCACGTGGCGCGGCGTCTATTTATGTATATACATATATTTACACAGCCTGCGCGTTTTTCTTATTTCCCATACATAATATATGTGGGAGAACGAGGAGGAGAAATGCGAGACGGGCGTACAAAAGGAACGGAGGGCTAGTGTATACACAGAATAATATACTATATACATATTGCGGAGGGAGGCGGTATAATTTCTTAGAAAAAAAAAAAAAAACAAGAGGGTAATTTTCGAAACCCTGGCAACGAGCGCATGGGGTTTTAGTTTTTCGAAGGGGAGGGGGATGGTGAGAGGGGAATCGTGTGATGGAAAGGAAATATAATTGTCTCGCATGACTCCCGACGACGACGCGACGTCCGGCGAAACCACTTGCACGTTCGCCGCATGGTCTTTTCCCCAGAGAAATATTTTCTCTGACGACACGTCATGTTAATATCATTACAATATTATCGTTGCCGTCCGGACGCACGTGATGATACTTTTTCAGACGTACTACACATAATAACAATAATAATAATTTATACTTCCACCCCGGACACGTCCGTCGTTTACGTTGTCACGGTGAGAACGCGTGTTATACTGCACGTCCGACACACGGACAAAGGACTACAAATAACGAGAAGGGCGAGAGTCCCAAAATAATCAAGCAGGCAAATTGTTCGCTTTGGAAACGTCTGGAGAACGTTGAAGTTAAAAGGTCACCCGGGATTCTTATGGGTGTCGTCGGCCGGGCAAATTGCGTCCAAACTATCTTTTTTTGTTTTTTTGCAAACTGCGCACAGTGGGGCCCAAAAACGAAAATAGTTGGATAAAATCGTTACAATTTTGCATTTATAAATAATGTATTCAAGACCTAAGATGTGGAACTGTACAAAAATAATGGCAAAATTAATTTATATTTATGGAAAAATAATACATTTAAGTAGAAATAAGTTTTATTTTAATAAATACTGGAGGTCTCGTCGTTCATAATAATTATATAAATTCAATTATCTCCACCTAATAAAATAAGAGATCGATCATACTGTTTATCATTTGCTATGTATAATATACGAACCACAGATAATATTTATTAATACCCAATTTAATGACCCAATTATTAGATCACGATTATTATCGACCCATAGTAGCAGTTGAAATGTATACGTCTATAAATAATACGAAGATTAATTAATACGTTTTTAGAACCTATAAAATTAAAATTGTTTTTCACAGAGCTTCACAGAGATATTAATTAATACTATCAAATAGACTACAATCGATTGAACCAAAGTGTGAATTATTTAGCTGCGGATTTTTGCGCCATCCATTACACACTAAGCGTTTTAATGTGAGTAAATCTATTATTTTATCGTGTACGAATTTTATTTTATTTTCACAAAATATGGATTTAATACCTAAATTAACAGGAAAATAAATACATGATATTATTATATTGAATACTACAAGCCAATATACATATCGAAGAAAAAAGAAATTAGTACTTAACACTATGTTTTAAATATCATCTAGGATATCGTTAAAAAAACATTTAAATTGATTGCGTTATTGCTGTAAAGAACATAATTGCACTTAAAAAATACATTGTGGCTGAAAAAAAAAAATAAAAGATTTATCGGGTTATTTTCTCATAAACGTTTCGAGAAAATAACAACGCATGCCGAGTCTTATCAAATTTTTATACCTTGTCTATAACAATAAATACAGCCCAAAATAACTATAATATTATTGTTAATTGTATAAGTATTCTGATACATACGGCATTAGAAATAAAAAAAAAAAACGGAAAAATACCAAAAATTTTAAAAAATTTGCCCTCATAGTTTGGATAGATTTTCATTCGTACTTTGAAACGAATGTAAAATCTACTTAGTGATAAATCAGAACTATAGAAAAAAAGTTGAAAACGCAACAATTTCGTAGGACTAGTTAATAATATATTTATATTTTATACAATTTGTATTAATTTTGTTTCCAAACTCAGTCAATGCTCACAAAAATGATAAAATATTTATAGCATATAAACAACTCGAAAAGACTTTTTCGGGGAAGCGATTTAAAAATTTAACGAAAATTTAGTTAAATGTAAAACATTAAATGAATTAGAAATGAATACAATTCTCGGTGTAACCTAACATAATCTAGCCTTACTAATATATCGTTAGATAATACACGGCCCACACGGGCTATATAGCACACGGTGTCGGTGGAATGTTCCATTTATCCCGACTGTCCAGTTTATGAATGTAACAACTCAAAAGACTTTTTCAGGAGAGTGATTTAAAAATTTAATGAAAATTTAGTCAAATGTAAAACACGAAATAAATTAGGAATGGATACAATTGTCGATGTAACTTAACCTAACCTGGCCTTATTAAAATCGTCAACATGGTAAAATATCGTTAGATAATATTACACGGCCCACACGGGCTACATAGCACACGGTGTCGGTGGAATGTCTCATTTATCCCGACTGTCCAGTTTATGAATGTAACAACTCAAAAGACTTTTTCAGGAGAGTGATTTAAAAATTTAATGAAAATTTAGTCAAATGTAAAACATGAAATAAATTAGGAATGAATACAATTCTGGGTGTAACCTAACCTAACTAACCTGGCCTTCTAATACTGTATGTTTGTATGACTTAATTTTAATAAGTCAACTTGATCCAATTAAGAACTGGATAATAATGTTAATCCATATTTGTTATTCTAAAACGAAATAAGAGCACATTAGTGTTCTATAATTTGACTAATTTTAATTGCGTTCTTGAATTGAAATTGTTTTGAATACGAGAAAAAAAATTGTGTAGGTAACTTGTTTGTGATTTTCGAATTGTAGTCCTAAACTGGATAGTCGTTCCAAAATACAATTATTCCACCACTGTAAACATGTAATTATTAAACCTTAGCATATTAAAGAATCTGATAATTATTTATTATAAGTAGAGTTCGAGACTCTTTCAATATAAATGATCGGAATATGCAGTCAAAATAGTCAAAATATGCAGGTAATTTTTGATAAAACATATTATAGAAATACAAATTACAAAAATAGGTAGGCACACAATAATAATCGTTGATAATAAGGTTAATAAAGATCGATAAAAACAAAGAGATACGTCCTTGTGATCTACCTATCCAAAGCAGTTAAATTAAAAAAAAAATACTTTTAATATTATCCAAAATTGATTTTTCCGGCAATCTTATAATATTTCCCCCCAAATTCAAGCACAGAATATAGCACAATATTGAACAATTGAAAATGAAGGAGACATATTTTCCTGTTAGTAGTTCGGTTTGAAGAACAAAAATCTACTTAGAAGAATAGACAGTATAAAAGGTTTTTCTTTTTGTTTTGTGAAACCCACCTGTAGGTGTCACAAAGTAGGTATACGCGGTGGTTTCGAGTAAAACGTTCAATTTACTCGTTTATCATTATCGATATTCGATCGCCTTAAGTGAGAAAAAAAAAACTATTTCAACCTCGGCTGCACGCACAGGCTGCAGTATTATCGGATAATCGTGGATACCTTAAACATTATATTATAAAGCGTAATTCAATGCTCTAGCCGGCTGCTACAGTATTGTTTTTAAAAATCGTAACAATATCCTCGGATTTCACGAATCACGAGTCCGTATAATACCATAATAATTAATATCGTTTTTGAATCAATTGTCTGAGTTTATTTTTCTCTTCATCGTGTAATCTCGTTATTTCTATACTCTGCCGAAAACAATGGGCGCCGCGAAGCAAAGAGACTGTGACGGCTACGTCCATACAACTTATAATCCCGTTTACAGAACGCAATAAACTGTAATATTATACAATAAAACAATATTATTGTAAGTCACAAATGGTCAAGAAAATGTGTCACTGTATATATAATATACACCGGCGGTCGTTCGGAAACGGATCGTAAAACTAACGAACGGTAAAAATAATCGCGATGATTTTTTAGCGCTTCTCTAGGTTATATATATATATATATATTTATTATAATAATTTATTTTTACGTTATTGTCGGCCGAGAGATTATTCTTACTGAACCGAAACCATTATTGAAGTCTACACTTTTGGGGATTGGTGACGGTTTTCCAAAATGTTGGTTTTACAATGCTATATTTTGATTGGGTTGTTTTTACGTGGGACCAAAAGACCTTGTTTGTTGTATTTTGGATTTAGTTGGTAAGTCATTTTGAAAAACTAAGGAAAAAACTTGGGAAATACGGGACAATCTGTATAGCTATTTTCGATTTTGATTTTTTTGCCACACTAATTTAATTATCTATATATTAATTTGAAACGTGTTTTTACTCTGTCTATTAAATTGAGAGAACGGCTAGATGTAAAAATTTGATTGAGTTGTCTAAAAAAAGATCTTATAGCATGCAAATGTGTAATCAACAGAGAACAATTAAAAACGATTCTCCCTTGGGAAGTCAATAAAGCACTTCTTCCGTAGTTGCCGAAATATCTGCAGGTGATCTGGCGTGCATGAGAAAAAGGATACTTAAGAAGAGGAAGAGAGCGGATGAAGACGATGACGATTAGAATAGTTGTGTATTAAGAAAAAAAAAAAAAAGCTGTAACATGTAACTTTAATTTATTTCTTCCGCGGTAAAAAATATTATTTTATTATTTTATTAGCTTAGTTTTCTATCTGATATTGGATCTTTACCATATATTTGAATGCTCCATACTACAAAAAGTCCAAACAATTATAACAAGGCTCGATGAAGAACACTCACAACGAAAAAAGCAAAACAAAGAGGTGTAGAACATCAAGCCTTCAACCGTCAACTTCAAGGTAGTTAACCGAGATAAAAGAACTCATGCTTGTCAACTCAAACCGCACTAAATCAGAACCAGCAGATTCTCCTGACGAAGAAGTCCATTGCGTTTCTATCGTGTCAAATAATATCCGACCACGAAAACCTCATCTGAAATATACTCTGCAGTGGCCAATTACGACCCAGGCTCACTTGCTCTAACTATACTACTTATCCTACAGTTGAAGAGCGACGATTTTTAAAATATTACAGTCAATAAAGTGACCGTCGTATTTGACGAGTTCCAGCTATTATTATATAATTTGGTCATCACGAAAAAAGGAAGTACTCTTTTTTAGAAGATAGCTGTGATACACTTGAACCAAATTAGCCACCAGGTGAATTACAAAGAAATAAAACATACCGAATGATTTAGCTAATTGTTTATTATTGACAAACCTCCCACTTTCACTTCGACTCGAGAATTCGAAAAAAGAATATTATTCTAAAACTAACGTTTAATACAGAGATAAAAATTTAAACCGGAGTCATAGGTAAGGGAAGGGAGGGCGTAAAACAAATAGCACAGTGGCGGAGATCACCAAGGTGATCGCTCCATTGTTCCCTCCCCTTGAAATGTATTTATTACGTTATTTTTATATTATAATATTGGGCTGATACCCGATATTTTTGTTTTTAAAATACCGCTACTACTAATTATACATGGAGCATAGTAATGAATGATAACGCTACTTTTCGGACGCTTGACTGGCTTAATGCTTTTACACATCCACAGAAACATGGAATTAAACGTGAAAAATATTATTGATAGATTCACCGAGGAGAAAAAAGATATATTCACTTGATTTTGTAGATAATTATATTGATTGTATAATAAAATTATGATAATACTATAATGTTTATTATTTTGTAAGTTAGTAAATAGTAAAAATAATTTGTATTTATTTATTGTTTATTAAGTTTATTAATTTCGGATTTATTTAGTTTTATAGGTTGAGATCATACAAATAATTAGTCTTCAATATTGGTTAAATAGAGAAAAAGGTAGTTCAATTTCTTTATAAAAAAAATACTACATTAAACTCAAATTGTATTTTTACACACAACTAGTATACAATTTTACTTAAATTTCAATCCAGTTAATTCGTATAATGTGGATTACCAAACAGTTGGCAGTTTAATAATACATGTTCCATAAGTTGTACTCAGTAAAGACCGAAAAAATACATTGAATAACGTTATCGGTAGTTCAGTGGATATTAACGTAGGCGCCAATGATGAGAAAAATACAGATATAAATTATAATAAAGTTTATGTAGATATATCCGTAAATCATGAAATGGAGCTGAACGGCAAAAATGTAATGCTAGCGTACGCTGACGACATTGTTATTATAGGCGATACAGAAAACGATGTAGTTGAGACTACAGAGAAATTAATAGAGTCCAGTCACAGAATGAACCTAACTATCAATGAGGAAAAAACCAAATACCTGATAATGACTAGACGTTCAGTAAATAAAACAGCACTAAAAGTGGGCCCTTACTCTTTTGAACAAGTGGATGAGTTAAAATACCTTGGAGTTAACCTAAACTCAAAAAATAATATGTATAGTGAGATCCAATTGAGAATAAATAGTGCGAATAAAGCGTAATTTGCCATGAATAAGATGCTAAGCTCTAAACTTTTGCCCAAAGAAACGAAAGAGAAACTGTATACTTCTTTTCTACGTCCCATAGTAATGTATGCATGTGAGACATGGTCTACGACACAGGGAGACGAAGACAAATTACTTACCTTCGAAAGGAAAGTCTTAAGGAAAATTCACGGACCTGTTCGACTTCAAAATGGTGAATATGAGAGAAGGAAAAATAAAGATCTGGAAATGTTATTTAACAAGCCAAATATAAGATTATTGTTGAAGGCAAAGCGCTTGGAATGGGCTGGCCACGTCTGGCGAGCTGACGAAAATATTATAAAAAATGTCTTAATCAGAAATGTAACAAAAACGCGGCCAAGAGNCGGACCTGTTCGACTTCAAAATGGTGAATATGAGAGAAGGAAAAATAAAGATCTGGAAATGTTATTTAACAAGCCGAATATAAGATTATTCTGGAAGGCAAAGCGCTTGGAATGGGCTGGCCACGTCTGGCGAGCTGACGAAAATATTATAAAAACTGTCCTAATCAGAAATGTAACAAAAACGCGGCCAAGAGATATGGTTAGACAGGGTAAAGAAGGATATTTTAAATACTGGCAACTCATAACGATTAGATGACGCAATGGATCGGAATGGATGGAGAAACTTGGTGGAAGCATGCAAAAGGCCTTAAAGGCCTGTATAGCATAATAAAAAAAAAAAAAAAAATTACCGATCACATTTTTCGTAGTTAGGGCAATTGCGATTTGAGCCGACGATAATATATAAATATATTACGGGTATAGGTAGTGGTTATTATACTTCGCTTTCGGTACACGCTGATGCGAGTATTATTATAACGGTGTATAATGTGTACGTCGTTGCGGGCACACAAACGCAATATTATTATTATCGTACCGCGAGAGTCCCGTTCCCTCGGCTTCACGGGTGTAATATTACATTATCGTGAAAATAATAACGCGACCCAGGCACGTCCGTGTGGCAAGTTGTACGCGAGCCGAAAAGCCGGCACGACGCCGCGCGCGCACCAACGAACGGTAAAATACACATACGTCACGATTATTTTTCCCGGTTTATTATTTATTTTTTTTATTACCTCTTTTCTTTTCTATAACGGCCGTAATGGTTTATGCGTTTACCGAGAAAAATCCGAACCGCTCCGAAATCGCATCAATATAAAATAATGTATAACTACTATAATATTATAAAGTTATTACAACTACAGCGGATTAAAATATTATTATGTATAGCGGAAAGACAGCCCGCGGGCGAAACAGAAACACGTAAATTAATATCGCATCGTTGCAAATTTCAAAAGAGCCGATACTGGTGGGGGGGGGGGACGGGTTCGGCCGTCGTTGTAAATAGGTAGTGGAGAAGGTGGAATGCAAAAAGTTATTTAATTCATACCTGTAACTAACGATAAAACATTAGTAACAAAAAACGAGTCAAAGCGAAGTTCGGTTATACATGTTTCGAATGGCCGTAGTATGACATACAAAATATAAACCTTCAAAAAAAAAAAATGAATATAATTCACACGTGGGTGTAGCCACTGTTGTAAGTGGGAAGTTAGGAAGATAGGATACAGACGGAAATTTAATGTATATTTGTAAGCAACGATAAACCATTGCTAACGAAAAAACGACTCTGAGCGGACTGTTGCTTTGTCAACTATACCATATACGGAATATATCATATTATGGTAAAATGATTACAACCAATGTGCGTTTCTATAATAACAATGATTGTTTAAAAAAAATTAAATTAATACAAATTCGAAAAATAAATAAAAATGGTTGCCAATGACAACCTTAATTTTTAATCTTTCAATCATTATTAACCTAAAAACCGAGGTTTTCCTCATTATCTCGAATATTAATGAGAATTTCAATAAATAACCTCTCTAAAGTACCACACAGAGAACATTTCCTTTTAGAAAAGGTGCTAAACTTAATAATCAAAGTATACTTTTTGGTAGAAAGTGTTCACTATAAAAAAAAAATTAGAATAGAAATGCTTGGAAATTGGATAGAAAAATCATTATAAGTCGTACTTAATGTTAAAAAAATAAAAACAAATTAGTTTAATGTACAATTTTTTTTCATTTTAATCAAATTTCTTTACTAATGGATAATTAGTATCCGAATAAAATAAAATAAAATTTACTAGAACCATACTGAAGTTACGTCACTTTATTAACCTCACGCGTTACAGTACAGTTTGTTTTTCTGAAAGATAACACATTTATGATTAACGTGACATTGGGAATTCTAGCACTCTAGCCATTATTTTTTACTGTTCCGACGTGTTTATATTTTGTTCTATTTTATTAAAAATGTAAAAATTGGGAAAATTAATTAAAAAAGTAAGGGAACATGATGGTTTATACATCCATAATCTCATATTATTATTATTATCTCATAGTTTTAGTATCATTTTAGATCCATGTTCTTGTTGACTGTTTCTCTCATTTAAATCTAGAACCACAAGAGCAGTAACAGTTTCTAGTTTCTCTTCCCAATCTGATGAACTAGTTAAGCCTGCACTTTTCGTAGTTAAAATATAGTCCGTTTTTTCGTATAAAATGTACAGTGATAACTGATTAAATACTGTGATATCACAAATGAAATAAAAGTCATATCAAAAGTTTGTTTCGAAACGTGAAAAATCACGGTTCAGATTTGTTATCATGATAACATGTGAGCGCTCACATGACGTGATAATAGTCTGTTCCCATCTTAACAGTTAATTCACTAAATTATAATTAACCGGGCTGATCAAAATTGCATCACTAAAAAAAGTCTATTGTAGCCAATTATATTAGGCAAGTTTAATGTTGGACATCTGCCAGTTTATGTCAAATGAAATATAAGATTGCAAAATCAAAAAAAAAAGAGCTGTTTTCTGGTGGAAAAGTTATTCATAGACATAAAAAATAAAAATATGATACCCCCCGAATTTAAAATGCATTAAATGCAAATTAAGCATAATAAAAATTAAATATGTAGGGAAAGATGTTATGAACGGGGACGTGGTCGTTCGATCGGCTTAAACCAAAAATAAATTGCGATAAGAAATAGTAAAACAAGTCGTCAAGACAATAAAATCTATTTTAATTAGGGATTTTATCGATATAAATACGTTAATTGATATTTGAAATCGTAAACCACGGATTATGTTGAAATTAATCGATATATAGGTTAAAAACCCAATTTATTAATACTTTTTTCATAATCCAAAGACGTAATGGAAATTTTTCTCCGAAAATATCCGGCAAGTTTAAGTATCGGTCACTAATTTTAACTTTATACAGACAATTTATTATTATAAAGGTTAAAATATATGAGATTATTATATTATTTTTAACTCTGTGCGACGCGACGACACGATTTCTGTTGGATTCCAGAATGTCCGTTTATTTGATTGTCGTGTTCTCCTCTAGCGTGAACTCTATAAGCCCGCGAAAAAGAAATCAACGGACTACCGAAATTGGTTTACTTTAAGCTGGTTTTTGATTTCATTATTTGTCTCTGTGTAGATCCAGAATATCTAATCTTTCGAACGTAATCTATATTTATGATAATGTATTTGATTTATTTGTATATTATTGTAAAATTATAAATAAGTTTTATTCAATAACATTATTAGATAATAATAATAAATACATAATAATTTTGATTTTAATACAAAAATAAATAAATTTATTAAATTATAAATATATATTTTTTTCTAGAGGTGTTAAATAAGACTGAACACTTAATAAGTTGAGAAGTGTATATTTTTTTAATGAATTCTTATATCACAATTTGATCTATTTTCATAGTACTAAATAATTAATAAAAAATAAATCAAAAAATGTCGAATTTTGAATATACAATTTTTCATATAGCTATAATGACCTCATATTATAAGCTATTTAAGCTATATAAGCGATAGAATATTCAAACTATATAGGCTATTTTTGTTTGGAATCCCGCTAGGGTCAGTCCTGGGCCCTCTCCTATGGAACGTCATGTTTGACGGGCTGCTGCGGGTACGGACCCCGCCGGGCACGACCACCATCTGCTTCGCCGACGACACCCTTATAGTGGCGGAAGCGGACAGCATCGGTGAGCTGGAAAGCAGGGCCAACGGGGCGCTCGAGACGGTGGCAAGGTGGATCGCACGGGCCGGGCTGAGTCTGGCAGTGGATAAAACGGGGGCGGTGCTTTTCACCAACCGATACAAGTACGTGGAGCCCGCCGTTAGGGTCAACGACGTGAGGATCCCGGTGAGGGAGAATATGAGATACCTCGGTCTGACCATCGACCGCTCTCTCTCATACCGGGATCACGTCAAGCACGCGGCAGCGAAGGCCCAGAAGACCATGGCGGCCCTGACAAGACTCATGTCTAACCTGGGCGGCCCCAAGCAGGCCCGCAGACGGCTTCTGTGCAGCGTAGCCCATTCGGTGCTGCTCTACGATGCGCCTGTATGGGGCAGCACGCTCCAGTATATCCCTCCCAACAGAGCGGCGCTGATGAGCGTACAAAGGAGAGCGGCGATCAGGAGCATCTGCGGGTATCGGACCATAAGCCACGCGGCCTCGAACGTCCTGGCCGGCATGCCCCCCGCCCATCTGCTGGCAGAAGAACGAGAGACAGCACACGCGATCAGGCGACAGGTCGGGCGCAAGTTAACGAAGGAAGAGACAGCGGTCATCCGAAGAAGGACCATGGAGAAATGGAGACGCCATGTGGAAGAGGACGAAAAAGGAGTGTGGACCAAGACCCTCATCAAGAATCTGGAGGAATGGTGCGGACGGCGTCACGGCGAGATGACCTTCCGGCTGACTCAATTATTCTCCGGGCACGGGTGCTTCAACAAGTACCTGGCGCGGATCGGTAAGGCCCCGGACCCCACGTGTTCACACTGTGAGGACCCGCGGGACGAAGACAACGCCGCCCATACATTGCTGAGGTGCCCTGCGTGGAGCGAGCAGCGGGAGGAGTTGAGGAGTGTCATTGGCACCGTCGACGCGGACAACCTGGTCAGCCGCATGCTGGAAGACAGTCGGGCGTGGGTCGCTGTTGAGAAGTTTGCAGAGGAGGTCATGGCCGCCAAGGAACAGGCCGAGCGGGAGCGGCAGATGCAACCGCGGTAGAAGAGAAGACGAAAAGGAAACGAACACGAACACACTTAGTTTAAGAATGTATTGTGGGCCGAAGGCCGATTTTTAGAGGGGAGAACCCTAAACTTGTATATATTTCTTGTACGGGCGAGTCGGAGGGGCATGTCCCTCCCACAGACCCAGCTGCGATGTATGATGTTTTAATTTCATAATAAACGATGCACCACGGGAGGAGGATTGCAAACGCTGTGCCCTCCCGTGGTGCGATACCACATTTAAAAAAAAAAAAAAAAAAAGGCTATTTTTGTTGAAAAGATGTAATCAAATGTATTATTTAAAAATTAAAATTGTAGAATAGAAATTATTTAGTTAAAATAAAATCAAAACTAATTTTTTACATGAAAAAACGATTTATTTACAATTATATTATTAAAGGTCCATAGGGAATTTTTATATAACCGTTTCTTAAACCCAGGAAAAATATAAAACCGCGTTTCCCAGAGACTCCGGTTTTTGTCCCCTACCTATCACAGTTAATCATTGTTGCTCAGGTGTATTCTCGTTGGTCAATTAATGTTTAGTGTGGCATTACTAATGCGTTACTTTTATGAGGAAAATCTTGACGGGAATAATGAGCTTATTTTTTTGAAAAACGAACTGTGATCGAATATTAACGGAGTTCAATATCCGTTAAATCGATTATCACCATCCTGTAATTGTATGCGAAATTATGATTATAATTGATGATTCACTTTTTACAAAAACTAAATCTCTAACTAACTTAATGACTAGGTATTGTAGTCAATATTGTTATATGTGTTATCAATGGCGTATTTAGGCTGGGGCCTTCAAGGTATTTCGAAGTTGAAGAACACAGGAGAAGACCCTTATTATTAAATTAAAAATATACTGTATATATTTTTATAACTTATGTATATTATAATTTAACATTTACTGACTAACTGACTGATTAACCATCGCTTAGCCAAAACCTCTAAAAACTACGAGTATGTAATTCTGTTTTATGATGTAGGTACCCACTGAGAAAGAATTTTCCAAAACTCAAACCTTAAGGGGATTGAATAGGGTAAAAATTAAAAACGCTATTTCTTGATCTAATATTTTTTAAACTTCGCATACATACTCTTTAAATCAATATTACTCTTTACCCAATTGTCCGAAATTTAACCCCTAGTGTGAAGAAAATGTTAACAAAGTCGCGAGAAATAGCTATACAATTATAATAGTTCAAAGAAAAAAAAAATTTAATAAACAATATTTGTATTATAATTTCTGTGTTAAAGAGGGTCTCCATCTTTTATAAGCCCTGAGGCTATTGAGTTTCACGCTTACACCAGTGTGCGATTTATTATATTGTAAAAAATACTACTGCTGCTCCTCGTAGTATTATTAGAAATTAATAAATAGATAAATAATACGTCAATATTTGCAGTTTTAATGCAATATTATTATTATGACGTAAGTACAGTTAGATTTCTGTGTATTTTTATTTTTTTATATTACTGAATAGCAAATAACACAACGGCGAGTAATTTCCTGTGGGTTTGTAATTGATGTTTATCATAATCAGATTGTAGATGGATTAGTTAGAATTTACTACCTACATCTGCATTGTCAACGTATTAAACTTAATTTCGGGTCAACTATATTTTAAGACTAACAAATATTTTAAATTAATGAAAATATATGTTGATAAATATAATTAATTCATAAGAAATTAGTTGATAGAAAGCTTGTCAAAATGAATTATAGAATGGGCCGTTGCGTGGAAAACTCGCATAGGAAAATCTATCATGGAATATATGAAACAAATAATTAAAGTCACGGATGCGATTAGTATTTCTAATTGTAGAGAAAACCGAACAACAGAACGAAATGGAGAAAAGCTAAACAAATCAATCTGAGGATTGAGAACAAAAAGTAGAAGACTAATTTATATTATAATATAATCAGTAGTAAGTTGGTAATCGGTAAACATTAAAATTACTATTTTATTTTCTACATATAAATGTATGCAAATATGTCATCGACATTTCTGTGGGGAATGATTAAAATTCAAACAGATATAATGTGTAATGAAATTACAAATATAAATTATGTTTAAAAATTAATGTGTTGCAACAGTTCTGCAGTGGTTGTGGTGTGGCCCTTTTAAACATTTTCCCTAAAACGCAATTTCCTTGAGCTTCGGATAGAATCAAACAGTCTTTGTTTTTAATTAAATTCGCCGCCACTACAGTGTGTATACCCAGAACCGATAACTTTCCGAATTATGTCACCGTCATGGCCGTCGTAGACAGCCGAGTAGTGTATATAGCGAAACAATAATGTGATACAAAATTAAAAAAAAAAAAAAAAACAATCACACACGAGTCGGTATAGTATGCAATGAAAAAGAGAAACAGAGTGAAAAATCCGACAAAAACACAATAGAGAACTAGATGGTTACACGCGTACACAGTGATAATAATAATAATTATGTAGTCGGCATTACAATGACTATTTGAAAAAATAATTTCACTCGTTCTCTCCTATGTGCGCGGCGATGAAGAACTAGTGTTTTTTTTTCTACAGCAGCCGACGACGCGCTTTTATAATAAATACACCCAGTGGATCCCCATCAGATTACGCTATCCAATCATCCGAATCTCTATTTTTTATTATGCTCACCACGTCGATCGGAAAACAATAAAATAATACATTTTTTTGCGCGTCCGATCGAAATCGTAAATAAGATTTTTAATTACAAAACGTTTTCACTATCTAGCTATAATGTTATATATATATATATATATATATATATATAGTTGTACAAACTCGCATATTGGGTTATATTATTATGTATATACAGATGAACGATTTCCGGAGAGTTTTCAAGTGAAAATTATTTTCTGAATCATCAAATTAATTTCCCGAATTAGTATCCACCTCTGGGGTGAAGACTCTCCAAAATAATCAAACGTCAGTTCAAAATTGAAACGGTACAAAATCGTTTTCAAAAATGTTAGATATTAAAAAAAAAACATCTATCCGTTTCTTTGTATGGTAAAATAATTGTCTTTTTTCATTTAGTTAATTTAACCTTATCAAACTTAGTACCTCTTGGGCCGAAATTACCCTGGTCTACGATATTTGTTTCTCGTTTTTGAAACTTTGTCGCTGTATGTCTCCGGGATTGCAGCTGACATATGATATTTTAAGAGCGCGTTTTATACTAGCTATGAGCAAAAAATGTAATTTAAAAACTACATTAAATGTATTAAACACATTTGTATAGAGTATCAGTATTTATGATTAATTTATCTTTTATGACACAGTCTAAATATTTAGCAAAGTTATAAGATGAAGTTTTAAAGCTGCTTATTCAAGGGGGATTTTCGGCATATGAAAGATCTGTTAAGTTTTGAATATTATTATTATTTAAATACCTCAAATATAGTTTTGAGTACGCGGGAGTATTGCCGATTTAAAAAAAAAAAAACAATAGTTAACCTAACCTTACCTTCGAAAATAGTTTACCTATAGTAATGGTAAAATATTAAACAGTATATTGCCCATTATATAGACTTACACCTGACCTATTAATTAATATATTATTAACAATATGATTTGATTAAACGACATATAGCTAACAATAATACGATCGACTACTACACGTTTTATTAAAAAGTAAATGTGGATGAAGTAATGCAGTGACCTAACCTTACAGTCGTAAGCTTAGAGTTATTCTTAGTTAAACGGCAAATTTAAAAATCGTATATTGTTATTAATATTAACGTTAAACAGCGTTCGTCGAATCAGATGATGGCGCACCGTGGTGGCGACTGTCCTACGGTTTAAGTGTTACTTCAGTAACGCATACAAAATTTTGGATGTGGGTAAGTGAGTTGGTTGTTTTAATAATTATGTAACTTATTATGACGGGGCAACATATAATGAGGTTGATTTTTCTCAGGTTTTTATATTTTTTAGTTTTCTAATATTAACCCTTCCGAAAGTGAGTGGGTGAATCTTTAGATATATCATTAGAAACATAAATTTGTATGAAGATAACCGCCATTGTCGTACCGCCGATATTCTGGATACTCGGAGAAGTAGGTACGTTTTGAAGAATTCAGAAATCCGGCTATTGGTTGCGAGTACTGTTATTATATTATGCGATGACGTAATCGATGTCGTGATGACCATAATAATACTATAATGGTTTTATTGACACACATAACTTACAGAGGTACTGAACATTATTCGATTTCCGTCGCCGGTGAATTTTTATTGATGGATACATAAAATAATTCTGTTACGGTTAAGTTTATAGGTATATTATAGGTATATTTATATACACATAATATAATGTCCTATATTCGTTTGTAGCAGATTCCCGTTTGTGTAATAATAAAACATACAATTCGTGACGAAAATTTAATATAAATGGTATATTATAGAACTATAAAGAGATGGATAGCACAAAGAGAGAAACAAGAGAGAAATGTCCCGGGGGGGGGGGAGCAGCATTGTTAGACAAATGTTTAACATAACAAAGCTCTTTTACAGGGATTTGATTATAATTTCGGTTCCATAAATTTGTTCATTGACGAATGAATAATATTTGTTTTAAATAAGCTTCAACTTTAAGTTCTTTAAATAAAGACGATTTATAGAATTATATTATTCAAATCTTTTTCTTTCCTCTTTCGTCTTCATTTTAATTATTAAGGGTCAGCCACCTTCATTCTAAACGTCCACTTGATCGAATCTTCAAGTTCCTCATATCATTCTCAATCACATTCAACCACCTCTTTTTCGGTATTGTTTTTTTTTTTTTAATTTTAAAAACAGGAATAATAAAATAAATGTAAAAAATAGTTTTATTGATTAATAATATTAATTACAGTGAAATATCCTCTAACGAACACTTCTCAATAGCGGACGTGTTTTTTGGGAACGGGGACATTTTCACTACTTTTCAATGGGAAAACCTCCGAATAGCGGACATTATTTTAAAGTTAATTTAAAAATAAGGACAAAATGAAACCAAAAGGCATTCACATTAGTTAGGCTGGGTATTAACGAGTTAAAAATTAAAATTTAATTAAAACGTAAATTAAGTTAAAATCGTTACTTTATTTTGGAATTAACTTTTAGTTTAATAAGTTTTTTTTTAATGTATAAACGTAATAACTTGAAATTAATTGTATACAGAAGTATAAAAATTAAGTTTAATTTTAGATTCTGAGCATAGATTTGTACGTAAAAAAAATTATAAAAACAAATAAACATACAAAAACGACTTAGGTAAACGGCGACGTTCAACACAAACATAATATTATCGTTTATCAGTTGTCGCAATAAATTGGTTTCAGGAACACGTATATATCTAAATAATGGGTTATAAATAATAATTTTGTTTGCGATACGAGGGCGTTTACCGCAGAGCTTTCTACCGGATGAAAATTACAAAAAAAAAATAGTTGTAAAAAATTCCCGAGTGCATTATTATTTCATACCGACCCGGACAATGGACGTCATTACGGCCGATAAATAAAATAATTAAACCGTTTAAGAGTCGCAAAATAGAAAAAACACGAGACAGCAATTAAAGACTCGCGAATTCCTGGGACAATATTTTATACATCAGAATACTATATGGCCAATCTGAAAATCGCAACTAGTGCAAGGCATTCAACGGACCGACAAAAAATCATGGCTGATGAACGATGCGCGAGTTATTAATCGTTTTCAATAAATTCGCGATACTTTTGATATGTCCGAACATTTATAAAAATCGAAACGGTAGGCACAATAATATTATGCCATCGATCAACAAAATATGCGTAGTGAAAAACTTACCGTGCGACACGATTTATTTAATATGAAGACGTCACATTTTTCCGGTAAAAAATACCTATCCGTTTCGACAAGAGACAAGCGAGTACGACCGTACTTTTCGATGAGTGGGCTAAAGCAAAATAGGGTTGGTCCCTTCGAGAAAAAAAATCGAAATTCATGACTTCTCTGTTTAGACAACGGAAACGTAGGAGTGTGTTTTCATTTATATATTATCCTTTATGAATTTCAAAAATGTACTATTTTGAATAACGGACACGTCTGAATAGCGGACAAAGTTTCCGCTATTCAGAGGTTTTACGCTAAATTAAAACATTTATGTTTGTATGAAAAAATTGTGTACTTTGTTCCTTGTAAGTTAATGATTAAACGAATGACTACCAATAATTATATCCTAAAATAAGCTATTCTAGGATAATGGAGACGGGTGCAGCCAATGTTATAGGTAATAAGCAGGGCTGTGAATTTAATGCATTTGCATGTTTTTTTTGCTACATCATAAAAGAAAATGGATTCGGCCAAAATTTGAATTGTGTTACTAATAATTAAAATACGAAATCTTATAGTGCATATTTTTGCATATTTAACTAGTTAGGGCATATAAATGCATGTTTTTATACTTTTTTCGTATTAATGCTTTTTTCTTAATATTTATACTTTTTCGGTCAATTTGGTCTAAAATATAAAATACATAATATAAAATGTATTTATAATCTAACTATCTTTTATAGAAATTTTATTATTTTTGAACATTTTATTCTATTTTTAGTTGGGTTGACTACACGTAAATTCGGGTATAAATAGTTGTTTTCTTATTTTGCCGAATATTGTCCAAGATCAGTATTATTAATTAATAATTATTATTGTATTGTTGTGGTCTATAAATATAAATAAATGGAAAATAATATTTACCTATATTAACTTGCACTTGATGCCTGATGGACAACAATTGTAAAAATAATACCTATTTCTATTAGTTCGATGTGATCGCCGATCCGTGATGTGCGTGTGTTCGTAATTCGAGTGTTATAGTTTTGTTTTGTTTATTTTATTATTTTATTGCGCCTAATCAGTACCTACTAGCTCCTTATTTATATTTCTAGTTGTACTGTATATTTTAAAATGCCAAAAGAAAAAATATCGGTTGCAACCCGTCTAAGAAACTACGTTTCTGAATTTGGAAATATATTTACAACAGACAGTAAAATTTTATTTTGTACAGTATGCAATATTAAAATTGCGAGTGATAAACGTTTTTCTGTAACACAACACATAGCCACTGAAAAACACCAAAGAGGAGTTAATCGTACAGAAAACAAAAAAAAAACTCAGCAACTTATTATCTCAAAAGATTCGTCATCTAAATCGTCATTTAATAATGATTTATGTAAAGCCATGCTTAGTGCTAACATCCCGTTAAATAAATTAAGTAATACATATTTCAAACAATTTTTGATAAAATATACTGGACAAAATATTCCAGATCAAACAACATTACGCAAAGTTAATGTTGACCATTGTTACCAGGAAGTTTTAAACGAAATAAGACAAAAAGTAGCGGGAAAGAAAATTTGGGTCTCAATAGATGAGACAACAGATGCCGAGGGCCGCTTTATTGCTTCAGTTATTATCGGTACATTACTCCTCGATCGTCCAGGTGAAATTTTTTTATTTAACCTCGAACAATTACAGAAAACAAATCATAGTACAATATGTTCCCTATTTGAAAATTCACTTTATTTATTATGGCCTGACGGAATAAGACGAAACGATGTATTGCTGTTTTTAAGTGATGCTGCGCCTTATATGGTGAAGGCTGGTGATACATTAAAAGTGTTGTATCCAAAAATGGTTCACGTAACTTGTACTTCCCATGGATTACATAGAGTCGCTGAACAAATACGTATTCAATTTCNTGGGGTACGTGGATTTCTGCCGTATTATATTATAGTGAAAACTTTCAAACTGTAAAAAACATAATTGAAAGTTTTGATGAGAATGATGCGCTTTCCATAAAAAATGCTCAAAAATATTTTAAAATTACTCAAATGAAAGGAAACTTGACTTTTATACATTCGAATTTTGCATGTCTTCCCATAGCTATAACGCGTCTACAAAAACAAGGTATACCCTTATCTGAAGGTATTGCAATCATACAAGATATTTCATCAAAGTTTAGTCAATTAACAGGTACCGCTGGAATTGATATTAATAAAAAATTACAAACAGTTCTCAACAAAAACAAAGGATTTCAAATTGTTTGTAATATTTCAAAAATATTAACTGGCGAAGAAGAGAATGTAGGTGATTTGGATATACCAGAAGATTTAACCAGTAGCGACATGGCGTATTTTAAGTTTGCACCAATAACATCCGCAGATGTAGAACGATCGTTTTCTTTATATAAGAATATATTGGCACCAAACAGGAGGTCTTTCAAGTTTGAAAATCTCAAAAAATCATTAATCGTACAATGCAATAATTACTTTAGAGGTAAATTTATTAAATATTAAATTTATATTTATATTTATATTTATTTTTTTTATATAGATGCCGTAAATGACGATGATGAAGATCGCAATTAATTTAAATTTATATAAACATGTAATACCCATAAATTTTTAACAATTATATTTAGTATTTAAAAAAATATTTTTTGTTGTTTTTTGTATATTTTTGAAAAATTAGTACATATTTTACGAAATTTTAATAGCATATTTTTATGCACGTTTTGATATTTTTAGTGCATATTTTGATATTTTTTAGTGCATATTTTCATGCATATTTTGACATTTTTTAGTGCATATTTAATAGTTTTTTGGTGCATTAAATTCACAGCCCTGGTAATAAGTATATACATGTAAGAAACAATAAATGATTGCTAAAGAAAAAACCATTCTGAGCGCAGTTCATTTGATATTGATGCTTTGTCACTCAACAATATATATGTAATATAGTAAAAAAGTTAAATTGACATTATACTTTTTTTTTTAATAAAATTTTTTTAATGTTGTACCGATTTTCCCAGTTTTTCACATTTGCTGGGAGTCAAAAAATCACCCATTAAGTACCTTTCCAGTCAGATTTACACGCGGTAATGTACGACATATCTGATAAATAACGATATTAGAAAAAAAATCCGATACCACGGCTCTGCACTAAAAATAATCACTCTGTATATTATAGTATTACGTATAGCGATAATATTATTATCAACGTTCCCAGATGATTAATACACAGAGCATTTTATCATGGAACGTTCTGAATATTAATTATTTTGTTTTTTGTGTGCTCGTGACTGCTATTATTTTATACAATAATATAATTATGTTATTATGGCCGAACGACAGTTTGAAAATAAAAACAATAAATTATTATTCACTCGCGGGCGACGGCGCATTGTCTCTCGAAAATTTAGTACCTACATACCTATGTACGAACGTATTAAAACAATACCACCGGAAAAAGGATAAGGGTGCAGAAGTGTACTTAATTACTTGAACTTACTATTGTTTTTGAGATGCGTTTACATGATGTTTGCCGACAAACGTACCGAAAATATGTATAAGGAAAAAAAACAACAAACCATTAGACAATCATATTTTATACATTTCAAACGTCTAGCGTTACATACGCTTATAATAAAAAGCGGCAATGTTCAAAATTTTTATGGGAAAGGTCTTGAAAAATCAAAGGTATTTTAAATGTATCTATTAATTAGATGCCTCTTTATTAGACGTCATTTTATTGAAATTATATAATATATTGAAGGGTCCGGACACTGACTACAACATTGGACTATGATATTATTTTAAGTCTATTAAAGAGTTCAACAAAATCCACCATTGAAATCCGAAGATGGAAACCGGAAACGAAAAAGCCAATAATACGACCCATTATGGTGATGTACGGCAAGTAAGACCCGGAGAAGATAAATATTTTTAGTTATTTACATGTAATATTTGTCAGAAAACGAATTTGTAAAATTTGACACATTTTGAAAAAAAAAAATGTCACCGCGTTAACCACACCGGTTATCCACCAGTCTATACAATATATAAAATTGTTTTCAAATGCGATCGCACGTTACCCGAACTCCGTGTCGTCGTTGAATAAAAGCCCGTCTCCCGGGATATAACATTATTTTGTTTTTCGATCATTTTTAACTGCCACTGTACGTATACTCACAGTAACCGCGCACGGATTTTTCGTTTACGCGATTTCTCTACGGAATACTTGGAAATAACATTATTATTGTCGTATATATTATATAGGCGTATAGGCGGTATCAGAGGGTGCATGGTGTGCAGAATGTGTGACTCCTAGAATATACAATTTGCCGCAGGGCCGTAAAAACAGTGATAGGTATTATAATTTATATCTTTCACATAATCCGCGAAATGTATTCCGAGACGATTTTGGTTTGAAAATTGAATTATTCCAGTCGGGTAGAAACCGATGCGTAGATATATATATATATATACATATTTACGCATTGCATATATATATATCTACCAATCAGCCGAACAAAAAAATAAAAAAATACTTCTCTCATATACATGTATGTAATATAAATAACCAACAAAACGCTTGCAAAGTCGACAGTTTCAAAACGAATTTGCGAGGAAATACAATTTGAAATATTTTGTTATATTTTTTTATGTATATCGATTTTTTTTATGTATACGCTTGTATAATAAAACCTACGTTTATTGCAAATGAAAGCCGAGTCGTACGTAAAAAGTCATTTTTTATTTTTAAATCAAAAACGCATTGATGAATAAAGAAAAATGCAGTGTAAAGGCGCACAACATAAACAACAAAATGTTGATGAGTTTTTCGTAAAAAGTACGATAAACGATTTGAATATTTGGCTTTTTAGCTGTCCTATGATAATGGGGACGAGTGCAGCCACTGGTATAGGTAATTTAATGTATACCTGTAAGCAACGATAAATCATTTGTAATGTTATGTTTTTGTATTACTACACATTGCTAACGAAAAACGATTCTGAGCGGAGTTCAGTTAATTGTGATGCTTTGTCAACAATGTATACATGCCATATTATGGTGAAATAGTTAAATAGACATTATATATTTTCTTTAATAATGTATTTAATGTACCGATATTTCCGTTTTTCTCATTTGCTGGGAAAACCAAAAAATGACCCCTTTAAAGTAACTTCTTAGATTTCCTTTCATAGTAAATCGGCAAGGCTAGGTTACCAGTAAAATTGCTGGTAGAAAAGTTGTTCACAGGATAAAAGACAGAAATATTTTTCAACCAACACCTATCTTTATTTCACACATTTTCCCGTTTGTTGATAAAAACATTAGCTCCAGTCAGAATTCAAAATGAAGTTTTTGGGAGCTAAGAGCGGATATTTACATATTATTTATCAACAATCATTTGATATTAATAATTTAATAATATTGAATTCGCGTAAAACGTTAGTTTCCCACAGTGCCGTAGTTTAAGAAAGGGGGTGGGGTAGAAGCCATGCCTCTCCATAGACATGTTGATTAACGTACGTGTTGTTGATAAACTCAAATATCCACGTTAAATAATGAACTGTGTGGGCATCATTGCATCAATTAATAATAATTGTTGATTCTCTAATAATGTTCAAGCCCGAGCTGTATTATTAGAATCAAATTATTATATTAAAAACTTTATTTTCTTCCATTTCGTATTCAGTGTATCTTAATTCGTGACTATAGAGTATTATTTTGAATATGACCGTTCGACTGGTTATCATTAGGTTAATAATACCTATGTATTGTAGGTTATTATAGGTACGAGTAGACAAAGCAATAAAAATAAGATAGAAAATGTTCAAGTGCGACGTGTACACGTATTGGACACATATTTTATAAGTAGAGTTACAAAAAATTACTACGAGGCCTCCGAGAAAATCGTATCCCCGGGGTTCAAAAAATGTATAGTATGTTCCGGATGTTTACCGTCTGGAGACGATGTAGGTTTACAACAGACGGACGGACGGCCGTTGTCACTTTTTCCCAGTATACACGGGTATTTCAGAAACCGAAGACATTACAGACATTTTAATATGACGTTTCAAATACTTCAAAGGAAAAATCGACTTACATGTGTACACCATACCATCACGCCCAACCCTGATGTTTACGCTGTATTACTTATACACAGGTAGGTATAGTATGTCGTTTCGTTTCGCGCGTGTTTTGCGCTGTCCGGTAATGAATCATACTCGCACAAATATACAATAATAATATTTAGTGATGACGACGATGTGTGTGTGTGTGTGTGTTCGTATATCGTTTCGGTGCCGTTGGAAAGTTGGCCTCGAACGACGACGTACGGTACAGAGAAAGAGAGAGAGAGAGACAGAGAGAGAGAGACGTGACAATGGAGACCGCGACCGCAAGTAGGTCAAAAAACATGACTGTAACGTGTTACGACGGCAACCGGAACTAGCGATACAGTGCAGCGGACTAGCGCAATGAAAGTTTACGCGTGCGAGCGACCGTGTCCGACTTTTATATTATATATTCCCTCGCTCCACAACCGATATCGAAATAATTTCATTTGTTAAAACGCGTTTAAAAACAAAACAAAAAAAAAAAAATGCAAAAGGGTTCGATTATAAAATTTCATCGCGGATCGATTAGGCGCTTTATGTTTTTATTTTCGAGTGCAACACGGGGGAAAAAATCGCCGCTGTAAAATATTATCTCTTAGGCAGACTCCGCGATGACGCGGAACATGATTACGCGCCTATTGCAGGCCAGCTTAATATTCCGACGAAATCGACTCATCAACACTCTTGTCTTTAATTTCATAGTTTCCAGATGCCCTACCGATTATTCAACCAATCTATCTAATCTATTCGGCCATTAAAAAGAAATAATATTATTGAATGTATTGTACATTTATCAAAACAACTAAATTTAATTATTTGTATCAATTCAATTACAGAACTATTATTAAAATTATTATTTTTAAAAATAATGCATTAGAAGCTGCGGATACATAACTAATGATGGGCACTATCAAATAGTTTTATACTATCGATAGTTTTCGATAGTTTGGGTAGACCATCGAATGTCAAACAACGCGCGGGCAGTTTGGCGCGGTCTAGTTTTTCTAATGTGTAACACGACTCCAATAACAACCGTTTGACGCCATTTGCCTACTTAAAAGAATTTAGAATTTTTGTTATGGACAAAATTTAAAAGATAACATCCAGTAGCAGTTCTGACGAAGAACTTCTTATCCTCACGTTGAAGAAAATCAATAAAAGAAGACTACGTATACACGAAATTAATGTAGTTACCTGATTCAGACCCCTCCTTATTAGGTTGATAGTGCATTTCCGTAGCTGCATATAACTGTAATTTATTATTATTATTATTAGTATCTTCTTTTTTGTTGCAATTTATCAAATTTTGTTTATAAAAGGACTCGCGCCCGTAAATATATATAATAAACAAACAAATAAATACATATTATGTATGTTTCAATAAAAAAAAATCTGAAATCTGCAGCTTGCACACCAACCGCATTTGCGATACAACTTTACGAAAACTTTACACGTATAAATGTCTCGTAGAATTATAAATAATAAATAAAAAAAAATGTCCACGAGTTACATAAATTGTTATTTATTGTAGATAAAAATCCTTTTCGCTATTACAGTTGTATTAATAATACGGCTTGATGCTTAAAAGTAACTGAAACAACTAGACAGGTGAAAGTAAAGTAACAATATAACTATAAAACACAAACTGCAGATGACAATGGTTGACGGCAAGGTAATTTGTGTTTATTTATATAATATTTACTTATATTTAATACTGATAATTTATTATATTTTTTAGGTATGTAATGCGTTATGTGACACTTTATCGTTACAATTTTTTATTTCCAATTCAAATTTCTGAAATGATATTAAACAAATGAAGGAAAAATGTGAAGATGAAAATGCATTTCGATTTGGATTAAGTCCTCTCCATTGCCGAATTAAATTAATGGAATGTATTTTTCATATAGCATATCGCATTAACATAAAAAAAATGAAAAGTTTCCTACAAATCGGGCGATAAAAATAAAATTGAATAACAGAAAAAAAGAATTCAGAAAGACTACCGCGAAAAAACTAGATTATTGTTGGATATTCCAAAACAAGTTAATGTTAGGTTAGGTATGATAGGTATGTTAGATTATGAATGATGGTAATACGGCAAGGAGGTTTTTTAGTGATCCACAGTTAGCATATCAAATAACTCGAGTCGAAGAAAAATTAACTAATCGTTTTGCCACTATTTTGAATTACGAAAGTGGGTTTGAAATCAAATACATGGCTATTAAACAATTGTATATTGAAACAGCTGAGTATTGTGTTTAATGTTACCCTTGGTACTGCATGCTCCCCTACGATCCACAAAATGTTGATACATGGGTCAAGAGTAGTAAAATTTGCTTTACCTACTGCCTATAGGCAAACTTTCAAAAGAAGCTTTGAAATCAAAAAATAAGGACGGAAGAAATTTTCGGCAAAACGCTACACGCGAATTTTTCAGAATTATTACAAATCAAGATCTTTTACAAAATCTAAGAAACGTTTATTTGGATGTCTCAGTAGGTAACCTTTGAAAATGTGTTATAGGTTTTTTCTGGTAATTGAATTACAATTGCGTACAGACCTTTTTCACTATTACGACTGCGTGCGTATTACCTGGGCAAATTTGTTGCAAACGTTATTGTTGTCATTAATTTACACGCAAAGTACGATTCTGTACACTCAACCTATTTTTACTTTGTCATTTTGCTGTTAACTGTTATTTATTTTTACTCGTTACAATAATTATTATTATTTATTTATTATATAATTTTAAAAGTAATATACTTGATTTTATAGTCATTGGGTGATGGAAATACATAGAAAATTGGAAGTGAAAATTAATACTTTAACTAGGTAATAACCAAAGACTGAAAGGACCTATAACTAGTCAATGTAAAGTTAATATTAAGAACTGCATTTCTTAATTTTTTTTTTTTTAATATTTTGGAAAAACAAGGTTTGTTTTTTTATAAAAATGTATATAGTTTGTTATGGTTATTGAATTATGATTTTTAATAATTTATGAAAGTTTTTTTTTTACTTAAAGGAAATTAAACATTGTGTTTTTTATTCAAAACGATTTTAATAAACGAGTTTTGTTTATTTGTAATAGGTATGAAGATTAAAACTATTTTCCACGAAATCCCAAAGTATAATATAGTGTACTCATGGGTATGTCTTAATATTTGTCTGAATTCTTTCAAATATAGTGAAACGATTAATTCGTGGATACATACTTATAAGTAATTTGTATGAAAACATTTTTTTACTCAACATAAAAAAGTAGGGTTTAAAAGGGTTTAATACCGCGATTGTGTATACGATTTTAGCGATTGCTACACGATTTACAGACTCTTTTGAAGACAATGCTGAGGGCAATGCTACACCATATTGAACGGTAGAGGACGAAGGCGGCATATTTTTGTTTTGGTGGTTCGGTTAAAGGACCACAACCCGGTTAAAAGAATAGACAGTATAAAATCGGTTTAGGGTACCCCTTAATTTGAAATTGATACGACACTGAGAACAATAAATTTTCTTCAATGACACCATAGCCTGGGATAAACAGCTGTCGGTCTTTCCGTATCTTGTATATCTAAAATTCATATTTTTTAAAAAAAAGGTAATAAATAAATAAATAAATAAATAAATAAAGAAAAAAAATACGTTTCCTCGCACAGACCACGACAAAAACGATATATTAGTAATAATTACACGTGCAATTTTCTACGAACGAATACGATAACATTTCAGTATACTCAACAAGAGTGCGAAAATTAACGAAACATTGTAATTTTACGTAAAAAACGTATAAAAACAAATAAACATACTACAGCAAGGTATGTTAACGGCGACTCTCAATGCAAATATATTATTTTCGTTTATCAGTTGTTACAATAGGTAGGTTTCAGGAACACGTACCTATTTGAATAATGGACTATAAATAATATTTTTGTTTGCGATACGAGGGGACGTTTACCGCAGAGCCTTCTACCAGACGATAATTACAAAAAATATCCTAAACTAACAATAATTCGTGAAAACATCGTTTTTGGTTTTGTTTCATTAGGTATTAGTTGTAAAAAATTCCCGAGTGCATTATTATTTCATACCGACCCGGACAATGGACGTCATTACGGCCGATAAATAAAATAATTAAACCGTTTAAGAGTCGCAAAAAAGAAAAAAAACACGAGACAGTAATTATGGACTCGCGAATTCCTCGGATAATATTTCATATATCAGAATACAATATGGCCAATCTGCAAATTGCAACTTGCGCAAGGCATTCAACGGACCTACAAAAAAATCATGGCCGATTAAAGACACACAAGTTTTAATAATCATTTTCATTTAATTCAGGATACTTTTGAATTATGTCCGAACATTTATTTTTAAAAAAAGACGTCCTAGGATAATGGGAACGGGTACAGCTACTGTTATAGGTAATTTAATGTACACTTGTAAGCAACGATAAACCTTACCTTATCTAACCTAACCTTACGAAAAAACAATTCTGAGCGGAATTCAATTGATGCAATGCTTTGTCAATAATATATATGTCATATTATAGTAAAATATTTAAATAGGCTTTCTATATTTTCCTTTAATAATATTTGTTTAATATTATACAGATTTCTCCGGTTTTCTTAAGTTTTGCCCGTTATTCCTCTGTTTTTTCGGTGTTTCTAATTTGATGAGAAAACTTCGGAGAAAATCGAAAAATTACCTCCCTAAAGGACCTCCACACACCGATTTCCTTTAAGAAAATGGACAACACTTAAAATCCTGAGCAAGTCTTTTGGTACAAAAGTTGCGCACATATAAAAAAAAATAAATAAATAAACATCTTTGTAAAACTATAAGCTTCTTTACCGCACGCAGAATCTAAAACCGCACACTTCGTGCGGTTGTGAAATCCGTAAGTTCTTCGCTACACTCGGGAATCTGAAATAACGACGGCGATTCAAAGCAATTCGAAGGAAACAATAACAATATAGAACTGTTTTTACGCTACCTGTGATATAGTATGGCGGATAAACCGAGAGGTTTTTTTTAAAATGTTTTCACATATTATGGTGCGTCTATTCATAGAGATAACGTCATATTCAACGATATTATCTCAATTTTTAATATTTTACACGACCCGCGTCATTTTTCAAATAGGTGCTTCAATTATAATTATATTATCCACAGACCGATTCGCGGAACGCGTAACTTTATGTGCAGAATGTTTTTTTTTTTTTTTTAATCACGAATCAACCGAATATTATATTGCACGGATTACTGGTTAGGTTTTTAGTAAATCTCCGGTTTCGTTTCAAAACGCGGGTCGCTGAAAACCCAACACCTACGCGTTTATGAATAGAGGGGTGAAATTCGAAAGATATTTCCATAACCGTTCTTATATTATTAATAGGGCAAAGGGTTTGTAACATTTGCACATTTAAAAAAATATCAAAGTACGAAACAAATACATTTCATGCTTTCACATAGCTAGTTTTGAAATTTTATTTTACATGTAAATGCATATTTCAAGTTTTTTTGTTTTACAGTATATTTTAAAATTATTAATATTATGGTTATTTCATAATCATATAATATGATATTTCTAGAAACATGTCTTGAGGGTCACCGATTAGCTTAATTTTTATTTTTAAACAGTAAACACGAACAATTTTTTTTTTTGTGGATCAGAAGAATTTTCAAGAAATTAAAACTTGTAAAAAAAACGATGTATATATTTTTAAATAAATTACTTTTAAAAAAAAATTTATATATATAAGCATATCTGTAGTGCGTAAATGTTTGCATATTTAGTGCTTTTTTAGACCTACAAGTCCTCTGCCCTACAATAATTATACGTACACGCGTTCAACGATTGAATAACACTAAAATATAATAATAGCCACATTTTCGTACAGACAATAATATTGTACAGACGGTTCACGATAAAACAAATCGTACCTACCGTGTGTGTACGGTAATATTATCATTATTGTAATTTTATGTTTATAGCAGGTACGTTTTGTTCGCGTCACTTACCCGTTAACGTCCGTTTGCCCGAAGGTCGACGCGGCGAATGTCAAACACAACAGAAGTAGCACCGCACCACACATGTCCGGTTTCATTCTGTGGAATAATAAAACAAAAATACAAATTGAATTATACGGAAATAAAACACAAACCAATTTTTAAAAAAAAACCATAGGTAATGACGATAATTAAATGTCGTAAAAAGTTCGATTGTTTTACAAATTTTTTTTTTTTTTTCTATATATAGCGACTCACGCGGCGCGTTACACGATGCGCACAATAATAGGCATCTGTTGCGGCAGTAGGAGACAGGCGCGCGCGAAAAAAAAAATATGTTTGCGACCGCACAGGCACCGCGTGTTCGCACGGAATAGAGAGAAAGATAGCTAGAGTGGGGGAAAATGGTCAAACGAAAATTACACGTTCGCATCAAAATGTTTGCATTGTTTTGGCGGTTAAATTTGTTTATCATCGACGTTTTCATCGCAATAATTTTTGCTTTCGCTCCGAATTCTGTTAATGCGACTACAACCGACGGATTATAGAATTCAGAAAGCCCGTTTTAGTAACTACTATTAGCCGCACGGGGGCCCGGGAGTGGTTCATTGCTACAAACAATAGCGCCTGGAAAATCCATTTGGTATTCGTTATTTTACACACGATTTACGAAAGAAGAAAACTAACGATCCAATTGCGTCCCGAGAAACGATTGGAGCGACACCACGATTATTACGTTCGCGGAGAAAATTACCAGTCATAAAAATAGATCCACCTGAATTATTAAAAAAAGATAATTATTGTTTTTCATTAGACACGCAGGCTGAACAATTATGATATAGGTGAATTTATTATTAGAAAAAAAAAAACAAACAAGTTCATTATAATATTTAATTACAGTACGAAGTTGCAGAATATTTACAACATAGTTGCAGGATAACGCGCAGTGACTATTTATTGGTGGTGTGAGACCGAGTGCTTCTGCGAGGGCGATCATTTTAGAACCATTCTTTTTTTTTCTAATTAATACTTTACTTATAGTTTGAAACCATACTTACACTTTAGGTCATTATATATTTTATAACAGTCGATCACAATGAATATATGAACCTCCAAATTATTTTTTCGTTGAACTCCCATATCGTTATAGTGCGTTTTAATCGGAGATACGGAAACGACGGGAGACAAAGAAAAAAAAAACTCCTGAAAATCAATGTTATTTTTTTTCTTCTCCGTGAGCCTTCAAAACGTATACGTTTTTTTAACGGTCAAACCGACATTGTCTAGAATCGTTGTTGTTGTTTTTTTTTTTTTTTCATTAACGTAGCAGCGCATATTATTATTAATTGTGTGTGTGGGGGAAAGGAAAAATATTATAGTACGCTTTCCCGGCCGCCGTCGTCCCACTCGCAACGAGCGCGCTTATAAAAACACAACGCCCATGGACCATATACAGCGTTGTAGCAAATTTCCATTATCATATTTTACGTACGTCTTACACAATAATAGTAATAATTGTTGGTATTACCACGGTATCAAATAATCAAGGCGACGAGGGCACGTCCACGGCAAGGCCACGCCGCCGCTACCGGGACTATGCACAATGCGCGTTTTAACAGTTTCGTTTTAGCGGCGAGAATAGAACAACAAAAAGAGTAGTTTTTTTTGTTGTTGTTGTTGTTTTCAGAGTATAATAAGTATAGAGCGTTTTCTAACACGGTGTGGACGAAGATGAATCGTTTAATACTATTTCGTCGAGTATAGACGCAATTATAATATTATAGCCACCGGACCGTTTTTCCGCGGTTCGCAGGATTTGTGTGGTCCGATTGCGTGGAAAATTGTATCGATTAATGAAAGGCTACTTGTTTCTTAAATCGTCGACAAAAAGCAATTTTGGAAAAAAAGTAAATAATGTTTAAGAGTGTTCAACGACAAAATAATCATCCTATACAGTGTGTCGGTGATTTACCGAAATCGAATTTACACTCGTAAATCATATCCGTAGATAAACCACCCTACGCCAATATGTTTTCACTTCATCGTCGGTATTGTTGTGGTTTATATTTTTATTTTTTATTTTACACACTTTAGAAACCGACGAAACAATAATATAAAACGCAGCGTTTCACCGGATTAACCTACCCGCGAGGGGCCGGTGGGTGGCGGCGTCGGATTTCACGAGGGATATTTCCGACGGGGTTGTACCCTCGCAGCTGGCGAGTTTGTCCGTGATCTCGGTTTACCTACCGTTTTACACGCATACTAAAGGTTCACCTCCCACAGTAAGCGATAGTACTCGAAATATTCCTTTTAAAAATCCGGCAGTTCGGTATGTAGTTACAACAAGATAGCAGACCGCCACATAATTCTAATGGGATACAAAATTATTTGAATGAGCATTATCATTTACGATGCATTTAAAATCCACAGAAAACAGCTTAAAAACGTCAAGAATTATGAAAATAAAAATTAAAAAAGCAAAAATAACAGAAGGTCCAGAAGGGTTTAAAATTGCGTCTCTAACCGTTAAATGCAATTATTTAACATATGTAAACTTCTTTATTTCTAATACTTAAAATTTAGTTTAAAAACTTGTTTTAATCATTTTGTAGTGTACGAAATTTTTTTTTTTTTTTTGAATACACATTTGCAGACTCTACGTAATGCACCAGTTGGACCTTGAAGAAGCTATACCCAACCCATAAGAGGACTTACTGCATTTCCAATTTATGAATGTTTTTTAGTAGTGTTCGGATTTGAAGCCAAAAGCTTGTTTCAATAATAATAATAATAATAGAATATCAATTTGTATACTAAATTCAAAATCGGCACAAGATCTCTGGTATAAAGATTAACCACAGATCAAAAAAAAAAAAAAAAATATTTTTATAAAACCTTAAGCTTTTCCTCGTTCCAACTCAGAATCTAAAAAAATAATGATATTACACACCAACGTCAGGCATTACCAATTTGTGAATGTTTATTAACGGGAAATTTTAAACTATCATGAAACCCTTGTGAACGAGCACATTCTTTCATATTTAGAATCCAAATTTGTTGTTTATTGTTTTCCGATCGGTCCAGGTTACCTTTGTTGATTGTTGAAAAAATCATAATAAATGCAATTTTCCATAATCAACTCCTGCTCAGTTATGAAGTGAATTATAAACCTCGCTAACAACCTCTAAAGTGTTAACTTATAGGTTTTAGTTTCTTTTTTTTTTTAGCAATAATTACTGTCCAGCTTCGGGATTTATGGCATATCATTGACCGTGCGTGCGTAATTTGACGGGAAACGCTACGAATTTACGATGTTATTACAAAAGATGTCTTGCTCGACAGAAAAAAAAAACAACCACTTTGTCGGTATTTACAGTTATGCGTGTTAACGTTGTGGTGGCAATGGGCGACGGCGTATTTATTATGAGCACGTAATAATATTATCATGCTAATGTATTTAGTTAAACGATTAATGTTCGGTCGGTTTTAATAATAATAATAATAATAATAGAATATCAATTTGTATACAAAAATCAAAATCGGCACAAGATCTCTGGTATAAAAATTAACCACAGATCAAAAAAAAAAAAAATATTTGAATAAAACCTTAAGCTTCTCCTCGTTCCAACTCAGAATCTAAAATAATAATGATATTACGCAGCAACGTCAGGCATTACCAATTTGTGAATGTTTATTAACGTGAAATTTTAAACTATCATGAAACCCTTGTGAACGAGCACATTCTTTCATACTTAGAATCCGAATTTGTTGTTTATTGTTTTCCGATCAGTCCAGGTTACCTTTGTTGATTGTTGAAAAAATCATAATAAATGCAATTGTCCATAATAAACTCCTGTTCAGTTATGAAGTGAATTATAAACCCCGCTAACAACCTCTAAAGTGTTAACTTACAAGCTTTAGTTTCTTTATTTTTTTTTTAGCAATAATTACTGTCCAGCTTCGGGATTTATGGCATATCACTGACCGTGCGTGCGTAATCTGACGGGAAACGCTACGAATCTACGATGTTATTACAACGGATGTCATGCTCGACAGAAAAAAAAAACCTCTTTGTCAGTATTTACAGTTATGCGTGTTAACGTTGTGGTGGCAATGGACGACGGCGTATTTATTATGAGCACGTAGTTTATACTGGCACGGTACGTAATAATATTATCATGCTAATGTATTTAGTTAAACGATTAATGTCCGGTCGGACTGGGATTTTTTTTAAAAAAAAATCCTTTTCAACAGTAGGTTTACGGCGAACGATGTACAGCACAACCATAAGTTTTTTATTTATGACGTATAGGTGCAAGACCGTTCCGCACAAGAGGTTCGATTTAAATTTTCCCTCCAGTAAACACAAGACTTTTTACAGTTCATATTTCGGACGACATGCACATACATAATAAATAAAACCTAGGGGATAAACCGTACAACATTTCGAAAAACTGTTTGAAATAAAGTTCCACTGGGCCTCAGTAAATTCGAAATTTTGAATATTAAAATAGTACAATTTTACGTTTTGCATTTTTGATCATTTTTAACAATACCTATACAGTTTATAAATGTGAAGGAAAATTATTAATACATTTTTTTAAATAATTAAAATATTATAAAATAATAATAAAAAAAAAGGTAATAATATTCCGCATTTAGTATGGCTTTTCGTTTGGTGACCGCAAATTGTAAACGTTGAAATAATAATCGGAACGCTTTTTACTGAGTAAAGTGTTTTGCGAGAGAAAAAACCCGCCCATCACAGTAAAACTTATACAACTTCTTTGTTCTACCGAGAACCTAGAAGAAAATCAAAAGAAAAAAAAATAATCATTTCCTTCAGTTTTGAAAATCGCATATGGTCGTGATGTTTATTTTACGCCCACTCTGTATACATAAAATTGTTATATCGTTGACATTTTATCGACACCGGATGGTATTTTTCTACCGTCATATTTTTATGATTAGAGCTCGCGCAGAGACGAATTCGACACCGCCGTGTCGAATTTTTACCCACTCAGCATAGTTTCCGACCGACGTTAAATTCCCGAAATAATCGTTCGCCCGCGTGTGACATTTTGAGTACACATGCTCTTGTTAAAATAATATAAGCGATAATGCAACCCGGTTTTGTGTACACACTCTACACGCGTGGTGTATATTTCTTTTGCAGGGCGCGTTCAGTTCATTCTCTATAGAGAAAGATACAGATTTAAATACTTGTTTAATTTCCACCGACCAGGTACGCATTCACAGATGACAATGATTGTTAAAATCAAATGCAGACGTGATCCGGAGGTACCTTAACTGATAGTACTTGAATTCGAATAAACACGCGAGAACACGGGGCTTTTTGTCGGAATGTACTCTGTAACGATTTGATAAAATACAGATATTCCTGCGTAAAATAACATACAGCCAGATTATTTTCCCTTCCCCCACACTGATAGTTCAAGTATTCCCTACAACCGTAAGCGGAACTCAACGATTTGTTAACAACTCAAAAAATTCTAAACAACCGAAATCCCCTCGCTGCACTCGTGTGTATAGGAATTCATTGTACTTATCTGTTAATTGCGAGTTTTAAATTTTATTTCATTAACTTTGTGCAAGTCGTTGTAAAATCTGCAGATCTCTATAGCCACACAACTTTATTCATTGGCAACCTCGATCACCAGATTTATCAGTATGTAAAATAAAATCTATGCACAGACACCTTGAAATATTATTGAATTAAAAACCAAAATTAAAAAAGAAATCGCCAGTACCCCTTAGGAAGTGATACACCGTGTAGTAAAGAATATACGAAGTAGGCTAGAAGAATGCTCGAGAAAAAATGGCCATCATCTTGAGGACATCATTTTTAAAAAATAAATGGCAAGTTATGTACTTCAATGTAATAAAATAATAATTAATTTTTTTATTCGTTTATTTATTTTATTATTTATCTTTGAAAATTGGCCGTTTCAGTGCAACGCCCTGTATATTAGATTACGATAGATATCCGTAACATCACAGGAAATTAAAATTAATAATAATGTTTTTTTTCCATCCAAGTTACGAAGGTAACCCATAAATCAACAAAAATAATTCAATTTTTTTTTATTAAAAATACTTAAAAAACAAATTTTAAGGAAGGGTACTCAATAGTGGTGTGGGTACCTATAAAAAATTTCCCTAAGATTATAACTTAACTTATGTTCTCTATGGTTATTCAAAAAAATTCAAAATTCAACTATAGATACATTATGAAGTGAACAATTAGTTTTATTATTTTAAAATTGCATTTACCCGTTCTATGGTCATCCTATGTTCTCAATATTATTGTAGCAATTAATATCGCGCAGTAAATAAATAAATAAGTAGTAATAAATTAGTGTAGATAACTGCAACAATAATTCAAATGAAATATCAAATTACAAAATTACACAATTAACGAATTAAATACAAATGAGTGGCCGTAATAAAGATGCTGATAGGTGGCGACCCTACTGTATTATTTTTCTCTTCTAATTAAATGCAAGTATCAAAAATTTAGGTATGTGATATTCACGTGTCCCGTAAGCGGAACGCGACGATTTGTTGAAAACTCGTCAAAATTGTCAAAAGAAAATAAAGTTATAATTAAAATCTCACGACGAACCGTCAGAAACCGGTAGTTTCCCGAACGTGAACACAATACATTGGCACGCCGCCGTGGGAAACGACGAAAACAAAAATAAACCAAACTATATTATAGCGATATGGTGAACTACGAGTGTGACATTTCAATCTGGAAAAGAAAAAAAAAAACATTTTAACCGGGATTTAACAACGACTGGGTTTTACAGGACTGCGGGAGTAACTCGAGCACATCACCTGCGAAATTGCACTTGCAGCTGTTGTGCACGAAACCGGATGTAATATTATTATTGTTACACATCATTATAATAATGTAATGCGATTTTTTTTTTTTGTTTATGTATATTTTGTACGACCCTGTGTGTATAGGAATAGGAATTCATACTTCCCGAGTTCACGGGACCGTAAACCGCCGGTAAGTGAAGTAATCCACCGAATCGGAGGGTCTCTCGAGTCGGTGCACCATGCGGAACACGGTGCGAGAAAATTATTGCCGACTATGGACAGAGGTAAACGACTACTTAAAATCGATAGCGGCCGTCGTCTCGCCTCGAACAACGGGGAATATAACTCGACTGGACAACACGGAGAGCTTGAATAATTTTGAACAGCTTTGTCTTTTACACCAAAACTAACCTAACCGAATTAACTACTAAAATTCACTGGGTTAATAATTTCAATTCGTTTTATACATTGTAAATATTCTATGTGTAATTATTGTTATTGTTGCTGCACGCCTACAATGTAGGTATATTATATAGTTAAGAAACACCCTAACTTAAGTCCTACATATATATTATATAACTTCGAACATGGTTTTGCTATACATATCAGAAGGGTACGAATGTTTGGTCATTATTGAAATACTTCGGAATCTGTTGTACACAGTATTAATCAGAGATTTACGCTCAGATGCATGTTTTGAATGCGACAGTATTGCGTCATCGTCGAGAAGTTTAAATCAACATCTTTTTATCGAAACAACTGATGTGTTTGCTAACAAAAACAATTCAAAATTACAGATTTTCTAAATATACATAATTGTACTAAACACATTATTAGATATCACTGTTTATTATTATAAAAGGTTTTCCCACCTACACCAGTGGCTGCACCCGTCCCTCTTTATCTTACTCTTTTTTATATTGTAAATTATATTTTTATATTATTTTTTATATTTACATACTCATATCTTATTTAAAAATAAAAATATCAAAAAATCATCAACACTAGAGCGCAATTTTGGCAATAGGTCAATTTGTTTTAATATTAAAACTAAAGGCATAAAATATGTCCTACTGAACGTAAATTTGCTATGTTTTGTGTTTGTTGATAGAACACAGTAGATGTCAGTGTGGCGTCCTCTTTAACATTATCCGAAATGTGAATAACTAACGGAAATCAATGTACATGTGTTTGGTCATTATTGATATTTTTTGCAATCTAACAGGAAATCTTATAGAAAATCTTGGTAATCATTGTGAAAATCTTTTAATTCTGGAATCTAATGTTGATCGGTGATTTACCCCAAAGAGAAATCAATGTACAAATGTTTGATAATCATATAGAAATCATTAGTAATTATTTAGAATATCTAGATCATTGGGAAAATCACGGTACGGTTAGGTAGGATAAAAATCTGGTATACGAAATATTAATCGGTAATTTATCGTTTGACATTACTTGTGATACAAGAGTCATAACTTCATAAGGCATCCAACACCCACTTAAAAATAAAGACTCAGATGGGCCTATAGCCCAAACAGCCTACCTTATATAATATATTACCTTTTATATGTATATAAAGTGACTTTTTTGATTAGAATTATTATTGCTATTGTACTTTTTAATACTGAACTTGGTCATAATAAAATGTATAGTTATTATTTCAAGCTACCTATAACTTGATAATTTTGAAATTTAAATACGCCTTAAGGCAATAATCTCATTTTTAATTGAAAATTCAGCAAAATAATAATGCATATTGTTTTGTATGCACTTATGGGCATGTCTGTACGTGAAAATGCAAAATTTCTTTTAAAAACATTAACGAGTTATCCGAAGGGGAACAATCGAATGACAATGCCGATTGACAACCGACAGTGTTGCCGTACGCGGTCGCGCCTAATTGCCGATAGAATAGAATACACCGTTCGGGTTTTATAACGATTCAATTTATTAGCGGGTACCTGTAGTACTTGCGCAAAAACGACTACACGGTACGATTATAGTATTTATAATATACACAGTCATCAGTGGTATTGGGCACAGACCGATTTTCCGAACATCCATCCGCCGCGAGCCGGTCGTAAATGCGATAATAATTATATAAATGACGGTCGGTCGTTTTTACCACCGCGTATACCGCCGCTCAAGTCGAATTAACCGCATTAAAACCCAATTGGACCCGGGGTGTACACCGGCCATTTATCGCCGTAATCGTACGCGCCGCATTTGTTTCGTCGTCGCGACGTTTGTGTACGTAGGTACACGAATACTGTACAACGGCCACACGAGTCAAGTGTAATAACGATAGTCTCTGCGCCGCACGACACAACCGATGGAGATCATCGTGCACCGAGACGGACGGACGGTTGAGGACTATGAATTATTATGCTTGTACGTTTGAGTAAAACCAACTATCCACATTGCGCAACAAAAAGAAACGATAAAGAAAGGAAGAAAAGAAAAATCGTTTCCGTTTTCACCGTCTCGGCTGATCAACGATACACGATTTGAGAAATATTTCAATAAAACTATTCGAATCGATTTCCTTGACTACGTCTTTTGTTTTCCGCACCGGCATTCTTTGCAGCACTGTACGACGATGGATAGGTTCAAATTTTTCCGACTTTTAAATTTCCTCGAACCCACAAAAGGAATAATAAATACATATATATATATATATATAAAATGTATAGCAATTTGTAATTTCATTTCAATGGTTTTAGATGTCCTATTAATTTAGTTCGCCAATTTATATAAAAATTAATGTTAGATTTTTTTTTATTTCCTGCGACTGTAAAACCTTTTTAATTGTTAAATTTGAAAACTAATGGTAGTAGAATACTGCAAGTGCATAACGTATTATCCATAGATCTATGCATATTATAATCATACAATATTATTAACAAACTCATATTCATATTCATCAGATCACAATATACATGTGAATTACATGTGTATTCAGCACCATATAGTTAAAAATTAACTTCAACACAAAACTCCATTAAGCTTTTTCATAATAATTAACTATATTATTCATGTATTTTATAATTAATAAATAAGCAGAATAAAATACAGATACATACAGATGATGCATGTGTGTATAAAAAATAAAGATGAAATAATTCACAATCCAGATTTAGTTCAACTTGGTTTTGGTTCAACTTGTTGCAAGTTAGGAAAATTGTTTTTAAAATAGCAGAGAAGGCTTTTTTTTATCTATAATTATTTATGATTTATCATCATAAACCATGATAATAAAATCTATAAATATACACTTTGTTATATAATAAACGCAGTAGTAGATAAAAATGATATCAAATAATAGGCGCAAAGTAAGAAGTGGTTTTAACCAATGCATTCTACTGTCATTTCACGGCCTGTATGAGTCCTTTAAAGGAGGCGTACAGTTTCCCGGAATCCCAACCGCTAATTTTGGATAATACTATAATGATGGATATCGAATATCGATGTTCAAAAAATTTTATCCATCCCTTATTTGTAATAATAATATTGTCAACATAAACTATAATGAAGATTAACTTTCAAACACTAATTTCAAGGCTAATGCAATTTAACATTTAATTGTCTCGAACAATAGGAAATAGGTATAACTCGGCTGGGCAACATGGATACATGTTAGGAATTTGTTCATCATGATAATTTTTAAAAAGCCTAAAATGTGGAGACATAGAAAACCAAAGAATTAATTGAGAATACCTCAAATTAACTTCTCAGAGTGGTTTTCCTAGACAAACATTTAACGCCGGTCTGGTATTATATGCATACTTTGTAGTCACAGTGTGTGTTAAATGAAGATATTTATTTTTTAATTAAAAAAAAAGTTCTCCTGTAAAATTTGAAAAAAAAAAACGGATATAGTAGTATATAAGAACACAAGTTATTTCTTTCCGTAATAAAATGTTTAAAAATATGTTGGAAATATTATTCCAAAATACAATCATAACAGAAGTGATAAAAAAACGAAGACTCCAATGGGCAGGCCATGCTTGGAGGAGCCAAAATGAGCTAATTAGAGCAGTATTAGAACAAAAACCGCGAGGAAAAAGACCGCTGGGAAGACTCAAAACAAGATGGGAAGACGTCGTAGTTAAAAAGGATGTACAATCGCTAGGAGGAGAAACGAACTGGAAAGAAAGAGCAACGGATAGAGAAGAATAGAGGAACGGGTGTGAGGAGATGGGATGGTCTTGAAAGGCCTTTAACCAGAAAGAAGAAGAAGAATACAATGTTTAACAGTAATATTCGTTAGAAAACATATTTAGATAGGCGACATCATGTCAGTCCTGTATATGATTGATGAATTCAGTCACTTTTTTTTTTAAGCCTTTACCGCTTCTGGCCCGGTATTATTGTAATAATATGTGTGGAAACGAACGTAAATATTGAAAATTTCATTCAGCGAAATTTAAAATGACATCGGTCTATACTCGAGTATTATTGAAACGATAATTAACTGTGGCAGAGGTCGTTGTGCAAGTCTGTGTGTGTGTGTGTATGTGTATTTTAATATAATAATTACAAAATTTGAATTTGAATGCCATCGTATTACAATAATAATGACGGTCCAGCCGAAATTCGCGACTGTTAATGTACCACACGCTCGGTCGAGTAACAACCTGCGCCACGATCGGCGGACGGAATTATAATAGTTATAATTATGGTAATTTTCGATTTTTTTTTTTATTTTGTCTATACATCACGCGACAAAATCGTTCGCCGGTGGCGGAATCGCGTCGTCACGCGACCGGTTTTTTCGTTTGTTTGGTTCACACGGGGAAAATAATAATAATAGTAACGTAAAAATGAACTGAAACTGCTCTAAAAAAATTACGAAACGGAAAAAAAATCGGCATATCAGTGTCAGTCAACATCGGAACAGATTAAGGGTTTGCCAACGTTCATTTTGGACGCTCAGACGCTTATAGCGTTACGTTCACGCTTAATGACCTCTTATCCGACATTTATAGTTTCATTTCATAAAAAATATAATATTTATATCAGAGTACGGGAAGTTAAGACAAATGTAAAAATATTTTCGTATTTTAACTTACTCAGTTATAAATAGAGCAGTTTTAGTGTTAAATGAAGGTCTTTCACTATCCAAACATTGAAAAGGACACGCGTAAATACACGTTAAATAATTAGCTCTAGAAAATAACCCCCTGAACTACTGCTACCAAAGCCGCTTAAGTAGTGAAACTACTGTTATCGGGGATACACCAGTACTTAATCGCCTTTCAAATGATATAGCCATAACAATAATATTGGACTGAATGTAGTTCAGTCTATAAAATGAAAAGTAGAAAAGTTTTACAAAATGACTTTGTAAAAAAATGTTATGAGATTTTAATTAATATAGATGCATCCAATTGCATAGCAAAGAAAAAAAAAATATTCGGATTCCGAAGGGGTTCGTCCGAATTGTGTACAGTGTATAATTTTCGAATCGATGTTAACAAAATAAAATACTCTGCGATTATCACGAGTGCCGGATACACATACACTATACTCTACAGATTATTATTATATTAGAAATTTAATCAAATGGGTTTCCTGAGTTTTCATAGTACTGCCATTACAGTAGAATCACGAGTTGAAAACATGCCCAATGGAAAAAAATAAACAACAATTTATAATTGACAATTTGAAATTTTTGTTTCAAAAGTTATTGCGCAATGGTTATTGAAAGGTGAGCTTATTGTAAACGTTCGTATGAGGCTTACATAAAATTGACTACTGAATACAAAGTTATATTCAGCAAGATAGATCACAATCGCAATAAAGATGACAGGGCACTCAATTCGGACGAACCGATATAGACAATACATTATAAGTGTGTAATTAATAGGAGGGAAGTATTATTAAATAGGTATTATCCAACATAAAAATATTTAATGTCGACACCACGAATAAAACCAAAAATTTAGTTGCATTGTGTTTAATTAATACACATAGGTAGTTATTTCGTTTGAAGACTTTTTTTTTTTTTTAACAGAGAATATTATTGTACTATAGTTTTCGAGTGCCCCAACCACTGTTACTCCAGGACCCAGAGTCGAGCCTACATTCATTCAACGGCTGGATAAAATAGACCTCAAACTATAATACCAATAATATTGATTTGTTTCCTTGATAATGTTATTTATATTATCATATATTTTATTATACTATATTATTATTTTTTTTTTTTCAAGTTTAGTCTATTTGTATTTGTCTTTTGTGTTAGGTATCATAGCATGTAATTTTAATATCAAACCATACGCCTAAATAACAAATTGTAATAGCAATATTTTTTATAGACATACTTGTAATGCTATTGGGATGCGACGAGTTTACGAGAAACGGTTCGGCGTGAATGCCGGCGCCGAGGAAGCGGAAAGAAAATAAACGCGATAAATCACACGCGTCATTTATTTTGTTGTAGCCTTGTCAAATTCACACGCGATCGTTGTATGTTTTATTATTTATCATTATTATTGTTATTATTCGACCGACCGAGCGGAGAGCGAACAATGGCGACGGTTTTATCCGAAATCGACGGCGCGTCGAAAACTAGCAGTAACTTCGTCCGTTACCCCGCCGGTAACCGTATGGTATCTTCCTATCTATCTCGGTCGCCGTTCAAATAATTGTTAACAGACCCAGCATAAGTATAGAGGAGTTCAAAAAGTTGTACAGACTACTGCGGTGGTCGACCCATATAATATTCGTATTTGGAGGCCACGTTAAAAAAACAATTTATATTTAGTATACTCCGATACGCACCTATCGTGTGGGTACGTTTTTATTAATTGCAACACACGTGTATGTGACACTTCTGGAATTTATGTTTTAAGCTTTACTTATTCTACATCACATGCTACAATTTCTGCTTACACTTGGTTCTTTACAGAACCAAGTTCCAAGTTTAAGTATATGTTTCACGTGCAAATAATATCGCACAAAGTCTTCATAATATTATGTCAATAGTACAATTTCACTAATTTCTTTTACATTTCCAAAAGCATTTTATTGGATTTTAATTGTTTTAACAATGACTATTTTAAAGTATTATTCTAGACGAGGGTGCCCACAGAAATATAAACCGAGGGGGGGGGGTAACAAAACATGTAAATACAAATCTATCACAGATAATAATTTTCAGTCTTTTGTAAAGTTTTATCTCCCTACGTGTCACAGAAATCGAAATTTTAAAATATAAGTATTGTTAGCTAATAGTTATGCTAAAAAAGGTATATTGAATCTGATCAGATACTGGAAACTGGAAGTTTATTTCTTCGATTACCTACTGTGGTCTATGATAAGCTGATATGACAGCAAACGCTTAAGCTGCACTAACCGTTTCGTTTGAGCATTTGAAAGCGTGGAACAATGACGTAGAGCACAGATATGATGACGTCACGGTGTGAGTGGTTATTTGTGTCAGGTGGAACACACCGGGAGCGCTTGAAGCGTACAATCGGAACGCACCACTCTGTATTAGTTTTTGGTATTTTGATACCCATATTATTTGAGATCCCCCGGACATTTCAAAGTGTCGGGGGAGGGGGATGCTGGTCCAATGTACGGCTTGCACCGACGATTTATCCGACACGAATTAAAGTTGCGGACATACGGGCAATCGGAACATAATATTATCAGAGGTCGTCTCTATATCGGGAAATACCGGGAGCGTAACACGAAAAATGAGAAGGGCAGGACGGGGCTAGTATTTGTTGATCAGATTCTCTTTTATATCCATTTTTTCTATTTTTTTTTTTTTTTTCATTGTTTCTTCAGGGTCCGGGTGGTCTTGCCCCGTCATGGAGATAATACTATCGTAACATAGTAACAATATTATCATCACGATGATCCACGCGCGGCAATCCAGACCGTATTCGACGGCCGGATCACGACGGCCAGTCACGCGTCAGACGTACGCGGGGACCACCGCCGCCGCCGTCGTGCGCGCACGTGCAGCCACAGCAGTCGGACCCGAAAACAACGGACTCTTTCTGTCGTCGCCGCAACAGCCGCATTATTATTACATCATGTACATATTGTCCGTGTAATAATAATAATAATAATGGTACGGAGCGACAAAACGAGTAAATGACTAATGCGCATTGAAAATAAAACGAGGAGGACTCGAGAACCGCACCCACGCTGAGGAGGACTGCTGTCGGATCATTGCGCACGGCAATATTGTGCAAGTCTCTTTGCCCACTCAAACGAAAGGGCGACGAGCTGGTCGACGTCGAATTGAAGTGCCGCCACACGCGCTGTACAAAGAAAACGCGCGGCCGTAATAATAATATTATTGTTCGGATTAATGAAAACATAATAATAATAAAAAAAAAAACCTTATACTCGTAGAATCGAAATTCACCATAGTCATCGCGGCCGTATAGGTATTAATAAAACTAAAAAAAAATATATACACTTAAAGATTATTAATAAACAGTAACGCGGGCGTCTCGAAAGGTGAAAAACACGGTAGTCGTATAAACTTGCACGTGTACTCCCCGCTATCGGTCCGGAATAATAATAATAAAAAAAAAAAAAAAACTACAAACACTAACGAACGAAAACGTAGTGGCGCTCGCCAACTGTCCGACGAGACGGGCCTACGTCGCCGTACCGCGTTTTTGTGCAATTCTTTTTTTGTATCGTATTATAATACCAAGACGAAGCGTGCAAATAGGTGGGCAGAAAAAAAAACCGGACACGATTTTCAAATAATAATCATTACACAACACATTTCGTGGGCGTATGCGCGAACGGTCGTCTTTCCCTCCCGCTGAAGAGTCGAGTCAACGCGCGGCCGAACACGATAACTATAAGTAAGAATGATAAAAAAAATGTCCTGTGAGTGGTCGTTATATTTTATTTTAAAATATAACGAGAATACGTTTCCTAGTAAATATCGTATCTTAATATTTTCTTAGCCCTCGCAGTATCGATACTATTTGCGTCTACGGATGCAGTAACTGTAAAACGCGGCCCGAGGTGTTCGGCAAACGATTTACTCTCGAACGATAAACTTTCACCGCGTTTCAAGATAATATTATATACCCACGAAACAAGACAAAACTGTAAAAATTACTGCATTTCATCATAAAAATGCATACCCGAACTTCGATCACACTCGTTTTTCGTCGGCAAACAGATATAAAGTAAATAGCATTACATATCCTACCTTTCAAACGTCTCATATATAAAATGATATCAGCTTTTATTTTTTATATTACGTACCTACTTATCATAGATCTACTAATATTTTTTTTTTAGCCGATATGACTATTGGTCGTCGTGGCCCACTTTTCGCGGTCCCTCGAATGCCATTATATTGTATGTAAACGATTTCTACTGTGCGTATAATAATACAGACATACGAGTATTATAATGTAACGGCGAACTAGATTTCATGCGGCCAAATAAAACCTGTATCTGTGTTTATGCCGATCCAATAAAATAGCGACATTGACCTTCATATCCGATCACATCATATTATACTGTCCTTTATTCCCAGTGTAGTCTGGTAAAACGGATAAGGTACGATTTTTCGCATTAAGTCTGTATTTTGTTTCCGAGATTGGTTTTCGTACCATACAGAAATTACATAAATATTATCTTAGTGAATAGTGTAACATGTCATCTCAGCGTAAAAATTCGTTATTATTTTGTGATAACAATCCCGATCAAGTAGATTGGATCCAAACATTTCAAACGAACAAAAATGTACATATAAATGGATATGCTGAATAAAAGTCTGGAAAAATCCCGGATTAAAACATTATTTTTCTTTGTAGGTGACTTTAAGATAATTTTGAATTATTTTTCAGTTTTAGTAATCTAACCATATTATATTATATAGTATCACAATCTTAAATTAAAAATGTATTACTTTACTTGTCTTTTTTTAATTTTAAAATGTCTCCGAGTTAGTTTCGTTATTCTGTCAAATGCTCAGTGTGTGTCGATTGTAAATAACTCCTAGTTAAGTGTTTAACTCGAGTGGGAAACAATATTATGATACAGACAAGGTTATAAGATAAGGATATATTTTTTTAATTGTATTATATTTTTACTGTGTATTTGGTAAAAAATAAACAAACTTTAAAAGTAAAATATATTTTTACCAGACTTTTATTTCATCGGACTTTAAGGTGGGATACCACACAAATGTGATGTAACGTAATTTTAAATTCTACATTTTAAGTACTTAGATATTTATTTGATTGCAGAAAAAACCTCATTTGGGCATATTAAAATGTTGAAAGAAATGATTGAACAACTAAATACAAAACATTATAAGGAATTAGAAGACAAAAATAAATGTATGAGTTAAAGAAAGCGAGAGAGAGGGGAAAGATATGAAGAACAGATTATACGATAAAAAAAGTACAAGTAAAATAATTATAACAATTTCTAACAAAAAAGTCAACAAAAGGCGGTGGAAAAGTCTGAGTCTGTAATTTAAGAACAGGACAACTTTTTATGTTTCAATTAGATTTTATTAACAGACCTTTTTTTTCATTTGAAAACACCACGATAACGATGTAAGTAGTGATGAATATTTAGATAGTTTTGATAATAGTAATGATAAGCGATAATCATTCGATTTTCAAAAAGATGATAGTGATAATAATAGTAGTAGTACCCAGCAGAAGTAGTAGTAATAGTAGTAGCATAAAATTAAAAAATTTCAATGACTTATTTCAATAAGTAAACGAATAATTAGCTGTGGAAACAGAAAGTAAATCAATTACAATCAAAATTATAGACAAAATTCTAAGTTAATATGATTTTATTGAAGAAGAAAAATTATAAATACATAATGCCACCAAATTGTAGATGGAAAAAAGGAGACTAAAAAAAATTGAAAAGTGTTGCAGAGAAAAAAAAGCTGTCTAAAATACCTAAAATAATAGATTATTTAAACTGTAAATTTAAATGTTCACTTAATTTTAATGAAGATAACAGGAAAAATGTTTGTTCCTTTTTTTTGCAATTTAGATTATAATAGAAGGAAAGATTTTATTTTATCTTCTGTTTCCCAGGCATTGGTTAAAAAGCATGTTCCTATAACAAAAGTTAGGAAACCAAAACAGGTATCTAAAGGTATCTAGTTCAATTTTAAAAAATATTAGCTATAAGTTAAGTCATGGTTCTGTCGATAAGGCATTTAAAGGACTTGATTTTGGATCTTGATTATTTCTAAACACCGATAAAAAGAGGTAAAACATCCACTGAGGAAATGCCTGAAATAAAATCTCATATAGAATAATTTCAAACAATGGAATCACATTATAGAGATTCGCAGAGCAACTTCAAAACGTAAATACTAAGACTCTACAATATCTATAAAATATATCTAAAATATTTAAAATATTTAAAATGTATGAACTTTATATTTAGTATTTTGAAGAGAAAAAAATTAGATGGTAATTATTTTGTTATACAATGTATCGAAAAATATTTTATGAACAATATAATTTGAGTTTTTATTAGATTATTCCGCCGGCGAACAATTTTATACAAACCAAAAAATAACGCCAAAATCGAAAATTACATTAATTATAATTATTATAATTCCGTCTGTCTGATATTAATTTTATTCCATCGAATCTTAAGGTACAATACTATATAAACGTGATGTAACTACGTAACTTTAAATCCTTCATTTTAAGCACTTAGATATTTATTTGATTACAGAAAAGTCGTTTGAGTAACTTTTATTCAATAATAATTACATTTTTGCTTGTAAGTAATCATATTTTAATACATAGTTATTATTATATATTTATTTAGCATAACATATAATATCCGTATAATGCCAGAACTTCAAAAAGCTAAAATTACGAAACTTAGTGCGCTTAATTCTTACTTCACCATTGTTCTTAATTCGGCAATATACATATTATGTTCAAAACAAAAAATTGAAAAATTGCATTTGATAACGATACTTCTCGAACGCACGCTACAGATATACTTGTTTCCTTGTTGCTTTAAATTTATTTGATTAAAAACTTGGTTGAGGTTTCAAATGGAAAAAGAACACTTGGCCGGCTCAGTTTTTCTCGGAGGAGGTTTTACACATCCACAGCAACATATAATTAAAAAATGTGGAAGTATTATTTTATTCATCCTCACTCTCGACTTCCTTTCTAAAACGCGGCTACACACGACAGTAGTAGCAGCCTTATATAGTATTGTGACTGAATTGAAAAAAAAAAACCCAACGAGGAAATCGTTATTAAATTATAGTATATTTTTTTTCACGACAGAAAATCGTGCGTTTGTCATGTACTTACCACACAGCCGCTGTCATTATTAAATTTTCCTAAGTCAAATACAAAGGATTCCACAAATTTATAAACTGATTAAAAAATCCACTCTAAACGTCCGTAATTACATAATAGTATTTTATAGCGATTTTTTTTTTTTTTTTTACGAGTTTCGCAGCGAATACGGCTACTGCAGCAGTGTCAATAATACATTATAATATAAAAACGGTTTTTTCTCGTTTTTCATTCAAATCGTTCGTTTAAAGTCTTTTAACCGGAGGACAGAGAATTTTATTTTTATTACTTTTAATAAAAAAAAGAATAGAATACTGTAAGTATATTTATTGTATGCAAACGCGCGGTACGGTACTTGAAGTTAATTAATATATAGACTATATTAAAAAAAAAAAACCGTGACTATACGTATGCACTTTTTTTTAAAATATAAAATATTATGTTAATCTGATTTCTCCGGTGTAAAAGTTTGAATAATTAAAATGCGTAACGAACTCGTTAAGATTGCATAAAATATCTCTAGTCACGTACGTATCTATACATAAACTGAATAATATCTACTATTATAATGATGACCTAATCTAACCGTAAAGTCTTAGAAAAACGACTAGTAAAAACGTCGCGTGCTGTTTTAATTATGAGCACAAGAATTTATATTGTACTTCTTTGTTAACTTTATCACGCGTTTGCCGATTTAGAATTTTTATTAAAGTGTTCGGGGTAGTGTGCGACAACTCCTCCACCCTCAATCTAAATGGAGACTATCAAATCTAAATACAAACCGGCACATAATGGTCCGAAATCCAATGGAAACAAATAAAATATTTGAAACGTTATAAAACTACAAGTAATCAAAAATTAATACACAAATTTTAAAATTAATGAATAACCTAACCTCACCAACTTGATAAAATTACCTATAAGAAAGACCGCTATACTTGATGTGTCGAGGCAACTTTTCTACCCGTACACACAAACAAAATTAAAAATAAAACACACATCATACTAAAATCAATAGATCCTACGATGCACTCCAAATCTAAAATTATTCGAGTGAAAAAAAGAAATTAAATTTTGGTATGTATACAGTGGTAACCTCGATAAGTCGAAATAATACGGTTCCTTTGCGGAAACCTCGATTACTCGGAAGAAGAACTATAGATAACTCGAAAATCCTGTGTTTCGAACATAGACAGATAATTTGTATTTTACTAATCGGCTCGTGCGTCCCGTATTTAAAGTATAACCGCGTTTATTATCATATTTTTCATAAGGTATATTGGATTTGTTTACGCTTTTAACATAATAATAATAGTATATCACACTATAATTATGTGTACATAATATTATACTATATAATAATTAAAAACTATAATACGTATAAATATTTTAAAAACTCTAAATCGATTTTTTTTTCCCAAAAACCTTAATACTCAAACAAATTGCATTTCCTTTAATTCCGACTTAACACACAGTTAGTACTTAATTATGAACATTTTAAATAAATCACGCTGGACACTGTATTGCTATAAATAAATAACGATTCTTATATTTTATGTAGAAGAAATTTCAAATAAAAACTGAAAAGTTAATTTTAATAAATAAGTACATATATTATAAGGAAATAAATTACATGAACTATTATTAGCATTCAAATCCAATTAACATATAATTAAATACAAATGTTATCAATAAAAATATATCTTCGTTTAAGTAGCTTACCCTACAATGACCATAAATCAATGAATGTAGCAACTACAGACGAGGTGCACAGTAGTGTTCAATATACAAAAAAAACTTATTTTTTCAATATCAACTACATACTGTACAAGGATTGAAATTATCAGATAAGGCTATAATATATTTCATTTATCATAAGACTGTATGGTGAGGATACTAATATTTTGAACCCGGGAACTCATTAAGTGTCTGAAAAATGTTAAATCGCAGATTTACCTTAAATCTATATAATAAATGAATCATCCTGTAGTAGGAAATTTCAAACATAATAACTATCATAGTTTGTTCGGTTCGTTGCCATTGCTATTAGAATAATAATAATAGTATACGCTTGAGTATATATATTGTTTTGCGTACACACGCAACAACAATAATTTAATGATCCACGGGGGGGGGGATTAGGAAAACAAAATGTTAAAAAAACAATAAGATACCATTTCGCTCCCGTAATAGAATAATAGGCCACTGTTTCAGGCGGATCGCGAATTTGGGCAAATCACACGGTGTTTCATTATGCATGTTATTATTGTTTTTTAGTCGAAAGCAACGACAAACAAAATATTTTTCATCAGAATTAAAATAGATAAATTTTAAGAATCAAGACTAAATGAAATATTCGTGCTCGATACATCATATTCACACAACTTGCTTATTTTAATGTGAAAATAATTTGTAAAACTATATTTTTTTAAATTCTTTAATAAACCATGGAATGAATTATCACATAATATTGCAATGGTATTATGTAGGATAAAAATTAATATATCAATGATATATTACATATTAAAAAATAAAATGTTAACAACTTAATAAACCTATACTGGAAGTAAAATGTGCGAAATGTACCTAGTTAAATACAATTTATGATTTAGTTTATTTAATTTAAATTTGAATGTAGGCAAATCTATTTAATTTTTTTCATCAATCCGTAAAAACAAAAGCGAATGGACTTCTCCTGTTGACAGGTGCATTACTATAGAAGGGCCCCCCTTCTTCTAGTAGGAACACCGTGTCTCTAGATGATTTGACGCAAAGAAGATAGATCCGACAAAATAATTAGTCAACATCAAAGTCGGACAGAGGACCGTATACTTATATGGGAGAAGCGGTTAAGGATCTAAATGGTCGGCGTTAATATGCCGAAGTGTTAGAAGAGGAGAAGAAACTAAGGTAACTATTGTAATATTAACCACTATCAGAATTTCACTGTTGCGACTCCGAAAAACAGAGAGATTTAATAACATATGACCAGTTTTTTTTGGGTAAAACTAGTTGTACAATTTTCGATTGTGATTATGTTGCTTTTAATTAAATTATAGAAACTATGCATTGTAGTAGACCTTAGCACTAATTGTAATACGATTATTATAATACACTAATGGTGTTTGATTCATTTTTACCACAATAATGATATAACTCAAAATCCTTTTTTTTTTATTTAGTTACAAACATTTTCCAATTACTGTAATAAAATTAAAATATCAATTTCGATTTTAATTTACATACATTTTACTACAAACACAATTCATAGGTTTGCTAACCACACCTTCGTTAATCAAATACATTATTAAATTATATTTTGCTATTATATCATAAAATTACAAAACTAAGTAAATATGTTTGTATAAATAATATTCATATTTGTTGAAAAATTGTTTTATACATAAAATATTATTAAAAGGAGTCCTTTAAAATCAATATGGAAGTAACCGATCAAGAACTTAATCTGGACTTAAAATGCATAGAAACCCATAAATCAAAAATACAAAAGTTTTTTTTAAAAAAAAAAGGGTCAAAGGGTCATATGATGTTCAACCCATAATCTCTCTCTCCCCACGGATAACACAACCCGGGTCGTATACAAGACCACATAAAGAGTATATCTTTTGTTGTGCTTGACCGATTTTTGCAATGCCAGCGACCACGACGCACGGACGACACCGCGGGTAATCGTTTTTTCCTTCCTCCGTTTCGATATGGCGATTTTATTTATTATTATATATAAACGAGGCGGAAAAAAAGCGATCGAATCGGACTACGGTAATAATGGACGGACGTTTGGTCTCACACAATGTTAGCGTGTGTCGATTAACGAGGAAAATTTAATTCTCTCGGACGGCGTAAATCTTTTGCTCAATAACACAATGTATTAATTCATATTTTTGCCAATTTTTATGAATTTATTATCGTACGACCCAAAGCGCACAATGGGACAGATCGCAATTTAGGTAGCCCAAAAAGGTTTTGAAAAATAACCTTTTTAAACATTTTTTTATTTTATTCATTCTGTATACAAACGGTTTTATCTAAAACCCATCCGATAACTGGATTTAATTAAATATTGTTAGGTATGTGCAGATTTTGCAAAGGAAAAAAAAAGAACCGATACTCTGCCGACGAGTGTTCCAATATTGTACGTGGGAAGTCGAAAAGGTATGTTCAGATGTAGAATACGTTGGGTTATTTAATTTGTATCTACAATCAACGATAAAACATTGTTAATAAAATACAATTCTGATTTCGGTTAAACGTCGTTTTGAAATGCTGTCATTTATACGAATTCGACAAAATTTAAAAAAAACGCTGAACACACACATTATGCACATTTTATTGTTAGTCAATTTTATTTTCTCAAAATAAAAACTAAAAGACTGAACAATTTTAAATGCCTATTTACCACTTCTAGGATAATAATTGTGTGAAAATTCCATGTCTCCACAATTATTTTTAACCAAATTTTAATAAAAACATACAGGTAATTAAAAATTCATAAATTTGTCAAATTGTTCCCCCCCCCCGATTATTAAGAAAATTAAATCAAAAATGACCTACTCAATAAACAAATTGGAAAATGGTTTTATTTAGAAAATATGTTGAAGTTTATTTCTGAAAGAAGTTGTTCACAGACAAAAAAAACTCGATAAATTCCTCGAATCTGAAATATATTACACATGACTACGGAACGTCAAGTGTGATGGATTTTATTTTTTTTCCCCTCTACATAATTACTACACACAGCTAAGGGGTCGTCGGGGTCGGATAACACACACGTGTTGTTCTTTTGGGACGGAAATTTAAAATTCACATATGACGTAGCTCGTATCTCGACGATGTAAAGATGCCGGGTAAGAAGCACAGAGGGTATTAGAAATTCTAAAGAAAAAAAAATCCTCTATGAAATTATGATTGCACACATAGCCCAAGATTTACTGAATCGAAGTAAGTAACAACCTCTGGAAACACAGACAATATTGCCACTAGATATTTTAAATTACCAAGAAATGTCCAGATTAACATTTGAATTATTCTAACAGGTCAAAAAATAAAAAAATTCATTTTCACATCATATTTTGAGATTTTTTTTCAATTTTAATTTCTAGCAATTAATAACAATATTATGCATACATGATTTACTTTACGTTCGTCCCACTTCAAAGTTTTGACTTTTTAAGTAAACGATATTAAATAAATTATAACCCAAACTGTGTACGTTTTTTTCCCTCAGTATTTGTATTAATTAATATTTATAATACATAACAGATTATATGAATATCCACTTTTATAATTTGTATGTATTTTTTAAATTAAAATGCATATTAATAATACAATTCGTCATGATTTTGTTTACATTAAAAATAATAGGTAATAATAATGATGTACGATATTGAAGGGACGGCGAATATTTTAATGGTTTTACGCGGCAAATTCGCCACGAAGCCTAAACGAAATTTTCTATGAGTGAACGAAATTATGCAATAATAATTTAACAGCAAATGCCATCCAACGCTAATATATTATTGCTATTACGTTTTGGATGTAACCGCGTAGGCGTAATATTGTAATTTTCGCATTTACTTTTGTTTAAGGGAGGTGTACATCATTTCATTGGGTAGTTCGCCGAATGGCCGCCATGCTACTACTAAAAAGGTCCAAGTATAAATAATTTTATTGCGCCATTTACAAGACTGCAACAGTCATCACTCACAGTCAGACACTCGTTCAACTGATACAGTATAGTAATTGGGTAAACTGCAGTTATTTTATCTTCTCTAAAAAACGAGAGCTCGGCACGCATCTGGATTATACTGATTCATAGATTCATATTATTATTATTTACACATAATAGCTGCGCGACTCACAACATCGACAAAATCTCTCCGGCGAGACTTAGGTACAATTTTATTGTACATCCATACTCGTATCGGTATCTATTTGTTAGAGGAAATCCAGTAATCTAATGTAGCGTTTAATGCGACTTTAAAACACAAAGGAATATAATATTGGAGAATAATAATTGGAGGTTGAGAATTATGTATAAGAGAATAAGTTGATTTGTTTCGATATTTTTTCTGGAACAGATCAATATTTGCTACAGTTGCAGAAAATCAAAATCCAATATTGAATACATTATTATAATTTGTAATATTCTGGGATAGACGATGTGCAGGCACAGAGAACGACTTACGATTTTTTTTATTAACGTGGAAAAACAACATTATATTATTTCGCGGGTATATTACCTTATCGTTTTGCTGGAAGAAAATAATCATAATAAAAAAATAAGAAGATATACAATCTATATCTTTACTTCTTGAAATACGAGACGAAATATTATTATTATTGTATACCTTTTTTTTCTTGGAAAAATCGTTTTTAAAATGAACTCGTTTAAGCGGGGCATTAATGTAGGGAACACCGAGGAGATTTTTAGTCGTCATCGTTTTTTTTTCTCAAATAGATTCATATTCGCTAAAGAAAACAAACGGTATCCGTTCGCAAAAATGAAACTCATTTTCGTTTAGACGCCATTGTTCTAGTTTAAAACATAAATAAACGATTTACGCATCATTAAATAATTGTACACCTACAATTCTCGACAGGCAGGTAGCATTAATTAAAACAACAAAACATTCGAAACTCTTATTTCGGTCCAAAAACCCAGTTAAACAAATAATTTAAAAAAAAAAAAAAAATCGAACAGAGTTAATTGTGAAAGTAGGATGTATTGCAGAGCAATTTAGTTTTTAAACCAAAATATACTACGATGGAAAACCTGGAAGATCTAGAAATACTCACCCATTATGAATCTCAAGACAGAGACCCACACACTTAGAAACAAGTAGAGGCCAACCGAGCGTCAGGGGATAGGATGGATTTTAAATTCCGCTTTTGACAAAGTGAATGATTTAAAAAAAAAAAAAAGGGTAATTTAGTTTATGGACTATACGTATCGGTAAACGAAAAACAATTCTGAACGAAGTAAGGTATTATCGTGTTTTAACTGTCCCATATTGCCTAGGTGAACCAATAATCATAAAAAAGCAACTAGGGAATAAACTATTGAAAATATTGATATATGTTTCATCTTAAGTAGGTACTATCATCCAGCGAAAATTTAGCATTTTTTTTTTAAATACGTCGTGAAAAAATCGATACAACCAAAAAGCTATTCTCGGAAAATGTTCGTTCTTTTAAACAATAATACGAGTAATAATAATCGTAATATACGAATTCATAATGACAGACAACAAGACGTTTAACTACTAGTTCAAATTACACACGCTTGTATCCTCGAAATGCTTACGAAATATTTTGTTTCCATATCACGAGAACCTTATACGTTTAAATTAATTCATAATAATATTACGAAATAATATCGTGCAAATCATTTTTATAACGGAAAATATATACAACGATTTGTTGGGCTCTTTTTTTTTTAGTTTTTCCTACTTGGAGATACAAGTAGATTAGTAGTCTGATACAATTACAATAATTATACGGTTATGTAATAAAAAAAAGATAGATGGACGCGTTGTTCGTGAATAATACAATAAAATTGTTATCAAATCTACGTGACCAGAAAAAAAAACTCATTTTTTTTTTTAACTCATCCAGCCTTTGTTATTATACATACTAGTACCTACTGTATACATCAGACTGCGGCAATGCAGGCGATATCAAATATCAAATATGAAGGTTATTACGGTAAATATAAAAACTAGGTAATAATAAGGTAATGTGAATTTGAATATAATAATAATAATATATGGGTGGCAGCCCAAAAATAAGAAAAAACGCGTTGGAGGCGTCGTTCTTTTTTATGCATAGTATAGGTTAGGTTAGATGAACAGCTGCACGTTGAGGAAGTAACAAGTTTACAGACACTATAATAGGTTGGGTATAATACCTTCTTACGTCCCACTTCGTATCGCGTCGAAATTGCACAATATCGAAAACGATTTGTTCAGAACATTAACGCGAGCGATGTGTGCAAAACTTTATATTTATTTATTTACAATAATAAACAGAAATGAAACTAATCTAGTGTCTAGTAATCTATTGTTATAACGTGTAGCGTAAAATTTACATATTATGAACGGCTCGAGGGAGGAAGGATAGTATTTTCTTCAACCACATGAGAGTGGACACCTACCCCTGTTCGATGGCACTTTGAGACCATATTTAATCGTATTGATTTTCATTCGGAAAGGTATCAGTGGGATAATATTGAAAGGGGCCAATTACCGTTTCCGTAAAAAAATTTGGAAACTAATTAATTTTTTATTAATGTTACGCGTGTAGTGTCTCATAGTTATAGTTTAATGTAATAATTTAATATCGTTTAATTGATAATTCAATAATAAAATAAGTGTCGCGAAAAGCAAAAAAATAATTAAGAGGTTAAAACCTACCGAAGAACCAATTATATAAAAAAAAATCAAATGAAATTAGTAGGTGTACACTCTTTGTTAAAACGGTTTCATTTCATTATGTGTTTTTTTTTTTTTAACTCTTACTATATTAATTATAATTATTGACTATAACGACTTATTATCGTTACTTGTATTGGGGTTTTTTTTTTTATTGCGACCTTTTGAAATTAAATACATATTAAAATAATCAAAGTCACCCCATTATCATAATCAATCTCATCCCAAGTTGAACACTACTATTACACTCAGCTAGATTTTTTTTTTATATTTTACCATAGTTTAAATTTTTTCTATAGAGGTTTATATTTGTACCGCCTTAATAAAACAAACTAATAAAATAATGCTTTACTTTGCGGCGATATTTTTGCGAAATAACAAAATGTGTTGACTAACAAACACTTTAGTAAACAGCATAAAACAGACAGATTAACTAAAAAAACGTGATTGTATCAATGTTAAATATTATCACGTTACAACTGTTTATTAAGACAGAAATGCGTAATCATGTTTATATAAGCCGTGTAGTCACAACGAAAGATTAAATAAATAATTACAATAAAAATCAATCTTGCCTCCTATTATCAAAATATAGCTGTAACGAATTATATTATTTATACTGTAAGGTATTATATTTGGCGGAAACGTCGTTTTAAAAAATATTTTTTCGGTAGATACGCGAATCGTACCATTTTCGTTTTGACAGAAAAAGGCTAAGCCCATAGACAGTACCAGTTACAAAACACCTAACGCGCAGACTGCAGCTGCAAAGAGAAGTTTTTCTCCGCTGAACAATATAATGTAATTTCAAAAATGAACTACTACTTTTCTTCCCCCAGTGCCGCCCATGTAATTATAACGAGTAACAAAATAAATGTACATCGTATGCAATCATTTTTAGCGCTCCCGCAAAAAGCAAGCCGTATACAAACTTCTTCTGCCCATCTGTTTCGGATGTCGGTTATCACAACGGCAATGTTGTTCCTAACCAATGATGCTCGAGTTAAATCATTTTATGTCTTATTATACCAGTCGCGTTACCAGTACACACTACAGAGTATCGTTTTTACGTTACAATGTCTGGTTATAGTGCGTCTAAAATACGTTTCAATTGTTCGATGTTATTTGTTGCTTTCGATTAATCGATATATGGTTATAATATCAACTTTTTATGTTAGATTTTTCATTTTTTTTTTTTTTTTTTGAAAACCGACAACTAATAGTAAAATACTGCAAGTGTACAACGTATCACCAAAAAATATATAACATAATATTATGATTATAATAATGACCATCATATTCATTAGAGCACAATACACAATATGTGAATTGCAAATAATGACGAAGTTAAGTCTATAGGTACTAAAACTTATTTTTGTGTCATTCAAACTGTTCAAACGTGAGCCGCAGTTTGGCATGGGAACATTTAAACAAAAAAAAAAAAAATACTAACGTTACTACAACTTGCCAATTACGCCTGGAAATATTAATATAATTGACGGCATCACTAGAAATTGTCGATGTTCAAACAATTTTGCCCATCCCTAATACATATTACATTATATATTTGACTTTTTTTTTTTTATATAAAAACATTCAAGCCAAGCTAGAATCGAATTAAATAATTGTCACGTGTCTATATAGTTTTTAAAAATAAAAATAAAAAACCCCACTAAAACAAATATAACAAAACTCCTTTGCCGTTTTCGGCGGTAGCGTGGTGAGAAAATTCGACCACGACAGAGCTCGTTCATTTGGAAACTATACGAATGAGCGTCGAGCATAGCGTTTTCCTTGAACATTTTATTTGTATACACCGAGCGGCTCGTCGCGATACGTATTTTTATTATTCTTTTTTCAGAAAACATTAAAAAAAGATTTACGGTCTTAACGGATATTGTATGATGAGTGTACGTGTAGGTATACAGTTGCGGATGACGCACAACAAAGTATTTAAGTGATGCGTCAGCGTTCTGTTACCTATATTATCGTATAGATCCGTTTTGGAAGCTATATGACGACGATATTGTCATCGCACAAGGTAAACGGGCGAAGTGGGGGGGACCAAAAAAAACCCAATGAAGTAATACACTGCCTACTACAGTGGAACCTACGCAATTGATATTGTTATTGTAGCCATTACCGAATTCGATAAATGATAAATAATATTTCGGTAAGTATACCAATTACAAATATTATTATTTATAAACGAATCGATGTAAGGATAAGATAACCACGAGAGAGATCGTGCGTTTTAATCGATTGTTAAAATTGTATTGTTATTATTTTATTTTTATTTTTTTCTTAACTTTTATACATCGTAGCATCGGAGCGGAGAAGTCAATAAATTATTTTAATTTATTATAAACGCGTGTACAACACTGTAGTGAAATTATTTTCTTATCCGGACACATCGCTTGTCAGCGGATGAGTAATCTATAAATACTATTATAACATGACGAGTCGAAAATGATTTTTCATACCCACAGATTGGTGATGTACGCAGTCCAACAGATTTATATTATGAACGCACGCGGTTATCGTACTCACTCATAGGCGTAACTAGGAGGGTGCTAGGGGGTCTTTAGCATCTCCGCCCCTCCCAAAAAAGCCCAATCAGCACTTTCACAGTAACAACTAAACATATTATATATGAACAAAATACAGGGTTATTCCTACAGACAACGCAAGTGTGCATGGAAAATAATGTTAAAATAGTTAAGTATGATAAATTTGTACACACAAAATTGTAAATGAAAGATATAGTTGACTATTGTTAGGAGTCGTATAAAAGGGATGCAGGTCTATGATGTATTCATTATTTTAGCACCCCCGAAGTTGGTGGTCTATAGTTTCGTATATCAGTGACGGACTTGATTCATCTTCTAAAGGGGGCAATATCCTTTTGGGCCAAAAATTATACTTTTAACTACCATGACCAGACGTCAGTCAATGTAACCGCTTAATATAATAACTATCTGCTGAGGCCGAGATTATAATTTATTAACACTCTGAACTTCTATATAGATTTCTGAAAAAAATTATCATTCATAGGTAGTCTGATGTCTAAGGAGTTGGTATGGTCCCTATTGCCCCCCTAAACGCCGCGCCTGGCGCCTATGATCGGACACTACTCTAATCGAAATGCACAGAATTTCTACAAGAGACAGTGGGTATCGCAGATTGGAGAGTTGGAACCAGAGATGATAAATATACGCGTTTAAAACACGTTTACAATTCGTTTGTATTTGATATTTTACCACACTCATCATTGTCACTTAAGAGCACACTATAGGCCTAGATAAAAGTTCATTTGTCGGTAAAAAACAGTCGAAAAAACCAATTACTTAAGTAATATGGTTCATAGCAGAGGAGAATAATCCTGCATGTTTCGATGATTGTATACAATAATTATAAGAAACAATTTTACTTTGCGTATTTTTTTTTTTTTTTGTTTTCGAGTTATTCTCATTTTTTTGTTGCTGTTATCATTACGACCGACATGAGCCAGGCGGTAGACACCGATTACTCCATAATAAAATAACAATAAAAAAAAATAATAACAATAATAATCTGCTCCTCGACACACTTTGTAAAATACACTCCTCTTTGTTTTCATATTATTATTACTAAAATATTATATTTTAAACGCGGAACTCGAAACGACTTTAAAAAGTAGTATATTTTCGTGTCGACCGCAATATTACGCGGCATTATTCGAATACGATCATTAATGTCTACAAAAGACGCACCGACCTGCAGCAATTTGCGACAGCCGAGGGGGCAGTGCAACGGATATGGTTATTTATTCCTCTGTTGTTTTATCAATAAATAACGACGGTTTACACCAGAGTAATGTATAGAGGCCAATGTCAAAGAAAAGTGAGGCGTAAAGTGACTGTACTTATAGGTTGGCCAGTTAAAGCCAACAAAATACTGAGTAATCATTTGAAGATAATACGTACATATTATACAATATTTAACACACGATATTATATACCTATATTCTTTTGTTTAATAATTATTACATTTCAACAAAAAGCAAATAAAAGCTCAGCAATTATTGCTTAAAAACTATAATTGTTACTATTATTATTATTATTATAAGATTACACATGTATAGGATACCTATATATTTTGAATATTTAGACCTAGATTCAAAAAATCAGCTATTCATATAAAATCACTCCATCCCAATTTAATCGCAAAAACATATCTACAGTATCTACTGAATAATCTCATGATTCAACTAAAGTGTACGATATGGAAATGTATACAACTCTAGTGTAAGTGTTAATATTATTGTATGTCTTATTGCAGAATGAATTTTTTTTTAAATATTTATTTACTTACTTAATAACAATAATAACCTAACCTAATAGTAATAATACTTATAATAATGATCAAAAACAAAACATACGTTTTATAAACCGGATTTTCCCTCTAATTGTATGACATCTTACAATAATTTCCAAATGTTCAAGTAGTAACACTGAAGTTACATTCCTTTCTGGTCTTCGATATTTTATATTGGCGTAATACGTATTTGGCCTCTCTATATTACTCTATGGTTTATACACGTGCTACAAACAATAACATTCGAATCAAAAATATTTCTCCGTAGCGGTTATCTATCTGTGCCCCTGGGGGCATTGATGCGATTGTATTTTATTATTATTATTTTTTTTTTTTCTAAAATTCGTTAAAAATAAATGAACGATCGTCCGGCGTATATATGTATATATATATAAAAAAAAAAACGTGATAATACATACGTAAGGCGTTTTTTTTTTCACGTCACGTACCACCACAAAACTATTAAATAATAATTCGGTACGATTTACATTATTTTTTATCTAGTAAGTATCTACACGTGTGTAGCTCGTATAATAACAATTGCGATGCGGTCGAAGTTTTGATGTTTTCGGATTGACGATGGCCGAGGGGATTACAATATTATTATTATTAGAGAAATAAACTATAGTTAATAGTAGATTCCCAACGGAACGAGGAATATAATTCTGAATATTATGGTCAAAATGGTTTTACCACAATGTGTTTTTTTTTTTGTCATTAAACAATTTTTCTAATTCTGTAATCTTGCTCCAATCAAATAATGCTTAGAGACGTTTTTTATTACATTTCGATGGCTTGGTGCATTGATATGATTTTGTGATTTTCCAAGCGACTTTCGAACAAACTAGGTAGAAAAACCAATTATTAAAATGTATTTATCTAACAATTTTTACCCAAATTTTACCTATGGTCAAGTACTGAATTTCGATAATGTTAACAATTTCTATTAACAATGTTTTTTTTTACACGTTTATATTATATGTTAATACGTTTTTATAAAACAATGAATATTAATTACAAAATAATTGATGTCTGACGTGACCGTATCTCTCCCAACCAAATCAATATTTCAAACGTCGGAATGTAATCCTTTTGGAACCAGAGGGTGCCACTCACGTTTCGCGCCGACAGGAGATAAAAAAAAAAAAATTAAAATTAGAGTACTCTCGCCTATAAGGAACGTAATAAAGAGGCAGTTGGTATATAATAACGTCTGCTGCAAAACTAAAGAGACGAGGAAACGCGCGTATTATTAGTAATTTTTTTTTTTCCCCGACCTGTTGCCCGGGGGAAATAATAATTCGCGTGCGGGGGTCGGTCGAAGAAAGAGGTTGGCGGCGGCGTGACCGAGATTCGATAAAAAAGAAAAAACCCCCGTGGCGTTTTTAAGCCACGGCGGCGGCGACCATTTTAATGTTCTTTTTCCACCTATACCGTAGAGCCCCGTGGGCCGGCGAGACCCCGCGGCTTCGGCGCTTTCTTGAAGACACGCCGGCGAAAATATTCGACTGCGGGTACACGGCCGCGGATAATAAATATTACGCTTCGAACAATTAATATTATTAATAAAATAATTAAACACGCCGACAACAGATTTATATCGGCGGGCCGTAACGATATCATTACGACACAATACGACGCACACCTACCGATTATTACACACAAACCGTCATTATTGCCCGGGCCCGTGTTTACGATAATTTTTATTAAAGGCGCGGCCGCCCGTAAAAATTATCGGTAATATTTTTAATTGGTAACGACGCATTTAGGCATTCACAATTTTAAACGATCGTTTACATACCTACGATTAAGGTGACGCGTGCATATTTTTAACGTGACAATTATCTCATATTCATTATCGATCGTGTTGAATTTAAACCATTTAGTGGGCTACTGGTTATTTTTCGTTTCACGGTTTTCGCCCGTTTGCTTTCCGACGCGGGTGTAGTCAATTTGCACCAAAATTGACCCTAAATATATACAACATTTGCAATTCGCACCAAAATTAAAATCGATTATTTTTTCGGTCTACGCACAAGTTTCGATATTGGAGTATAATAATGTGTTGAGAAGCTAAAGACACAGAATATTCCTTTCGAGTTTTAATGGTTATTTCACTCACCTATTTACACCGTTTTACGGTATGTCAGTATTGACTTCAAAGCTACCTTATAACAATAAAAAATATGACAGACATAATATATAAACATTATAATAATTGTACTATTTTAGGCAAAAATATAATTTAGTATTTGTGTGCGACAAATGAAAAGTCAGAAAGAGTTACGGTAAATTAGTATTTGGTCGGAGTAATAAATTTATTCTTTGTAAACAGAATATTGTAAAGATAAAACTTATCTTAAAGAAAACAACGATTTATGGATTTTAAAAAAATTAAGAAGTATAGGTCAGCTAAAAAATTGTCCGTTACAACCCCAATCGAATAGGCGCACTTGACTATCGAATACATAGATAGACACTCATTTCTGTGTTAATTACAAACACTATTCTCAACCACCTGTAGGTGGTGCAAATTACAAATTCACTCCGGTACGCGTTCGAGGTGAAGGGATACGGCGTTTCGGTCAGACAAGCGGCGGGAAATTTAACGCCCACAGTCAACAGTCAATCGTACAAGTGACTATACGGATTTGTCGACGGCAAATACAATTTAAATCGCACACGTCTGGGAAGTACGGCTACAATTTCGCGCCGCTTGTTGGCCGAAAACGCGGGCGCGAAAACTCTAGGCGCGCTCCGAGCCACCGACTTTCAATCACGTCTCGTGCATATGTCGATCTCGTGTCGCGGCCGCTCGTTGTCGTCGTAAACCCTGCGTACCTTCCGAATACATATTGTTACACAGAGATTATTTCGAAATTCGGGAGTCGTGAAAGACCTTTCGCCGAAAAAAAGTGTTTTTTTTTTCTTTCTTATGGCTCGTTCAGGTTTCAAAAATTTGGGTTAAAAAACCGAATATCAATATTAACTATAATAACAGGGTCGCTTTATACGTACTACGTACGGAAAAACGGTACTCACTCGTCTCGTCGGCGTCAGCAGATAGGTACCTCTGGTGGTCGATCACCAGCACTCGGAGAGCAGCCCGTCCCGCGAGCCGGGGAGGGGGTTGAACTGGTTGTTAATTTTTTGCGTAGACTCGCGCGAAAAATAATCAAGATGAGATCGACGGAAATTGTCGGCGTGTACTCTGGGGCATGAATTCGCGACGACGGCGTTCGCTGATCAGACGGGAAACTGGGCGCGAGCGCGATGATGGAGACTTGATTCTGCGAGCGACGTCTTCGGCAGACTGTATTGCGTGTAGCCGTCGTCGTAATAGTAATATAATTATTATCAGGTGTGGAGGTCGGGTTTTTTTTCTCTCTCTCACTACGCGGACGGGGATGGACGGGCGGGCGAGCAGTGGAAACGCGGACGCCGTCCTCGGGACAGCGACGGCGAGGGTTCGACAGCCGCGGGTTCCGGAACGAGGAGGGGAAACACGATTACGCTACGGCGCGCACGACCGCCGCCGCCGCCGCGCTAGCCGAACCCGTTCCGTTTGAGTCTCGCTGGTTTTTTTTTTTTGTCGTCAGATACCTACCTGCATATAGTAGTACTAATGACACACGAGTCGTCTCTGCGCGGAACAAAACTACGAAAATATCATGATATTATTTTCTGTTAGGCCCGTGCGCGGCAATGACAATAATACGAACCGGAATGACGTAAACAACGTACGAACGATGAAAATTATTAGTTGTACGGGGGGAAGGAGTGTCGGCTAGGAAAAATCCAGAGTAGAGTCCATGAAACTTATCGTCCCAGATTCTCGAAACAAACAGTATTCTTTAAGTTTTCATTGTTCAATATCATCTTAATTTTTTATTTAATTATTCCAATCATCAAAATTATCTATATTTGTGTGTTTAAATATACAGTTTTTAAGTAAATAATAGATCCATTGCATTGTTTTTATTGGTCAAAACTACACAATGTTTACACTCCCTGTCTAATGATAAACATTCAGTAAACAAAATGTTTTTTTATTGCTTGCTCTATTTGTCAGTTCCCCTGTATAGTTTTGAAATTTAGAAACGTGCACAAACAGAATTCTATTTTCAAAATTATGATTTTCCAATAATAGTATTAGTGAATATACGCAAGTTTATTTTTACATTGTATATTCAGTATGTATTAGAAATTCAAAAACATCTAGGTGATCGATAAAAATATTTGTTAAATATGTCTTGTTAATTTTTTTAAAACAAGAACCATAAAATGTATTCTATATCAATTATTCTAGAAGCAAAGTGTCTAAGATTTGAACTATATATATCTATAGAATCGTATGAGATTGTATTTCGCAAATACTGAAAAAACATGACAAATGGAATTTTAAGATATTTACTCACACTATGACATGGTCTAAAGATCAACTATCCAAGTATAAATATTTATTAACAACGACAACTCCCGAGACTGATAAAAAGTTTTATTCCAGTTACATTCTCCCTGGACTACACAAAGTTCAATTAAAGTTGGAGATATGATTCTACTAATGAAAATGAAACTAATATTCAAAACCTTTGATCAGTTATATGGCCACAAAGAACCTATATACGAAAATAAATAAATAAATTCACATACAGGTTCTTTGAGAAAGCTCTGTTCTACTTATCATCCAATTTTATTCCGAATATTCTTAAAAAGAACTATATGGTAAAGCTTTCTATACCGTGTCTAACTTAAGAGCATACCAACTTAAGCGTAGATGAAAACACACCCGCGCTTTTGTGCATGTGTTCCTATTCCCGGTTATCGGTACCGCTTCATCCACCCACCCGCCTATCAATCTTCCCACCGCACATGATATACATTTTATTTTAACGGCCTTACGCTTACACGTATATATTCTCGTACAAATGCTCAGTTTTAATTTGAATAAACGATACAGTTATCCTTTAAGTAATGTAATTTTTCTATGTTGCCCGTTGACTTGACTGAAACAGTACAGGTATGCGTGTATATTACGATTTATTCGGCGATAGGTATTATAGATATTATAACCCGCCGTATACACGCCGTCGTGGTGGCTACGACAGCGCGTGACGTACAGTCGGTATCGATTGTTTCCGATCTATCAAGTAGGTCCGACAACGTTCAGCGGTCAGTTACGTATGCACGAACGGGTATGCTCTTAAGTTGGACATAGTATAGGTGGATGGAGAAAATTGACATACAGAAGATACTAAATTGTTAGCATTAATTGTTAACAAATGACACATACACCACTTGGATATGGCAACCGGGCGGTTGTGAAGGCCAGATACAGAAAGGATGGACACCTATTGTAGTGGCCACACTGGAACTTAATAGATTACAAACAGAAATAGTAAGTACTCAAGTTGGACAAGGGGACAGTGTTTTAATCATCGCTAAAATCCCAAAACTACCCGGACATGGGTGATGAGTCATATATAAAAAAATTCCAAGATTATCTCATAAATGACTGCCGAAAATACATGGAGAATTTAAAACGAATATTGGAAGGTATGATCATTAAATTGGAAGAAACCTGGTTTAGCATTGAATTATTTAACTATGGTGAGGAGATAATTTTTAATGATGCATATATGTTAGGTGTCATTAAAAAGATCGGAAAGATGTTTCAAGATGTCAGTGATGCGCTTATCCATCTATTTCAAATAGTATTTCATCCATAAGTACTACCATGCACTCATCCACTTTAAAAGTATTTTCCATTTAATCAATGATAGAAATCATGTTATTATTACTAAAAAGAGAATACACATTCAGCTTTAACTTAGGAGATAATATCCGCTATATGATGATCAAACACCACCAATCTATTGGATAGTAGTTTCTTTCCTATTATGATTACCGAGTAATTTTGGAGGATGAGTCTATTAGAGTTTTAGTTAGTTTTATCAGAGTATAAGTTAACATACTTAAAGAGATATTAGAGATTGCGTCGAATGATCGGGCAAAAAATACCGGGCACTGATATACAAAAACTTTTATCATATAATAAGCAGAGCTCTGATAAGTTGGTAAATTATTTAATCAACCCCAAGCCTTGTATTCCGAGGGTCTATCATGAGTTAGAAAGAAATTCTCCGGACGGAGCCAAATTAAACTTCCTTTTAACATACATAGACATGCGAACCATGAAGGTCATAGATTATTCACAGACATCTAATTAAATTCACTGAAGTTGTCTAATTTAAAACAAATCGAAATTCTCGTGGTATTGTATCAAAGGATAAATAATGGAAATTTTGCTTGAAAAGATCAACTCAACTTCAATAGTTTTTTTATTTAAACGGAGGTTCAGGCAAGATCAATTCTTGAATGGCGCTATTATAAGTCGTATACAATAAGACGTTGTGGAATGCGATTTGAAATTTCCTATTTTTTAACTTCACACGACTGACAAGCGTGTGAAAATTCATACGCCTTCTTAAGTGTGGATCTAACCACACCGCCGGTAGCTTATCTCATACGACGATGAAATAAATGTTTTTAGTATTGATATTAATTAATTAAATAATTAATCAGTAGTAAATTTAATTTAATACTTATTCGTTAATTATATTTTACGTAATCATTACATGCAAATAACGATGATTATACAAGATACGTCACGTATATAAATTAAAACGATGGTTAATTTTGACGATTCGGTTGCTATTGATAATTTAGAAAACCAAATAAATTTTCAACTTCGCCCGTGTGTTAATAGGCAAATGGCAAATTTATTAACAATTTCAGATTGAGTAGACTTGGCAAAAAAGTTAATAAACTAATTGAATCCGTATTTATAATTTCAAATGTGATCATCAGAGTTAGACTCTACCACAAAGGTAAGTTGAAATAGGTACTTAGTTGATAAATCATATTTACACATAGTAAGTAATGATTTAAATGTATACTTTAGGTTTTGATAGCCCTCGATTTTTACGCTACACTTAGTTATCTAACTCCAGTTGGTAACGATAAATTCGTTTGCAGCGTCTTAACCCTCGGTGTATCTAGGTGTTTATAGAAGAAGTAACTTCTTACAGCTGTGCCTCCCAACGATATTGTGTGAAGTAGCAACGAAGCGCATTTCCACATTTCTGGCAAAGTGAACGAACTAAATTTTTCGTTACTGGGCAGCTGAAAACACTCGAACAGCCGACCTTTTCATAGTCCCGAAATAACAGTTTGGTGAGCTTTGTCCACAGTCGGCATTGATGGGACCTTAATAGTTAAAAGAGGGTGGCGTCACAGTTACTGTGACTTACAATAAGTACTGCGGGATGTTGGAAAATTCTTTAAGCCCGAAAATTGAATATTACGATAATATTAATGCCTCTGGTTTCAACAGGATGGGGCCACAGTTCATACGGGCCATATTTTACTCGCTGTTTTGCAAGAAATATTTCCTGGTCGCCTGATCTCCTTAAGAGAAAATATTGCATGGCCTCCTCGCTCACGATTTGAGCCCTTTTGACTATTTCTTATGGGGATACCTCAAAGCCGAAGTTTTCAAACATCGACCTAAAACTATTGAAGAACTAAAAAGGAAGGAGACTATCTGTTGAGAAATCTCCGGGATTCCACTCGATATGCTGGCGAGTGATGGACAACTTTCGAGAACGGTTCCAAATGTACGTCACTCGCTCGTCAAGGCATTCGTCGTCATCATTCGGATGATAATTCTTTAGTTGGTATTTTTAAAAAAAAACCTTATGTAATGTAGTTTCTATAAATAAATTTTTTTTTTTTGAAATCTTGTTTCATTAATTTTTTGAAATTGTGAGAGTCCATTACGCCGCACTCTGTATAATTAATGATTAATAATTCACGTTATTTAACATGATTGTAAACAATTAAATTAATGTCAAAATAGTTTAATATGTGACGTATGCAAAATTTCTCAGGCTATCCGTTGGATGTCTTGAAATTATTTTTACCTAAATTTTTAGCCATTTCTACAGCTGTTTGGTGTATCAGAGAACCGCTTATGGGCAAAATTTTAGCACGGACTCGGTAGAACCATTCGTTATATACACGATCCATTCCAAAGCCTTTACCTTTTGTGAAATTCATTTTTATTGTCTTTCCATTACTACCGTTTTCATCACACCAATTATGCAATATCTTTACCAGTGTTAATTTTTTCAGGCAATTTTCGTCCTAATGATAACTACAGTATTTGAATAAATAATTTATTTATTCTTTGTATTCATCAAACCAAAGACAATTCAGCTACAGTTATTAAAAATAAAATAAAATTTTGAGTAATACTCATCAAGCACCATCATAATAAATTTCTCATTTTCTGTTCTTTCGTAAAATGTGTGCACATAACTGTCCAACACACTATAGCAGCGGCAATATAGACAATAAACCGTATCAATCAATGACCGTTCAAAAGTCAAAAATGGGCAAAAAGTTCAAGTGCAGTCGTACTCGCGACAATTGTCTCAGCGAGAGTGTACAGAACACGACACCCTACGAAGTAAACGTTTCATAAGAATCAACACAAATGATGCAATATATGCAATAAAATATAAAGTAGGCTGGTTCAGTGAAAAACACGTTACATAATCTGTACGCCAGCGAAAATTAAGTCACAATAGCTAAGAGAAATGTATTTCGGAACCGAGATACCATAGACCTTAAACGGTCATAGAGGGCGCTCTTTACGTTCACGTGGTAATATTGTACATTGTATTAGACATACAAAGCAACACTAATGTGGATTATAGTGCACACCACTGTAGTACTGTAACGATCGGTTACTGCCACGGCTAGTCTATAGGCAAGGCCGGTTCATTTGTATAAGTTCTACGGGGATTACTGTACCTCGTATTAGAGACAGTACGCCACGACTATACAGAAGAGCGCCGAGATGTTTAATAGTCGGTCGGCAGCACAATAATGAATAAGCCTCGACCAGCGGTCTATATAGTATATATACGACTGAGTCGTCGTACGGCGGCGGCAGCGGTGGCATATTAATGCGACAACGTGGTCAGCAGTAGCCTTACGGGTTATAGCAGCGCGGAGATGTTCACCGTCCGGCAGTTGGCACGAGAATGCCAAATAAACGTTGACCGGCGGCCTATTTAAAGGCCGCGAGGCCGCGTCGTCGTACAGCGGCGGCGTATTTATGTGAGTAGAGAGCGCGTAGCATGTCGTCACGCACACTGAGGGTTACCGACTATCAAATTATATGATGTAGGACAATTTTTTCACGTTTCATTTCATTAGATATATAATAAAACAATGCCTCGACCAGCGGTCTATATATAGTATATATACGACGGAGTCGTCGTACGGCGGCGGTGGCATATTAATGCGACAATGTGGTCAGCAGTAGCCGTACGAGTTTAAGCAGCGCGGAGATGTTCACCGTCCGGCAGTTGGCATGAGAATGCCAAATAAACGTTGACCGGCGGCCTATTTAAAGGCCGCGAGGCCGCGTCGTCGTACAGCGGCGGCGTATTTATGTGAGTAGAGAGCGCGCAGCATGTTGTCACGCACACTGAGGGTTACCGACTATCAAATTATATGATTTAGGACAATTTTTTCACGTCTCATTTCATTAGATATATAATAAAACAATGTAATATCAGTAGAATAGATATGAATTTTAACAAATAAAATCTACATTTTATTTATAGTGTTTTTTCTAATCTTTATTTACTCATTTGACTTAGAGAATTCAATTGACATTTTAACAATTTTTTAAATATGCAAATTATTAGTAAATTGAAAATAAGTAAGTACATTTTTTATTTAAAATATGTAAAAATTACAACGTGTAATAAAATATTATCTATATTCTATTAATAATTAGTTATACACAATAATCATCAAATTTTAGAAATAAATAATGAAGAATAACCAATAGATATAGAAAATTCAACATATCTGTAGCAAGTTGAAATATTTAATATATAATTATTTACTGTCTCAAATTACTATAGTAGGTATGTAGGTGATAAACGATAACTTAATAAATTAAAAGATATACACCTAATAATGAACCATTGAAAGATATTTTTTCATATACCTTAAACTATAACCAGTATAAACAATTAATATTGACATTGAAATGTAGAATTATCCTACATAAAGTTTAAAGCATTTATGGTTGTAAGATAAATCAAACGAATGTAGGACGATTGGCAACCCTACAACACAATGGCACGTCTGTTATGGAGTGTGAACAATATTGGTAGAGGTAGTAGAGACTAGTTTAGAAGACTAGCTTTGTATGGCCTAATTATTTTCGACTCCCATGTTATTTCTAAATGCAAATGTCTGTAATTTAATTTATATGAGTATATATACTAATTACAGGTTAAATATCTTGTGTTTAATCAAAAAGGTACGGATATACTTCGCACGATGGGCCAATGTGTAGGTGAGAAATTGGGAAGTTAGGATATAGAGGAGACTTTATTGTGTATACTATACGCAACGATTAATCTTTGCTAACGAAAAACGATTCTGAGCGGAGTTCAGTTTTTGGTTTGGTAATTCGACAATGGAAAACAAAATTGATATTTTCTTTTTTTTTCGTGTTAAGCACCTAAAAATAAATAAACGTTTTGGATTTGTTTATGCATTGCGAGATCAAATAATAATATCGGTTCATATATTCTCTATAGCAACATATAGTTCTTATGAGTGTATATAATATGCAATTACCTTACACGTATTTGTTTATGTTAGTTAAAAATATAACTGTTTTGATAAAGAAAATTTTAACAGTACCACACCAACAAAACATAAAACTTCCCATACAACACACGACAGCAATTTAAAACCAATTGCAAACGTTAAAAAAGGTAAGTAAACTATAAATACTGCTTATTTCAGGATAATAGAACTATATATTTTTTTGCCGTGCTAAATAAAAAATTTTAAAATCCGATAAAATAGACGTCTCAAACGGTCCTGGCCTAGAGATTTTTTATTTAATCTGTCGGGTAGCAATACTGAGTGCCCTCCCTAATCTGTTAGTCCCGCTTTGTATATTTATATTTTTAATCAAAATTATTTATTGTACGTATTGAAATTGTATAGATTGTAATTATATTTTTAATCAATAACAAAAAAAAAAATCTATTTAGTAGATTATTGCAAGATATTCTCTTTTTTTGTCGCAACATACATACCATTTGCAGCAATTTAGACAATTTTTCGATTGATTTAATAAAGTAATACAAATAATTATAACAGATTTACTAAAATTAAATTTAAAAAGTGGCCTAACCTACGTAAACTCTTTATTTGCTTTGTACATACGTATGAAATAAGCGATATTGTTTGTTTGAGATGGCGTCACAGCAAAAGAAAATTACTACGAGAACTGCTGCGGCGGTTACTAAAGCCGGAGCGTCTAATCAAAAGACCCTTATTAAAAATTCCAACTCATTATTGCTGGGCTCCAATTTCAAGATTGGCAAGAAAATAGGTAGTGGAAACTTCGGAGAAGTTCGACTAGGAAAAAACGTAGTGACCAACGAAGACGTGGCCATAAAAACGGTATTTTTAAGATACTGATTATATAAAATATAGAGTAATCAAATTTTTTTTTTTTTTTTATATCATAGAGAATTTTAAAAATGTTCTCATTTTCAAAATTGATAGTATATTTTATTTAATTCAAGTTTTTTAGAATCTAAGCGTAAAATGGTATCTAATATTTTAAATTTTATAATATTTATAACTATTTTGACATTATTTAATAACCTGCCTGATAACCTAATCACGAACGGCTTTGTGTATTTTACGTTATAATAATGTTCATATACATTGACAATATTTTAAAAACCAGTGATGTATTTAAGGGGATGCGTGAGGTAGAGCCAAAAATCAAATTTGATACGGAACTATAAAAAATTATTGTAAAAATTTTAATATACCAAAAATAGGTTACCCGAAATAGGTTCACATTTTCTTGTTTAAAATGAAATCACTTCAAAACAATATGAACGATAATTTTAGAGCCAATTTAATTAAAATTAAATTATATACATGTATAAATTAATAACAATTTCTTTCTTTTTTTATTGTAGGTGCATGTTATTGTTTAACATGCCTGTTTCAAAGTTCTATGTCTCCATCCTTGAAACATTCTAAATACCTCACAAACTATTGTATATATATATTATTAATAACGATATAGTGAATTAGATAAAATAGACAAATATAATATTATTTCTTAAATTCATTGTTGCCACACTCAAAGGTCAAAACTTATAAGTTAAATACAATTAAAATGAAGTTGCTTAAAATTAAGATTGAAATTAAATCATTGTATCATTGTAACCTAACCTAACCATATGTATATAGGAGTCTGCAAGTGCAAAAATCCCACAACTCATATTTGAATATCAGTTTTACAGACTAATAGGAGCCACAGGTAAGTGATCGTAAAAACGTTAAATGTATTTCATATTTATTTGTGTATATTAATGTATACATAATTTATTAATTAATTTAAGATTCTGAGCGGAGCGAGGTATTTATTGGTTTTACAATGGTGTTTATTTTCTTTTTATTTGTAAACAACTTTTCTACCAGCAATTTTACTCAGATTTTCACGTGTAGCACTTTTTCTGAAAGTAAATCTGACTGGGAAAGTACTTAAGGGAGGTTTTTATAATCAAATTTGCTTCATATTTTTACGCTAATTGAATAAGATAATCAAAACCTAGATGGAATTTCCGAAAAGATAATTGGACTAACTTCAAACTATAACTTGATAATGACATAAGATGGATCCCTCCAGTTCCCCAAAACTACTCTCGCTTCATTAACCTGGTTATTGCAACAGCAAAGAAACATATTCCGAGAGGATATCGCAAAGAATGCATCCCGTGCTGGGACAAAGAATCCACCAGACTATTTAACCTCTTTAACAAAACACCAAATAGTGATATAGCGAAAAAACTATTGGATTCACTAACTTCATCTTGCAAAGAAAGGTGGTTGACCACGGTAGAAAGCTTGAATTTTAAATTCTCTAGTAGAAAAGCCTGGCTACTACTAAGAAAATTAGATCCAAATTCCAATAAGAACAAAAGTAAACCACCAAACATAAACCCTGATGTTATAGCGAATCGAATAGTAAAAACCTCCATGGCGCCCATGGACAAACCATTTAACAAGAGTGTAAACGCTGAACTACGAACCTTAAAACAAAAGGCTAAATCCAAATCTGAAATTGCTCGCAATTTTTCGCCCAAGGAAGTAGAAGTGTCTATAAACAGTTTAAGAAATGGGAAAGCATCTGGGATAGATGGTATTTCTCCAGAATTCATAAAGAACTGTGGCCTACGCGTAATATCATGGCTCACAAGATTTTTCAATGAAATTTTATCCACTGGCTATCTCCCACTAATTTTTAAGAAATTGAAGATAATCGCAGTTCTAAAGCCTGGCAAGCTCCCTAACGACGCAGCAAGTTATAGGCCAATCGCTCTGCTCTGCACTTGCTATAAACTACTTGAAAGGCTCATCTACAACCACATAATGCCAATCATCAACCAACATGTTCCTATTGAACAAGTAGGATTTAGACCTAATCGTAGCTGCTGTGACCAAGTTTTATCTCTCACTACTTTCATAGAAGACGGCTTCGAAAAGTGCTTGAAAACAGCCGCCACATTTATTGACTTATCCAGTGCTTACGACACAGTATGGAGAAAAGGCCTGCTCCTCAAGTTCTTACGAATAATTCACTGCCAGACATTAAAAAATCTTCTAAATAACATGTTAAGTAATCGTCAATTTGTCATCCACCTCAATAACGACACAAAAAGTAAGAAGAAAACGCTGAACAATGGACTACCCCAGGGATCTGTTCTAGCTCCGCTACTATTTAACCTATACATTAGTGATCTACCCAAGACAGCCTCCAAGCAATTCATATATGCGGACGATATATGTATTGCAAACCAGGATAAACTTCTTGATAATTGCGCAAACATGCTTAGTTCAGATCTCCAAACTTTAGATAAGTTTTTAATACAATGGAGACTTACCCCAAGTCCCAGTAAAACCGAAACCACAGCTCAATAAAAAAATGGCAGACTATAACCTGGAAATTACCTACCGAGGAACCAGACTAAAGCATGTTCCCCACCCAAAATATCTGGGCGTCACTCTGGACAGGACACTGACCTTTAAAACCCACTTAACCAAAGTTGCATCTAAGATTGACTCCGGCATCAATATAATTTGAAAATTGACAGGTACAGATTGGGGCGCTGACTCCTTGACGCTGAGAACTTCTAGTATAGCTTTAGTCTGCTCTGTCGCTGAATACTGTTCTCCGGTATGGTTAAATAGCACACATGCAAAAAAGGTGGATATCAAACTCAATCAAAACATGCGCAAAACAGGCAAAATCAAGACTACCCCCCTCGACTAGCTACCCGTTCTCAGTAGCATCATCTCTCCCCAACATCGACGGCAAACAGCGTTACTTAAATTGTGGTCAAAACTCAATAACAATACCACCCATCTAATTCAAGAACACTCTAAATTCTATAACAACCTATGCATACGCCGACTTAAGTCACGTAAACCTCCGTGGGAAACTGCTATTAAACTTAACACTGCCAAATATGACGCAGTACAATGCTGGAAAGATGAATGGGAAAAATCAGAATTAAGTAACTCATCGCTCATTAAAAACCCTACAAACAAACAACCTGGCTTCAATTTACCACGGAGAATTTGGACAACCTTAAACCGATTACGTACAGGTCATGGAAGAGTGGGACATTTTACGCACAAATGGGGAGTTACTTCTAACCCAGGTTATGACTGTGGTGCCCCCAACCAGAACATAGACCATATCATACGAGAGTGCCCTAAGAGAAAGTTCGGAAGAAAGCTCGAGGAAATTTTTAACGCGACCCCTGAAGCTATCGAATGGGTGAAAAGCCTGGACATTATTCTATAGTCATTATACTTTTATACTGTTGTTTATACCAATTGTCATTATATTCTGTTTTGCTACCTGCTTATTACTATACATAAATTATATATATATTGTTTCATTGTCTATACCATACGAATAAATAAATAAATAAATAAGCTAATAAAATAACATTGTAATATTGTAATAATATCTGAATAATATTGTTGTTCTGGTACAATTTAGATAAATCTCACACAATGGAAGGCATACCAAAAGTCTATTATTACGGATTGGCTGAAAACCGGTGTAACGCATTGGTTTTGGAACTCCTGGGCCCGACGTTGGAAGATTTATTCAAAATTTGCGACAGAAATTTTACAATGAAAACTATTTTCATGATTGCCATTAACACGGTATTATCGTCAAGTTACATCAACTACATATTAAACTAATAGATATTATAATATAACGTCATATATTAGCTTCATAGGATAGAAATTGTACACGACAAGGGAATCGTGTACCGTGATGTGAAACCCGAAAATTTCGTCATCGGCCGACACAAGATGAAAAAAGATAATCTTATTTATATAATCGGTAAATAACAATTGATAAAAGAAAATAATAAATATAAATATATATATATATTATATATATTCATTTAACTGTAGATTTCGGATTGGCCAAAGAGTATATAGATCAAAAAACTAAAAAACACATACCATACAGGGAGAAAAAAAACCTCGTTGGCACGGCTAGGTACATGAGTATTAACACTCATCTCGGAAAAGGTAGGTGATAAATTAATAAATGGAAATATTTTCATATACTTGCACTTCTTTTTTTGGGGGGGGGGTTCCCAGAACAAAGTAGACGTGACGACTTAGAAGCACTCGGTCATATGTATATGTATTTGGCGAGGGGAAATTTGCCGTGGCAAGGGCTAAAAGCGCCCAATTCAAAGGAACGATTCCATAAAATTGGCGAGATGAAACGGAACATTCCGATCAGTAAACTGTGCGAAGGATATCCGGGTAAAAACCACTAAAATATAACATTAAAATCCGAAATATTATCACGATGGTTTTTTTTTAGAAATAGCCGAGTACTTACATTACGCCAGACGTCTTGAATTTAACGAGAATCCCGACTACATTTACATGAGAAATATTTTCATAGATTCTCTTAAATTGAAAGGATTAGCAGACGATCGACAATTCGATTGGCTGGAGAAAGTGGTGGTAAGATTTTTTTTTTAGAATATAAGTTGAACGGTTTATGTAAGTATTATAAATAAATTATTATAGTCAATGTTTTTCCTCTGTTTAGAATTGTCTAGTCTCGTACTTAACCTTGTTGAGGATCAAGTCGTAGGAGAAAAAATATTATCTTGGCAATGTATTCTAGATTGTTGGTTTAGCTGGTTTTATTTAGCTATATTCTATTAATTCGTAGAATTTATTTCTTGGATGACTCAAAAATGTGTTCTCGCTTTATTTGTAACATGTTTTTCAAATATTAAAATATTAATTTGTTGTCACCATATTATACCCCACAGCTGTTTTAATAATGACAATCGCGATTAGTAAGGTTTATCATGATTACCGTAATCATGTTTAACGAAACCGTGATTAATGTGATGAAATTCATATGACGATAAATCATGGTTAACTTTTAACCCCGATTACTTTAATCCAGTGCTCGAAATAGACCAAAACGGCCTTTTGGTTCGTAATATTGGCTTTTGCGTCCTTTCCGGTTGGTTAAAATTTAAATATTAGAGTTTCGGCTCCTAAGTTATTAAAGAAACTAAGACACAATTTCTACTAGTTGAAATGTTTTCGTTCAAGGGAATTAAAATAATTAATAATGATTTGTACAATAAATCAAATTTTCTTTTGACAAATTTATAATAATAAAAAACGATATCCACAGCGCTTGAATTTTACATATTCCCCAAATACAACCGTTTGTGTCAAAATAAAACGTTATTGCAAATATCCGATTTTGAGAACTCTGTTTAATGACTCTCTGTATCTGATAATTTTGATTGGAAAAATGTATTGTGTATCACTAAAACTGGATTAAAATAAAATAAAGTGTTTTCAATATTATTAACCATCATATGACATATCAATTTTGTAACCAATGCGGTTCATAAAATATTCTATTTCGAGCATTGCTTTAATTTGATTAGTGTATTTTGGTGAAATCAACCCTTAATATAATAATTTAAAAAATAAAACCATTTATAAATGTTGTATGCTCACATTTATGAATATTGAATTATAACATTATTTCTAAAATGCATAATATACTTACATATTGCACTATAACGTTCTTGATTAATACAAATTTTTTACAATAATTTTTCCATACAAATAAATCTTATTTAATATATTTTGTACAAGTCGTATTATTCATAAAATAGTTTATGAGATAATATTATATCCCTAGATCACATTCGGAATAAAATTGCTAGATGCCCAGTGTATATTTTAAGATTTCAACAATGTTTTTAACTATTATCGTTTTATAATTTTAATAAATTATTTTTTCGCAGAATTCCAAATAAAATTCACAAGTAACGGACGAAAATCATACTTATCTATACAATTTTTTACTCGAATTTAAGAAGTTTACGTGAAGCGAAAACTTCACTCTACACTGCAATAGTATACCTATACATGCATAATAATTTAATATTTTGTACTTAAAAAGAAAAATATACATTTAAATGATTGAAAAATTGCTTCTATTTATACAGTAAAACTAACTTGTAACGGTCACCGAAGGAACCGGAAATAATGACCGCTATTTAGAGGTGTCTTTGAAAAGGCATAACACTTGACGGGACCAAAAAAAAATTACCGTTACATACAAAGTGACTCTTAGCGAAAGTTTTACTGTATAACAATCAACAAAAAAAAAAGTAAATCCAAACAAACCAGTGTTTACTATTATTAAATTGTACTTAATACAATTTATTTCCATCCCGGTACTGTTCCCTTTTCTGTAGCCAAGGAGAATGCACATTTTTCCACTGCTAATAACAAGCTTTGCAAAGTATTCGTAGTTTTCAGTACATGGAGAGGAATCTACCGTACGCTATTATCTAATTTCTTAAGTTTTAGTTAATTTGGGCTAATTAGATTTTTGAAAATTTCACCTTACCTTGAGTATTGATATTCGATTTCTATGATGACCGGTCTGTGTTGGCTTTTTGGAAAATCCGTTAGGAATTTTCTTAGAGTTGGTATAGTGTTATGTGTATTTGGTCCGTGGAAATAATTTAGTTATTAAGTTTTCAATATAAAGTTCAAAGCTTCAATACAATCTGCAAGTTATTCTCCGTAATTATTGTTTTTCCCATAATCCCATATGGCAGTGGTTTTCATTTTTTTCAGGATCGTAACCCACATGGTTTTACTATTCAAAACGTAATTTATAAAAACAGCTGGGAAAATAAAAAAGTACCACCCCAGTCAGATTTTCTTTCAAAAACTTGGAAATCGGAATGAAATTGCTGGTAAAAAAGTTGTTCACAGATAAAATAAATTAATTAACTCCACTGTAAAAAACGCACTTCGCTCAGAATCTAAAAACATTCATTTCTTGGAATCTATATGATTAAAACCAATTTTCGCGACCCACCAACAATTGACTCGAGACTCACCAGTGAGTCACGAACAATTAGAGAAACTCTGCCATATGGTATTATGACTATTAAAGTCACTTATGCAAATTGGACTGAGTGAAAAGGGGTAGGCCACACGATGTTCAGGGGTTTAAATTTAAGATACATGTAAATTTCCAACTTAATGTAGATGTTGTTTTATTCAGAGGTTTTGGTGTGATTCACTTTTTGAATCGGGTTTATGGAAGTGGCGAGGTCATATTTTCTGTGAAAGGTAGCACCAGCAATTTTTTATTCCGTAATGAGAATTATTTTTAATATATAGTCCTAATTGGCTATATGAGTTTCCTGGACAACAAGCACGTACATTTTTTCTTCAGTCACGATTATTTTTAGTACTTCCGCTTTAGATTTTTTGAAGCCTTCGATATTCAATTGCATAAAAAATACAAAATATTCGTCACAATATACACAAATTATTCGTCAAATTAAAAGAAAATATGGTCATGAAATACAGTAACAGCTATGAATTCTCAGTCATTACGCCCAGAACATATTGAGATATTTAATAAGAACAACAATGTTGTAAAGTGAAAATACACTGAACATTGAAAAATAAGACAAGTTAGATAACGGTACAATCCAGAGTATGGCTAACAATTTGTCCCAAAAAAAGATAACAGATTCCTTAAATAACATAATATGAAATATCATATATGCATAATTTTCAAAAAATATGTATAATATATTAAATAGTATATAATAAATACAATGTAACAAAATTGTTCACATCTCTTTTGTTCGAATTATATATTTTTCCCTTCTCCTTGATAAAAGAGTTATCAAATTTATAGAACTGTTTTTAATTTTCCGTTACAGATAGCTGGCTATCGGTTTCATATGATTATATACAACCCAGCATTAGTTATAAATTAAACAAGCTGTTAAGGCTGAAAACGCAACCGACTGCAATAATTTGTTGCACAACTTTCTGTTGCGAAAGATATTGACGCACAAAAAAAAAAAAATCGTCTACGACATTTTTAAATTGTTTCATTGCAAAAAGATTATTTCTATAAATTTTATCATCAGTTGCTGTTGTTGTATTTTTAGTGACAAGTGTTTTTAGTTTGTCTCCTAATTAAAAAAAAACATGGTTAAAGAAGTAGACGTGAATATTTTGTTGTGAAAATTTTTAGAGTTATTGGAATTAGAAAATGAAAAATAAAATAAATTTTGGATTCACCTAATCAACCAAAAGAGAAATATTTCTGGTTTTATTCTTGAACTAAGAAACGATCCAGAAAATTTTTACAAATACTACCGAATTCAAACTTTTGACGAGTTCTTGGGTCTAGTTGAAGACAGAATAAAGAAGTTGATTACAAATTTTAGGAAGAGTATTTCAGCTGAGGAAATATTATTGATAAGGTAAGTTTAAAGGTTTATTTATTTTTTGTACTTCATTTTTAAATACAATATTATTTTGTATAGCAATATTGGGCGTATTTTAATTTATTTAACATTATATCATTGTGTCATCTATGAATCATATTGTAATATCAATTGATTTTGTGATGTTGATTCCTGAATTGTTGCTGGTCTTCATTGATTGGTAGTCTAACATTTACACAACCAATCGAATGTGGTCTAATATGACTCGTATATGACGAAGATGTGTTATCACTGAGGTTGGAGGGTGGTCCAGATGAGTTACAACTGTAGACAGTCTGCATAGAGAGGGGACCTCTTGAATTGTATAATTCAAAATCTTCTCGACTATCAAGCATTGAGCTCAATAGTTCCATCACTTTTGCTTTAAAAGTACTCTGTTTTCTTGAGTTTACATCAGGCACAAGGCTTTTAAAAAATGTAATGTAGGATCCTTTGATTCTTGACTTTTACCTTGAGATTGAGCTTGAGCTTAAGATATTCAGCCATAAGACCTGAGATGACTTCTGCATCAGAAGACTTAACTGTCTTATTATTTTTTCTTTAATTTGATGAGAATGGTGGTGATGTGGTGGTGACGTCTTGTCCCTCAATATTGTCCAATCCTGATTAATTAGAACTCGATTTCTTCAGAAATAAATTCACTACCATCCTCACTAAACCCTACTTCAAAATTTTCTAATTCTTCACTGACCTTCACCACGGTATTGGGCTCAGAAAGGTAACTAATCATTTTTCTTTGCAATCCAGCATATAATTTGCCAAAAACGATATTGCATCAGCCAAGTATCGCTTTTTCTTTTTAGCAACAGATCCACTAGGAGCAATATTCACTTTTCAAAGATATCGTGTGTACACTGTTCTAAGGGAATCCCAATTAGATTTATATTGAGCAACTTAAACAGAAATAACAACAATAAGATTATTTAAGTTCAATAATTTTTGTTTTAATAATAATTAGTTAAAATAATAATGAATTTAAATTACAAAAAATAATTTTAATTTTAGATCTTGTGAATTCCGTAAATGTTTTTTATTTTTAGAAAGAGCATCTTCTGTAGGGAAAACTCAATTCAATTTTCAAGTTTCTTTGTCCAGAAAAAAAAAATGTTTTTAACATATTACTAAAAAAAATCAAAAATAATTTTACCGTTTTAAATTCATCCAGTGCACGATATGCGCATTGGTGCTTCAACAGCACGAAAAATAATAAATGAAATTTGCATCGCTCTATGGGAAATACTTTCTCCTATTTATTTAATGACTAACTCAACTCCAGAAAAACGGCGACAAATTTCTTTACACTTTGAAGAGATATGAAATTATTCAAATGTTTGTGGCAGCCTGTATTCAACAGCTATATTATGGAGAATCGGCTTATTACAATTATAAAAATTATAATTCAATAGTACTACCAGAGGTTGTTGATGCGGAGGGTAATATTTTAATCGTAGACGTAAGAGAAGCGGGAAGAACAGTGATGGAGGTGTATTTGCTGCTTCAAATTTCGGAAAAAATTTTATCAAGCAAACGTTGAACTTGTCACATCCACGAAAAGTAGATCCCTCAAAATAAATTCTATTTCCTTCTGTATTTTTGGCACAAAGTGCTTATTCATTGAATAAAAATATGATGGAACCTTTTGCGCGATCATCACTTACGTCAGACAGCAAAAAAAAATGTATAATTACAGACATCCTAAATTTTGTCAAATTGTCGAATGCACATTCGGAATAACAAAAAATTGTATGTACTTCAACGGCCTTTGTTAATCCATCTTGATTTCGCAAGAACAATAACTTTGAATTGCTGTATTTTACACAATATGATTAGAAAGAAGGAAGGAATAATTTCTGATGTACACAATGAAAATTTGAAGAGTGTGACGTAAGCAAGAAACCGATAAGAGCTTCCCGAAATGCATATAAAGTTCAAGAAAATGTTGTTGACTATTTAGTTTCGCCAATTGGTTCGGTGTCACGGCAAGAATTTATGGTTAGGCTTTATACGTTCATGATGTTTAAATATGTGTTTAGTGTAGTGTTACCACTGGGTGATTCCTCTCATCAATTCATTCATGTTTTTATTTTTTTTTCATTTACCACATATTCTTATTGTTCCTCAAGGAACAGATTGTATATTTCGTATATAAAATTAAAAAATTAAAAAATTTTATTTTTCAATATATTAAAAATAAATAATATATAAATAGTACACCTGTAATTTAATTCTTGTCAAATTTCGCTCCACATTTGGTTTACGACATCCTGAATGAGATGATCGTTTAAATTAAAATTATTTAATGAGAGTCGGGCCTCAACAAGCACGAGTAGTCGATCGGCGTCAATATCCATATTAATGTTACAAAGTACAAAATACAAATACAGTTAGGTATTATACGATTGTATATAATAATAATACGTAATATACGACTGAGCGCTATGGGTGTTGCGAACAAACTATTGCAGAGGTCTACGGCAGAGCAACATCACCATCGTGTTGCGATAAATTGCGCAACGTCGCGAGTCAATGTGCGCACCACTATCATTTGATTCTGCAGAAAATGCAGAGAGCGTGCAACGTTACGCAACGTTGCGAGACGTTGCACAACAGAATGTTGTATTCGGTGCTTCAATTGCTACTGGATCCAACAAATAAAAGTTTATGCATGCCAATCAGAGAATCAGTATCATCTGCAGTAACTCTGAGTATTCCTTGCAAAGCTTATCATTATACGAGAAATAAAAATCAATTTCCATTGCTCAGTAAATGTAATTGAAATGAATAAAATGGCATAATTCATATAAAGACTAATATTCCGTAATTGAATAGTACATGGTTACAAAAACGTATACAGTTCTAGTTTTTAACCGAAATACGGATACTTAGGACCGGTGCATACGTACGGTTTTTGACGTTGTAGCATAGCAACGGCACCGCAGTGGTTGAATGCACACGTGCGGTAACCGCACGTCTAACGGGCGGTATTCTTCGTGGAATATCATTTCAGTTGGGATTCAAACACAGACTACTGATATTTATTCCAAAAAAAAGGTAATTTTCGCATAATTGGTGTTCAAAAAATATCTACCGACGTATAATAAACGAAGGCCCATTTAAAACACCCGACAAATATTCATCAGAGCACTTCTTTTTTTGGTACGATCATCCGCGATGTTCCAGATCTCTTTACAATTTTAAATTTCATCGATAAATATAGCTCGATGTCAACGTTTTCAATGTCAGACATTTTGCGTCGAAAAATCGTACGTGTGCATGAGTCGATAAACGACAATGTACCGTGAACCGGATTTGCTGGTGCTGTGCCGTTGTTATTTGCGGTCAATTAAAAATTGACGAAAGATGGACGACGTGTGCATTGTACAAATTTGATTACACACGCCGTGTATTTACGGTGCCGTCGCCGCGAAACCGGGCTAACCGGACCTCGTCTATAGCCGTACGGAAATGGCTACACGGTCGGCAGTAGGCGCAATGAATAATTGTCGACGAGAGCGGCCGGTGCATACAACAATGTAGATGTACGGCAGTCGCCTATTTACGCGACCGCGTTGTCGGCCGTCATCATACGAATAAAATAGCAGTGGACTCGTGACTAGTATGCTAGTATGCTACATAGTGAGTATGCTCATCGTGCAGAAAAGATATCTATAAACATAAATGCACGATAATTGGGAAGTTGTGCAATGCAGATTAAAAAAAAAAAGGAAAAAGTATCACAGACAACCGAAATATTAATTCATATAATAATAATAATTATAGTATAGTATAATATAATAATATTATCATCAACCCGAAAATTTATAATATTTGTATAAAATATAAGTACTACTGTAACTACTGTAATTACGTTAGTAATAATAATAAACGTAATGAGCATAAAATAAAATTACTGGACGGATATCACGCGGTTACGCCGCCGTAATATATGAAACTCTTATGAAAAGAGCGGTTGACTACAGCGCGCGAACCGCTAAACGTAAGCAGTAATAAGGTAGAGTAGTTGGAGAATACCGGCGATGGACCTCGGGTTTTAGGCGGCCGGTCGCGGGGCACGGAACAGCAGTTCGAGACTGCCGCAAGGAGATGTTCCCTAGTCGAGAGCCGGCGAAAGAGTGACGAACGGCCGACTGCTGGCGGCCTATTTATACGATTGTGCCGTCATACGGCGGCGGCCGATAATGAATGGTAACGCACAACCGTGTACGTGAGCACGTTCCAAAGCACACATTTTGCTATTTTGGTGCCTTTTGCTTCCTAAAACCACATTGATCAGTTTTAAATAAATTTCTATTTTACTAACCATACGTCGGTTAACAACTTTTGTTATAATTTTTTATGTGTGCGTGAATAAAAACTCAGTGTTCTAAATTGATCGCATGTATTAGGTTTTTATTTTTGGAAGATGGTCACAATTATGCGGTTGCAATAATCATCTAGAATTTGTTAATTTTAGTATACATTTTTATATATGTGAAATTGTTACATGTTAAATGCTATTCAACTGTTAATTTTAGAGTTTTTCGTTTAACAATGTAAATCGAAGAATAATTGTAAATAAAATATTTTTTCAAAAATACAAATAATATTGGCCAATATGGAGGAATCCGTTTTTTAATATATCGGTTAATTTCAATATTGACTCACAGTATATTATAATTTTAAATATCGGATCGTTTATTTGTAGCAAATATTTAAACATCGAGCATAAACGACACTTTTTTCAAAATCAACGTTTTGCATATTGTCGTTATATAAACAGCATAATTCAGTATAGTGTATTAATACGTAAACATCGGTGTTGTCGTAAAAAGTGACTATGAAGTGTGATACTGACTTGAACAGAAATAAATAATTCACATTTTATTACAAATAAATCTACTCCCTAGTTGTAATAAAATCGCGGACGCAACTAGAACAAAATAACATTTATGAACGCAATTCGAATGCGTCGGATTTCATAATTCCATCACCTTTCAGCATCTTCATTAAGTGGTCTCTGTTACCTTGTTCCAATATCTTCTCTCGCAGCTACTTCTTTCCCACCGACGTTCTTGCTGAATTGAACGTTTGCATTCTTTGTATCAATGAAATAAACTTTATTTTCATTTTCTTGAACCAATCATTTTCTATCAACTTCTGTCTGTTCAGCTGTTTGACAATATCATATAGACAGTCTAACGTGGAACACTTTAGTTCACTTATTTTTATCTTACTGAAACACACCGACTGCCGTATCTATATAGTAAATTCACTCATTTCACTAATTGGATATCCAGATAGTAAAATTCGTCTAGATCGTGAATTTTGTAATAGTAATACACTCCAAATGTATGTTTTTCTAATTTCTTTCTTGATCTTAAACTTAGATGTTTATTAGTAAGAAGTGTCCTTTTTTTCTCAAAAGCGTGTTTTGCTAATGTAATTCGTCTTCTTATTTCCTTCGTAGATTTGTTGTCGTCAGTCATCAAGCTACCTAAGTAGCAGAATTATTTTACTTCTTGTAATTATTCATTGTTAAGCGTTATGTTAATATTTGTTATAACTNTTTAGTTTCAACTTATCTAGAGATGATTCAAGTATATGCAGCATCAAACTCATTTCTTCCTCGCTGTCAGCTAGGAGAGCTATATCATCTGCAAAGCGGATGGAGTGAAACTGTTTCCCATTTATCGATATTCCTGTAGTGTATTCTTTCATTTCATCCATTGCAAGTTCAATAAACAAATTAAACAAGTATGGAGACAGAGAGCAACCTTGCCTTACTCCTTGATGATTATATCATAATAGAGTACAAAGGTAATTCGCTTCCACGTAGTGTACCACGGGCAACGTCATAAACAGTTAAAGAATTACTATCATTGGCTGCTGTACTGTCTTTCGATCCCACAGCTATCATGAGCACCATTAACACTAACGACGAAATCAGCCCTTCTCATGGTTAACTGACTCGAGATGTTGGCCCTCAGCTAAACGTCTTACAACTTTATATTGAAGGTATAAGCCTAAAAAAAAGCTACTACCCATCTCGCTTACTACAGGAACTTAAAGCTGATGTCGCTATACTTCAAGAAACCCATGCACCGAATGAACAACAACTACATAAACGAGGGAAAATTAACTGGTTTAGATTAGTTGCAGCCACATATCACAAAAGTTATGGAACCGCTATCTACGTCCAAAATAACATACCCAACTGGAGTCACATATACACTAAAATGATAGAATCCGTATCTATCATAGCTATCAGAAATTCTGGGTGCATCCCATCTGGCCCTGCAGCCTTCCCAGGTTTTAGGTCCTTTAGAGCTGTGGTAATTTCCGCTTCTGAGTAAGGGGCACACAGTTCGTAGATTTGGGTGCATTGTTTTTTAAAGTCAGTAAAGCGTTTTCTTATCTGAGTTGTGTGTCTCTTGCTCGAAGGCATTCTCGATACGTTTACTATGTGGTTAGCAACTTGGTTAGGTGAGATTGATGTATCCTTTCGTCTAGTGTGTTGTTTACCTCCCAATTTCTTGAGTAGGCTCCATGCTTCCCTACTAGAGTGTCTGAAATCAAGGGCTGTCATTGTTTTATTACATTTTTTCTTCCTGGATTTATCAAGGGTGATAAGAAGATCTTCCGCCACATCTATGTTTCCGTTCATATATTCTCGATAAAGGTTTTCGCTTAGTTCGTTCCAGCCAGGGACGTATAATTTCCTATAGACTCTTGGCATGTGTTTTTTAACAATAGCAGTGATGAGTCCCAAAAATCTATTGTAGTTCGAACGTGTAGGTGGGATAAACCGGATGCATTTGTTTAGTTCATTTGCATAGTTTTCCCATGCAGCTTTGTTAAAGTTCCATCTGGGGTAAGGAGTAGAGTTAATTAGTGGGATTTGGAGCCCGATTTCAATTAGGATAGTTCGGTGTTGACTATTTGGGAAGTCGTTCATAACTGTTCGGCTGGCTGCTATGGGTAAGTTGTTTGTTGTTACTGAAACAAAGCAGAGGTCGAGATTATACTCTCTTTTCCATCTACCTGACTTAAATNGCATCGAAAACTAAATGGGCGTTGTTAGTTTCAGCCCATGATACGAGCATCTCTCCGTTTATGTTGTTGTTGGAATACTTCCAAGTCACGTGGTGGCTGTTAAAGTCACCAATGACTATTGTTGGATGGGAGATGTTTCCTAGGACGTGGTTTGGCCATATAGTAGTTGGTGGTTTATACACGTTAATAATTGTGGTCTGTCCGACATTGACTTTGACGATATGGATGTCGTATAGGGTTGATACGCTTTCAAGCTTGATCTCTTCTAGGTTATTTCGGGCGTAAGTAGCTATCCCGTGTGAGCGGTAGTATGTAGCACCGATTATAGTGTATCCGTGTATCTTGCCTCTGGTATTGAGTTGGGTTTCATCTTGAGTGTGGGTTTCTTGGATTGCCACTATGTCGACGTCTTGTTCCCTGAGGATACGGGAGATTTAGTCACTTTTTGATCTGCTAATACCTTCAATATTGATTTGGCAAATGCGTAGGGTAGGCCCTAACTTTCTTGTCCGATGGCCCTGAGAAGGGCCGTTTTTGGGTAGAATCTTTCGATTCGGTTGAGTTCGGTTTGATTGCATGTAACCGGGCCAGGAGAGCGTTATAAGCTAGTTTGGCCACCGAGTTGAAAGATCTTTAGCCGTTCGTCTTAAGAAGACGAATCTTTGCCCGGAGGGTACCACTAGGAGGCGATCTTTCATTACCCCCCAGACCTATCATGTGTCGTACCTATGCGAAGGTTAGACCTAGAACCGTTACTTTCCAGAGAAGGTTCAATTTTGAAAGTGCTAGATGGAATGAGTTTACCAAGATACTAAATATTGAAGTAAAAAGTATCCCACCAACTTCTACCAAATATGAAAAATTCCTTAAAATTGTTCAAAAGATAGCAAGGAAGAGAATTCTAGGGGATGTAGGTAAAACTACATTCCATACTAATAGAAATCTAAAGGAATATGAGAAAGACCCATTTGCAGAGACGAAAATATACTTAGGTGAAAACCTCGTTAGACAGAAAGCAGATAAAAGAAGACTAGGTAAAGACGATAGAAGAGCTAGGTATGACCCAAAATAGTAGTGAAGCCTGGAAGCTACTAATACACTTGAATAATTAAAAGACGTAAACGAAAAAACCATAATACTACTCTGAATCAAATGTATAATCTTACAGTAAACAGCAAAACAAGAAAAAGGAAAAGTGACAATAAAATTAATAGAATAAATCAAGGAGAGTTAGACAATTTTAAAAACCCAGTTACAATGGATGAGCTACAAAGGGCTATTAATGATATGAAATTTAAAAAATCTGTGGGAGTAGATGGCATTTGGGCGGAAGAGATAAAAAAATTTGGACCAATAACTAAACTTTGAACTCTAGTAATGTTTAATGATTGCATAGATACGGAAAGAGTTCCAAAGGTTAAAGCAAAAGTAGTAGCACTCGTCAAACCAGGTAAAGCGGGTAATGATGCAAGTGATTTCCGAATAGTGTCATTGTTGTGCCACATGTATAAATTATTTAAACGAATAATTTTTAATAGAGTCGCACGAGCGATAGATGGAAAAATTATTATGGAACAGGCGGGTTTCCGACCAGGAAGAAGTTGCACGGGCTAGGTATTAAATATGGTAAACCATATCGAGAATGGTTATGAAGGAAAATAATCACTGGCGTTGCATACATAGTGTTACGTATGACATCGTCAATCACCGACTGCTCAGGAAAAAGATCTATGAACTTACGAAAGACGATAAGTTTACAAAAATAAGTAGAGCACTTCTAGAACACCGTATGTTCTATGTTACAGGAGAAAAAAAGCAAGTGGAAAAATAAAACAACGGCCTATCCCAAGGAAGCGTTTTGGCACTGCTACTTTTTAATATTTATACAAATGATCAGTCAAGGAGTTCCACAACGAGACATTTTCTGTACGTTGACGACCTTGCAATAGCCGCATAAGGAGGTAAATTCGAAGATATTGAGGAAACAATCAAGGAATCCTAATGACATTAGCCGAATACTATGAAAAAAATTGTTTAAGACCAAATCCCTACAAGACACAAGTGTGCACTATCATCTTAGAAATCGTGAGGCAAAGAGGAAACTGAACATTGAATGGCAAGGAGTAAAAATAGACCATGTGAATAACCCTAAATACTTCGAAATGAAACTGGACCCTGCTCTAACATATAAAGCACATTACGAAGACACTAGAAAAAAAGTTGCAACACGAAATAATATACTCCAAAAATTAGCAGGGACAAAATAGGGCGCTTGTCCAAATGTACTTCAAATATCCGGTCTAACATTTAATTATTCAGCTGGAGAGTATGCCAATTCAGTATAGCGTTTTTCAGCACATACAAAAAAAATAGACGTAGTCTTGAATAACATAACTAGAATAACTACTGTATGTTTGAAACCCACACCTGTAGGAAAAATACAGATTTTAAGTGGGATTGCTCCACCAGATATCAGAAGAGAAGTAGCACCGATGGTAGAGAGGAAGAAACAGATGAATGACCACAGACCCCGCATGTTTGGTGAAGCTCAAATAAATAGCCGGCAAAAATCTAGAAAACCGTTTATTATTAGTTTAAAACTAGTGAACCCATTACAGAAATTCCAACAGTAACAAGATTACAAAAGTGACAGAAATGAGTCACCGATAACGATAAAAGTATGGGGACATCCGACAGAATTTCTTCCACCAGGATATAACTTACTTTGGCGCATATGGAAGACCATTAACAGAATAAAATCAGAAGTAGGAAGAACTAAAGAAAATATGTGCAAATGGATCATAACTACAGAAGTTTACTGCCAGCTTGGACCTGATAGTCGGCAACGTCGGCACCAAGCCGATATTTAAAAATGCAAATAAATTAAGTGATGTGTGCGCGCGTACAATTTAATAATTTATATTACCTTCGTGATGACGTGTTCCAAAGTAATAAGTAGTTATAACTAGTAATAAGTTCATAAGTAGTAACGGTTAGGTTAGGTACGAAGAACGGCCGTAGGCAAAGTGAACTGCAATCCCGAACGTAGATGGTCACCACCATAGATTTCGGCACGCTTTGGGCTAGGCGGTGGTCGGGGTACCAGTGTGTCGGCGACAGCTGAATGCAATCCAGATTTCCCACACGCAATCCTTAAAATAGACGGATAATTCGAGATAAAGACACTCGCACACAGCAAGCCGACGGTTATCGATGATCATTATATAATATATTAAAATATAATATGGCCTTAATAAATTATGTATTAATTGTTTCATTGGATACAATTCTATAAAATATTCTTTTATTTAATTCAATAAATTCAAAAGTTGTACACTTATTTTGACTTATACTAAATACTTTTAACACTAACCATAGGTACTATATTCAAAAATTAACATGCACTTCAGAAAAATTGTGGCGCTGGTTATACGCGAATTCGTTGCTCGTAGGGTTGGAACCAACCCACGGTCGGTGTCAAAGGAAGAGTATGAAAGTTTTTTGGACACCTTCACTTGCCGATCTCATGTGGTTAAACACATTTTTAAAATTTTATTTGGCCACCCTCCAAAAAGCAAAACAGTTCGAGAGCATGTGGAATGCTGGACAAGAAACAGAAACACATTAGTTGGGGTAACACATAATTTAGTAAATAATTCAAAAGCTAACCTCTTATATTGTACTTATATTATTGTTTCTCCGCCCATATTATAATTATTAATTGAGGGGTTGAGCACAATAATGGCTTATTCCATCAAATGGTTAATGTGAGTAATACACGTTTTCAATTTCTCTGAAAATTTGATTAAAAAAATCAATATTTAAAAACGAATTAAATTTAACTATTGTTTCATATTAAATATTGATACATCTAAGACATAGTTCTAAGAGTTATTTGGGAACAAAACATACAAAATTCCCCAAAAAGCATCTAAGATGCTTATCAAACAATTTGACTATAATGTTATGATAACAACAGTGGCCTATTCCACATACAGCTGTTGAATAGGTCATTGTTGCTTTGAACTGGTGAGCGATGAGGAGACGATTACCGCAGAAAGTCCGAATACCTGGCATCATGCGGCAACCGTTTGCTGAACTAAAACTATGAAAAATTATTTAAAAATAACCCACGGTCCTACAGCTACAAACTCTACGTCCCTGTAAAGGGTAGGTAGTCTGCTATCCTGTGAATAAGTTTTTAGGGATAACATTTGAACTGGCGAGGTTATCAAAAAATAGTTGGTAAAATTATGTGATATTTGTAAAACCATCGGTTTTTGTATGTTCAAAAAATGATTACTCCCAAATAATTTTAAGTACATAAGCGCAATGCACATAATAATTTTTGTTATAATTTGATCTATAAGGAAAAAAGGTTTTAATGCAATGATTAAATTATGTTACCCTAATTATGTTAATAGTGTTACCCCAACTAATGTGTTTCTGTTTCTTGTCCAGCATTCCACATGCTCTCGAACTGTTTTGCTTTTTGGAGGGTGGCCAAATAAAATTTTAAAAATGTGTTTAACCACATGAGATCGGCAAGTGAAGGTGTCCAAAAATTACTGCCGCTAAATACGGGTTTCCAGATACATACACATTGACTGGCATGTCCACTGCATAAACTGCATCGTGTTGTCCATGATTATCAGCGTTAACATTCGAGCAAGCCCCTTCGTTGCCAAAATTGCTTTCGCATACATTACTCTGGCATTTATCTCTTTTTCGCATGGGTGGGAAATTATATCACCGGCAGTCAATTACGGGACGGTTCATTCGCCACTAGGAACGTTTTGCTCCGGTTCATCACGCTTTCGACTATTTATAATTGCAACGTTTTCTCCGGAATCATTGTCTTGAATGAATCGATGAGTATTATTATTTACGTCCTGTTCATTGCATACAGCTACGTTTTGCATTTCACATTGGATATAATCAATCGAAGGTCCGGGAATGCGTTGCACACTTTGACTATTTATAATTGCAACGTTTTCTCCGGAATCATTGTCTTGAATGCATCGATGAGTATTATTATCTACGTCCTGTTCATTGCATACAGCTACGTTTTGCATTTCACATCGGTTATAATCAATCGAAGGTCCGGCAACATTGTCATGTTCGTGGAATTTCCGCCGTACTCGTCTGAATGGGGACAAAGGGCGTAAGTCTTGAACTGCAGGGCGTTGACGTATAGTGACTTCGTACCCTTTAGAACTTGGGTACGTAGGACTTGCGTACTCATCAAGAACTTTTCTTATATCACTGATTGTGTCCTCGTGTGGGTCCACCACATCATCGTTGTATAGATCTGTCCAGTCCGACCAGCTTATGTCGTACGGATGGAAATCGATATCCGTAAACATGAACCTTTTATTTACGACTGTATAACTGTTTTCAAATATTGGCTAAAAGTTGAAGACTTCACCCTGACCGAATTGGCCCAAGCCTGCAAAAGACTTCCCCCCCGGAAAGGCAAGCGGCCCTGATGGTATCCCCAACGAGGTCTTAGCCAAGGTATTCCTCCGAAAGCCTAACACCCTACTCAGTGTCTACAACAACTGCCTGGCAAACACCACCATTCCTTCCCGATGGAAGGAATCCAGACTAGTGCTACTGCACAAAGGCCCCGGCAAACCGACAACCGAACCGTCCAGCTATAGATCGCTGTGTATGCTTGATTCCTCAGGGAAGCTCTTAGAGCGGCTAATCCTGGCTAGACTCGACGCACACCTCGATAATACCGGTCATAGATCACCTAACCAATACGGGTTTCGCCAAGGCAGCTCGACTTCGGACGCTATTAAACGACTGCTGAACGCCGCACACGGCGCAGCTTTAGACAAGAGGAAACGGTCCTCTGCGCATAATACGTGCTTACATGACAGTCTCGGCCGACGCCTCGTCAGTATTGGCCTCAGTGCTACCTGCAGACCTTCTAGCGACAGAAAGGGCTAGAGTTCGGGTTTGCCTGGACGACCATACTGACGTCGTCCCGACCACCGTTAAAAACAGGAGAGAATAATCAGCATCGCAACTTGACAAGCTCGATGGGACCGGTCTGATAAAGCCAGATGGACGCACCGGCTCCTCCCTAACATCGGGTGCTGGTTAACAAAGCCACCGCCAACCCTGACATTCCGACTGACGCAGGTGCTCTCGGGGCACGGATGCTTCCGGAGCTACCTGTAGAGGTTCAACCGGGCAGACGACAGCTACTGCGTATACTGCATCGACCCTGACGACACGGTTGAGCATACGGTTTTGGTTTGCCCAAGATGGCTAAAATAGCTAAAATACACAAACAATAAGTGGGGTTTAGAATGTGATCACGTTTCTGGCTTCAATTCAATACCGGCCGCCGCCGAACGACGCCACGGTCGTATAAATAGGCTGCCGCCGCACGACGGTCCTATAAATAAGCCGCCGGTCGATGCTTGTTCATCATTCTTGCGCTTACTGTCGATTACTGAACGTGTAGTACCGCGCGACCGGTCGCCTTAAACACGTGACTCAGCGTCAGTATTCTCTAACTAATGTAACCTATAGTGTTGGCTAAGTTACTTTTTATAATTAACGTATGTTAGTTACGAGTTACAAAGTAAAATAACTACGTAACGTACGTAACGTTACTTTTTTACTCAAAATTAACTAGTTTCAAAGACGTTACCAGGATTAAACCGTGTTAAAAAATTAAAATATTATTCAGTTATGTTTGAATGTACACCTGATGTGTCTCACAGAGAGCAAATGTCCCAGATTTTTCGATATGTGTACATTTCTGATGGCACTATTTCAATTGAAGAAAATTGTATAGACTTCATCGAAAGTCACGAAAAAACTGGCGAATGATTAGCTTTAGAAATCATAGATAAATTAAACTAAGATCATTTAAAATTAAGTAATTGTAGGGGATAAAGTTACGACAATGCTACCAATATGTTTGGAAAGTATAAAGGTGTGAAAATATGTATTATGCAAATAAATAATTTAGCTATATAAGTGCCATGCAATGCGCATAGCTTAAATTTAGTTGGCAATGACACCGCCAAAGTATGTATGTAAGTATGTATGTAAGTATGTATACGTTAATATGATAACGTTATTTGGGACAGTCCAACAAATTTGTAACTTTTATTCATCCACAGCAAGCAGATGGACCACTTTAATGAAAAGTATTAATATTTCAATAAAGTGTTCTACTCGGTGGTCTGCAAAACAAGATCTGTATCAGAACTTAAACGTAATTTAAAAAATGTATAAAATGTTCCAAAAGAAATATCAGCAAACACAAATTTACCTAGAGGTAATTCTTGGAGCAACAAATCTTTTAAAACATCTTACACGTTCCAGTCGTGTTGGCTGCGACCACGGTGCGAGAAAAACAATGCTATCGAAAATCTTTTTAGATTAAGAGAGGTTCCTACGTCTGCAATCTTAAGTTAGATTTGTATACCTAGTATATTAGTATATTTATAGATTATATTTCACTTTGAAACGCAGATATTAAGATAAGCCGATTATCGATAAAAATAAATTTAAAATACGTTTGTACCGACGCGGGTGCACCATAACGTATGGTTTTCCCCGGTGATAAACACTAAACACTAACACAACACAATACAAAAATAGAATACATCTCGGAATATATAATATACTCTATATACAAGCCATGATGTATACAAGTATAAGACGTCTTAAACCTAGTTGTGGTAATATTATATTTTATAAAGGCAAATGAACTTTTATACATTGGTGGTAAACATGTAAAATCAATGGTCAAATGGATGATGGGAAAATTGTTTTAGGATGAATTATTAAAAGATTTTTCATACACCGGTAAAAAGAGAAAAAAAATTATCTACTCAGGTAACTATATAAAATCACAGAACAACAATCCAGTGTAAGATTTTATATAGTTATACTATTAGGTTGATGGGGTACAAGGAAAAAACCTCTACGTGGTGTACCCCAGGCAACGTCTATAACGGCTAATTTTTCCAAATCCAGGCTCATATGATCTCTACAAAACAAGATAAAAAACGGCCCTTCTCAGGGCCAGCACTGACGATCGCCTCATGTAACACTGAGGGTATAAACTCAAATAAGGAAGAACTGCTTGCTGACTTATGTAAAGAATATTCATGTGACGTGTTATGTGTGCAAGAAACACATAGGAGTGAAAATATGAATAATCCAAGAATCAATGGGATGAAGCTCGTTGCAATACGCCCACACAGGAAGTATGGAAGCGCTATATTTGTTCGTTCCTCAATTGATGTAACGACAAGCCAAATAACAGAGATAGACGACATTGAGATTCTCACTATAGAAGTTGGAAAATGCACTGTGACCTCTATCTACAAACCTCCTAATTCAACATTTGCATTCGAGAAACCAGTTAATTTCGACACTAAAAATATTCACATTATCATAGGAGATTTTAATAGCCACCATACCAACTGGGGTTACGACGAAACAGATAATAATGGCGATAAAGTTGAAGTTTGGGCAGAGTCCAACAGGTTAACACTAATCCATGACCCAAAACTACCACCATCATTCAACAGTGGTAGATGGAAAAAGGGTTATAACCCCGATATAATATTTGTAAGCGATATGATAGCTCCCCAATGTACAAAGGAAATCGGAAGACCCATACCACACACGCAGCATCGACCCATATTGTGCAAAGTTACGGCAGTGATTAAACCATGTGACACCCCATTTTTGAGGAGATATAACTTTCAAAAAGCAGATTGGTACACCTTTACTAAAGCTCTGGATGATGCGGTAACCGCACTGGAACCAGTAAACGAGAACTATGAACCTTTTACAAAGTTAGTAAAAACTATCTCCAGAAAAAATATACCAAGAGGTTGCCGAATAAAGCATATTCCAGGGTTAACACCTGAATTAATAGAAACATTAGAACAATACACCGATAAATATGAGGACGACCCATTCGATGAGGATACGATAGAAAAGGGAGAAGAACTAATGAATCTACTAACTGAGGCGAAAAGGAAACGTTGGTGTGACCTACTAACAGAAGTAGATATGAAAAGGAGTAGTAAGAAAGCATGGAACCTCATTAAGCGCTTAGACAGTAATCCAAGAGAAAAACCAAAGGTACCATTAATAACACCAAACCAAATTGCACACCATCTTCTAACGAACGGTAAAAATAAAATGACAAAACCCAGACCTTTTAAACCGAGGATTATACGAACGGAAAACAATGAAACGCATGAACTTGGAAACCCGATCCTACTCACAGAACTTGATGATGCTATAGAGACACTAAAGAATGCGAAAGCGGCCGGGTTAGATAACATGTTCTCAGAACAGATAAAACACTTTGGAAAAACCACAAGACTATGGCTGTTAAGTCTTTTTAATAATATCAGAAGTACCTTAAAGATCCCGAAGATCTGGAGGAAGGCGAAAGTAATAGCTCTGCTGAAACCAGGTAAGGAACCTGATNCGGCCGGGGAAATCATGTACAGGGCAAATATTAAACCTAACCCAATATATTGAAAATGGTTTCGAAGAGAAGAAAGTTACCGGGATATCCTTTATCGATCTGTCGTCCGCGTACGACACGGTTAACCATGGCTTATTGCTCTCTAAAGTATATCAGATAACCAGAGACTACAAATTTACGCAAATCATTCAAACATTACTGAGTAACCGAAGATTTTTTGTAACACTAGCCGGGAAAAACAGTAGATGGAGAAATATAAGAAATGGGCTACCACAGGGAAGCGTTTTGGCCCCCACGCTTTTTAATATCTACACCAATGATCAACCCATATCTACGGATAACAACATAAAACATTATGTATATGCAGATGATTCGGCAATTGCTGTACAAGAAGATAGTTTTGAAGCAGTGGAAACAAAACTTTCTAAAACACTGGACCGTTTAGGAAACTACTACAGGGCAAATTATCTGAAGCCAAATCCTAGCAAAACCAATGTAAGTGCTTTCCACTTGAGAAACAAGCAGGCCAACAGAAAACTGGTAGTGAAATGGGAAGACGTAGAACTAACTCATTGTGGTACACCCACATATCTAGGCGTGACATTGGATAGAGCACTAACATACAAGACCCATTGCGAAAAAACGAGTAAGAAAATCAATACCCGGAATGGTCTGATACGGAAATTAACGGGATCAGCATGGGGCGCACAACCACATGCGTTACGGGTTTCAGCGTTGGCACTATGCTACTCAGTAGGGGAGTATGCATGCCCGGTCTGGAGAAGCTCTACCCACGCGAAGAAAATAGATATCGCCTTAAATACAACATGTCGACTAATCACAGGATGCCTAAGAAATACACCAATGGACAAAGTTTACCTACTAGCAGGTATCCCTCCACCACCAGTTCGACGTCTGATATCCTCTAAAATTGAACGCGGTAAACAAAAAAGAGACACGAGGCACCCTATGTATGGCCAAAATGACCCCACTTCTCGTCTGAAATCAAGAAAGTCTTTCCTAAAGATAACTGAAGAGCTAACGGAAACACCTTTATTAAGCAGGTTAAATGAGTGGAAAAAACTGATCACGGACACCAACGGTAAAAGATGGTTGGAACCAGCAGAAAGATTACCTCCTGGTAACAACCTAGACTGGCCGGTATGGAAGACACTGAACAGACTGCGTGTTGGTGTAGGACGGACAAAAGAAAATATGAGAAAATGGGGATATGGAGAGCAAGACATAACTTGCATATGTGGACAAGAGCAGACAACGTCACACCTACTTGTCTGCCCAAGAGGGCCAAGCCCATGTACACAAGAGGACCTTATGATAAGCAACAAGAGGGCGGTAAATACAGCCATATACTGGACAAAAGAAAAGATATAATTAGTATGCAATACTTGTTACCATTATATTAGTGTGTTATTATTATTTATATTTTACATATTTTACTTATTTGATATTATCTATTTAGTTTTGTTTTATAAATTACATGTTTGTTTTAAATTTAATTATATGATGCCTGACACGAAAAAAATTAGGTTGATTCTTCATTTTAATTATATTTACGCTAATTTTACTTAATAATGTCATAAGAACAATACTGATATAACCAAAACATTTTTGATACCTATATAATTTTAATTATAATTGTTATAGTTTTGAATAATTTTTAAATGCAGTCAAAAAACAAAATTAAATTTAAACATTCAAATGAAAATGAAATGTAGGATGTAATCAAATATGTTCTAGTTCAAACTCCCCATAATTTAAAAATAGTCTCTGATAAAAATTTCTCTAATTAATCTAAATTTTGTTTTATTAATATGCAAATAATTGCATTTAGAAAATACGTATTTTCCATGTATATATGTATTTTTTTTTATATACCGCAATATAATATAATATGATTACAATTATAAGTATCCAAATAATTATATCCTATTACTTTATAATACAATGCTGTTTGGTACAATATTTCATATACAGATATGACAAATTTTAAAGACACATAAAGATTATTATGTTGATTTCCTTTATTAATTTTAATAACAAAAATAAAAATAAATAAATAAAATATAAACATGTAATTATAAGTAAAAAAAAAAAAATGAATTAGCATGTGATATGAAATCTATCAATAATCTATCATTTTATGTAACGATATTTTAAGTGAGGCGGCTGTCGCCTCTACTTTAATATAGCGGAAGCGTGGTTACTACAATGGGATATCAAATTTGTGTCTCGTGCAAAATTTTAAATTTTTTAAATTGATAAATAAAAGTATTCATTTTCCAAATACCTATAGTATATATATATATATATAAAATTACCTATGCAAATTACAAATAAAGTAGTGCCTCCCTTACCTCACCACCAAAACTGCGTGTTAGTTCAGGATATGCTGCACCTTATATTCATATTTGATTTAATTTTAATAATTTGTTACCGCTATTCATTATATAATTTGTAATATTTAATGGACATTAGTTATTAATAAGAACTAAATATTTATAAGAAAACTCCAATTGATTCAAATATAGTCAATTAAAAATTAATCAAATATTTTAAAATGTTAAATTAATACAAATTAAATATTTATTAATCATCAACATTATTTTTCAAATATTTATTTTACATAAAATATATGTATATTGTACAGGATAGTACGCATAAGATATTGAAAGTGTAAATACTAATTTGAAATTTTTGCCACGTCTCATTACTTACATAGTGGAATTCTTGGGATATTGGACATTTCATGAACGCACAATATTACACATAAAACTTACCTACCCATCCACCCCTATACCGTCACTTTATTATAATATTGTAAAACACGATGAAATTATAATTAAATTTACGACACTGTCTCGTCGTTTGTGTCGTGCAACGTTTCGCTTTGAATTACATATTAACATTACACGAACCGTACGTTTTATCAAAAGTCGAGAGAACGAAATAATATGAACAATCCGGACATGTAAAAATCATCATTTTTCGCACCTACTACTCTAACTCAATACTCAAAAATATAAAATACAATGAATAATAAAACCAACTTTAAACTCCTGGTGTTTTCATGTTATTAATTATAAATTCATAATAACTGCAAAAAATACAATAAGTATTGGATTTGATTTAAACGTGATATGAATAGAATGCTATAAAACACAGTGGCATTGACTGATCAACACTGATACTGTTAAAACAATTATTATTTTTATTTGTTTAGTAAATGACCAAATCGTCATTTTAATAGCCTCATTGAAGAGTTCTAAGCGTTGATTTTTATCCAAAAAAGAAACTATCTGTTGATTTTATTTGGTATATGCTTTATTATAAATAATAATGTTATCTAGTTATTTTTAGAAACGAGGAACGAGGATTTTTTTTAATACAAAGTAAAAAAACTTCCAGAAATCTTACTCCGATTAAATGATTTACCCAGCTATTTTCATAATAAATGGTAAAAAGTGGGAAAAACGGGAAAATTTACAGAATACATTATTTTCAAACCGTAAATATTACGACCTACCAAAACATATATAACCGAAAACCGAACGATCGCCATTTGCGGTAGTTTCAATAATAGTTTAATAAACGAATAATAGTGAAAAGCGAAATAATACTGGGATTAAGGTGAATTACAATTAGGTATTGTAGATAGGTACTTTCTATAAAATATAAAATTCCGTTAAGACATAATGCTATAACAATTTAACTATTTAATAGCTGGGAAATAATAATTGAATAGGTACCTACCTACTTAATAATGAATACTTAAATACTAAAATAAATTTGTTTAACTTTATATTAATTATAATATTAAAATGTAATGTAATATTATTTGACTTCAGATTCCATAAATAAATCAGAAGGAGTAGAATGTGATTTGTTAATTAGAATATAGTTCTGGTGCTAACATTTTTTTTCTATTCAAAATATCATAAACAAGTACATATTTAGATTAATTTACCCTTTTATTTATAGCTTATGGTAGGGTAAATGAGTTACTCGTTGACAAAATTTAAAAATAAAAATAAACAAAACTTAAATAAGATAGATAGGTATTAATATTAATGAAATTAAAATGTCTATATAAAATATACCGATTTAACCGGTTTTTCACATTTGACGAGGAAACTCCTGGGAAAATCGAAAAATGATCTTTCTAAAGTAGAGAGTAGAAAAGTTGTTGACAGGAAAAAAAACAAACATCTTTGTAAAACCATAAGGTTTTTTGTTCCACTCAGAATCTAAAACAGCTTACGAACTTCGATAACACTAAGTTGACTATCAGGTCTTTTTGTTTTCAGTAATGAAAGTGATCATTAGATTACTAGATCATTAGATTTTCTCAAGTGGTTGACAAATCTCGAAGAATATCAATGCAATACAAAATATTACATTGTATGTACAGGGCATATATACATTCAACATTATTATATAATATTATGTAATATAATCTAAATATATGAAATTAGGTTTAAATTACCTAACAGGTATATTTTAGTTTTGCTTACCAGTTAGATTTTAATATCTACCTACTTCTATTTACCAGGGACTTCTGATATGGTACCCTGGTGACGCTAAAACCCTAAATCCGGCCCTGATAGTACTCTTAACTATTAAATTGGCAATTTGTATTTTGATAATAATGTATTCGAAATAGGCTGGCCTATAGAAGACCGCTTTTCAAATTTGTTCGGTCGTAATTAATGTGTAATTTGCAAGAAAACATTTGTGAAAGTTGATGATGTGCCAAAATAATTTCAAACGGAATTTTAAAAAAAAACTAAACACTATGAAAATAGTTTTAGATAAAAAATGTATCGCTGATAAACCAAATACTACTTAGTGACTGAACAATTTGATGTAGAAAGTTTAAACTTTCCACGTTACAATTTCTATGGAGATGGTACACCGGTATACGCGTGCAATAAGAAATGATTTTTTGATAATTCAACCTCTAAAGAGGCAGAAATAAAATAATTCATTTATCTGTAAAGAAAAAAAAAATATTTATAATATGAAACTATTTAAAGTTCACTTTTTATATATTTTCAAGGATCGTATATCATTGCGCATTTGGGGTTTTTCAAAACAAAATTCAAGTACATAATAATATAAACTGTAATGAATACAAAAAAAAGCCGTAAAAATATCGCGTAATAGGTATCGTCACGAGAACAACCCCTTCCCATACGAAATATCATCAGGTTTTATTATTTTATTTACTGTTTTCTCTTGCAAATAGAAATAAAAAAATACGTTCAGAATGAAAATCAACGAACCCGGAGTATATTATTATAGTCGTGTCTCATACATACATGCCGCTTGTCAGTGTTGTTTACTTTTGAGCGGAGTATAGACCGCGTATATTAAAATAGCCTAAAGCGACCGGTAGGTAATAACCCCTCTACCCTCATTACACACAGATGATTATGTTTGTGGAGAAACGACGAAAAAAAGCCTTTTTTTTTTTTAATACATCACGAGCGCCTAGAGGGGAAAAAATATTCAAACGGTTTTCGGTAGTGCCTTTGTCGCGTGGAATAAAATAGTTTATTAAATATTTTAGGGTGATTAAATAATTTATTATTGCACGGCGTAATGTACGGAAAGAGGGTCTTTGAACGCGTGCACACATTTTATGTAACGCGCACTCGTTTGAAATAAAAAAGTCAAAGAACCGTTCATTGATTGTAGGAGAATATCAGCGGCTACTGTTGTTTGTCCTGAAATAAGAGGGGAAAAGTTTCGGGGCACGCGTCGAATATTATAATAATACAAACAAGACACGGTAAATGATATGGAATAGTTTTGGGTGTACATGGAGTGTAAATACTCGCCAGAAAATTGTATGTGCAGAAACTGAAGACTGGTCGTCGATTATAATATAATATGGTAGTAGATCGGGAAAAGTCGAGTAGCTGGGGGGTCTTTGTGATAGTATCCAGTGATCACGATGGTATGGTATGATCATGGCGGTGATAGTAGTATAAATATTAAACAAAATTCAAGATGAAAAAATTTGTTTTTAAAAATGACTGTGATTGTTTTATAGAAATTGGGAAAAAACTGACAAATTGATAAGTTTAAATTTTTTCAACCGGAAATCTCGAACTAAATTTCAAGAGTACGTTCCATCTGAAATAAAATTGTATTAACGAAACTGTATTTCGTGCTCTAGGCAATACAATTTTGTAACAACGGCAATAATATTGTCGTTACTATTCTGACCATGATTTTCGTCGGCAGGTTTTTGTTTTTGTTTTAGATTCTAAGTAGAGCGAAGAATATATTTTACAATAAATGGTTTTACAAAGATGTTTATTTTTGTATTTTTTCCGGTTACAAATTTTCTATCTAAAGATTTCTAAATGTGGCACCTTTTCTGAAAGGAAATCGGTGTGAGAACATACCTTAGAAACGTCATTTCTCGATTTTCTCATAAAATTTAAAAATCGAAAATAAACTGGAAAATATACGAAATATATAACTAAAACATTACTATATTTTTTCCTGGGCACAACTTTGTAACCAGTTTTGCTCCAACTTTTAATGATAGTAATGTTTCGAAAAGAAAATTTCACAAGGGAGAGAAGGTACTTTAGAGAGGTCATTTTTCGATTTTCTCATCAAATTTGAAAAACATGGGAAAATTAGTACAACATTAAACAAAAATACATAGCCTATTTAATTATTCTACTATAAAATGACATATATATTGTTGACAAAGTATCATTATAAACTGAACCCCACTCAAAATCGTTTTTTTAAAAGCAATATTTTATTGTTGCTTACAAGTATACATTAAATTAGCTCCTGAAAAATGTATATTATTTCAATTGGTTCCCTAAACTGTAAAATATTATTATTAAACAAGGGGTTCTTATATTATACGCATTTACATTTACACGACGTCATCCTAACCTAACCTGGCAGTTTCAAACGCTGGATATACCTATTATTTTATATATAAATATTTATTGAATTCAGTCTTATGGTCTTAATTGTCGTAATCAAAATTTATGTACAGGCTTTTATTTTGTCGTTAATATTTGATAGTCACCAGTGGCGCCGAACACGTACTCCAGATAATTCAATTAAACTTCTTAGAAAATTGAGTGGGTGGGTAAAATATTAGAGTACACTTAGTCTTTCTGCTATAATTTTGTTAAACACAAGAATGTATTATGTAATTAATTATTTAAATATAATTATCTAAGCACATATGAACAGTCGCATGTATGATGTTGAATGCAACGATATTGGGCAATACTGCAATGGTGAGCGACGGTCATAAAGTACCTATAGTCCTAGAGTATTAATATTACGGCTACGCATAATACGCATGTGTGTGTTGAATAAATTTTAATAAATAACTCTAATGTTATTGACAAGTTTGTAAGGCTATTATCAATCTTATCTTCCAAATTATTATAAAACCGGTATGAAATGTTTTTTTTTTTTTTAAATTTATACTTTATATACATATACATCTAAATCAGGTATATGAGTTTTGTACATTATTTAAAAAAAATAATATTATTGTTAATTTGTATTCCTTTTTTTATTAATTTACGAATTTTATTAGTATCATTTTTTTCGTCAAAGTATATACTATAATATTTAAACCAAAGAAAATGTTTCGAATTGGATAGTCCTCAAATGAAAAATTGATTATGTTGTAACACATGCGAATATGTTTTTTTTTTTTTACATGTAGTTAAACACTAAATACATATTTCGTTAAAACCTCTACAACACTGTGTATGAATTTCAAAAAGTTTGGTCAAGGAATACATTTTTTACAGTCTTATGTTCAAAACTCTTTCTTCCGAAAATGTTTGGTAAAATTTCGGGTAATTAATATTTCCAAGTCTGTATCAATATCAAAACTTATATTATAGTTATTTTCTAAAACATGAAAGACGTTCGAAAATACATCAATATACATATCAAATCATAGAAATAGTTAATTGTGCGGTAGTTAAATGTACTTAAGTTTATTTTAGTACTCGATGTATAAAAGTATAATTTTCTAATACATGGTCAAATACTGGATTTTTAAAATAATTTTTCCCAAATTCAACACATCAAAATTAATTCAGGATTTTTTTCTACGTAAATAAAATCAGTTAAACATTTTTAATTTTAGATTCCGGAATCAAAATATTATCATCACTTTCCATCTTTTTTGATTCTACATGTTCAGTTTAATCTTTACTGCTTTCGTGGTTTGTTCCATTTTTATACCACTTTCAGAGATATCCATCGAATTAAATTAATTTATTATGTGTTCTGCACAGTAACGTCTACATCAGCCCGGTGTAACCGGAATTATTACCCTCCGTGAAATTTTACGGGGAAATGGAGGGGTAAAATTTAATAGTGGTTTTTTTTTTAATAATTGTTAAAATTATTTATTAACTTCTCAAATTGAATCTTACTATAATTTTTTTTAAATAAACAACTTTGTAAACCCAATACATTCTTCGTTCACTCAGAATTTAAAAGAAGAAGTATTAAATTTAGATTCTTGTGATGATGAAAAATCACAATACAAGTAAGATAATTTTTTAATATTTTAATTATATAGTTAATATAAATTCACTAATCAATTGTTTTATACAATGTATTGTAATTTTGTCGTTTAATATTTTCTATTCAATTTCACAAACTTCAAATATGAAGGTATAAAGTAGTAAAATATTAGAATTTAAAGCAACAATCTATTTTGTAGAATTTTATGCGAACTATGAATACTTGTTCAAAATGTTCAAATTATAAATTAGGATTATTTATTTAATTTATTATAATAAACATTAAAAAAAGATACTTTGTTTAATTTAAATTTTGAAAAAAATGTTCTATTGGTACAGTTGTACCAATAAGATAAATAAGTGTAATGAATTTGCATTTAATAATTTATTAAAAAAATAATGTTAAAAAAAAAGTAATTTTTCTTCAGCATTTATCAAAACGGGATTCCTTCTACAATTCTAGAACAGTAGGCTTTTGCTGCTGGCCCATACCGCCTCTGAAATAACCAAAAGTCTTAAGAGACTTAACTCATAGGAAAGCTGGAATTTTCAAAATCAATAGAAATTATGTATCTCTTAATAAATTGTCACGTGTTAGGTTGTTAACGGACAAAATAAAAAAATATCTAATAAAACTAAGTGAATAAATCTAACTAAATTTATCATCATTTTATTTTGTCTAATTTAAAAAGTAATAATTAACTTAATATAGAACAAATATATAAATTATTAAATGTTTACAAAAAAAATGTTTTCTTAAACTTAATAATAAATGTGCTATTTTTATTTTAGGCATAAAAAAAAACTAAAATTGTACAATTTGTGTAACTATTGTGCCAAATATGAAGGTGACTCAGATTTTGAGGATGAAGAGTTTGAAAACTTAGTTTTGATGATAGCGTTTCCTAGACAGACCTTGAACATTTCATTTTTCCTGGTATTGCAAAGACGAACATTTTTTGATAAATTTCGTTAGTAAAAAAATATAGTAATAGTAAAAAGAACCAAAAATAGAAGAGAGAAAATATTTTAATTTAATGTTTTGGTTTTTCTACTACAGATTTAATTTCATGGTAGATTAATTGGTATCTTTTGAGTCAGAATATGATTGTATCTGTAGTAACTGGTCATCTAATAAATGTTTACGATTTATTAGAGTACTTTACACTATAGTCAAGCGTTGTATTTCTTTTTTTGAATTCAAATGTTTCTTAACATATTGTAGATGTTTGGACTGAAAATATACCTAAATATTACCTTACATTAGTTTTCCAAAATTTAAACTGTAAATAACGGACAGCAAGAAAAAAATATAATAGACATTCAAAAGGAAACAAAAATGGTTGATATACTATATTGAATAGTGCTTTTACTTTGGTTGGTAAATGTTCTGTTGTATGTGTATCCACATTGTCTTTAGTGTTTTAATATTAATTTCAACTGCAATAATTAAATTCGCACAAATATTTTTATAATATAGTACCAAAATTGAAGAGCTCATTGCAAGAACACAAGACAAGTTCAATTCTCGATATTGTTCATGAAATTAAAACTATGTATAATAATAATTATTAATTATTTAGTTTGATGAATAAGTATAGTATAGTGTCGCGTCAAGCCCGTTTGGTAACCTCGTATTATTGCGAGGGCGAATATTCACGTGTATAAAGTTTGTTCATTGACGAAAAGACGAACTTTGTCAAATAAATCAAGACCCGAATTATCGTTTGAATTTTTACAATACGGCTTTGTTGAACTTTCACGTTGAATTGAAATATTAACATCAGTTTTAGATTCAATTGAAATTCGACTTTATAACTCTGATAATAAAATATTTAATTTGACTTTTTCTTCTATTTCCTGACATGAAACACATCGTGGCGTCACCAACTTAAAAAGAAATAAATTACTCGCGTATATAAATGACTTTTAAAACTCAATCTGATAAGAAAGCAAATTATTATTTTGAAAATTAATAAAAAAAATAATAATAATAGCCCACTACGTTTTATAGTAAAAAAAAAAAAATAATAATAATCATGTTGCTTCTCGAGGCGAAAAATGGCTACAAAAACATTCCGTAGTCGGTTTTTTCTCTCCATCTAATGAAAACTTTTAAAAATAATCCGCCATAATTAAACTCATATAGTTTCAGCTTAGTGACGAGTAAATGAGAGTAATTATTTACAAACTCGGTTTTGGTTTTTAATTAAAAATGTTTTATATTTAACTTTTACTCGTGCAACAGAGCCCTAGTGCCTCCTCGATGGCTAGCTTAAAAGTTTATTTGCGATCATGACTTGTTGTATTTTACTCTCCATATTTCAAAGAATTCCGTATTACGTTTTGAAAATACTTTCGTAATATTTTCACTAGCTAAGCGATGCATAGGTAGCTGAGATGAGATACACAAAGAAAATGTTTTCTATATTATTATTATTATTATTATTATTTTTTAGATAATGAAACAATAAATTAATACAGAATAGATATTGTATAGATATCAATGTAATAAACAATAAGTATCCTTAAAAAATAATACTTATTTTAAAACAAACGTTAACGATAAAAAAATTACAGTAGGTGCGAAATATTTATGATATTACCGAGAATTTATATATCGATAGCTTTGTCTAAACCTTTATAACACTGTGTATGAATTTCAAAAAGTTTGGTCAAGGAATAAATTTTTTACAGTCTTATGTTCAAACTCTTTCTTCCAAAAAGGTTCAGTAAAATTTCGGGTAATTAATAATTCCAAGTCTGTATCAATATCAAAACGTATATTATAGTTATTTTCTAAAACATGAAAGACGTTCGAAAATACATCAATATACATGTCAAATCTCAATCTGAAGTTGCAATCAAAGCCAAGAAAGGAGCAGATATGGTTGAACCCTGAAATACAATTTTTATTGATGATAAAAATGATAAAATCAATATTTTAGTAGCATAAAATACATAAAGATTACAACTTAAAAACTAGCATTCTTTTCAACCACGAGTAACTAATTTAACTTCCAAAATTTTCAATAAAGTTGAAAATAATTTATTAAATTTATTTAGAAATAGTTCCGGTGATTATTTACCAGGTGAAATTTAACTTTTTATTTTTTTTAAATAATTTTCATTGCCTGTTATTTCGTTAAATATATGTTATATATATATATATATGTTACTATAGTATAGAGAGAGCTTTAATTTGTTTATAACATTATCCATTGTTAATTTATGGACGTATCATTTCATATTGCATAGTTTTACTGATATATGTAACAACAAAACGATTCTGATCGGAGTTCAGTTGAGAGTAAATGCTTTATTAACAATATATATATATGTCATTTTATAGTAAAATAATTAAATAGGCTTTATATTTTTCCTGTATTAATATTAATTTAATGTTGTACCGATTTTCTCAATTTTCCTATACGTTTATCCCGGTTTTACACATTTTCTGGAAAAACTCTTAACAAAATCGAAAAATGAGCAACCTAATGGACCTCCCCACGCCAAATTTTCTATCAGAAAAGGTGCTACACGTAGAAATTATTGTATTCCGATATCGGCAAGGGTTTCAATTCAGATTGACCATATGTATTATGCACTTCTACCATTTTTGAACTCTGAACTTATAGCAAGGACTTCTCTTTTGTCTTTCCATTTGACTATACACACACCATATTTTGTAGGACCATACGATTTTCCCTTACGATGCATTTTCAATTTCGGACACATTTTGCAAAACCTCTTCATTTACATAATAATCCGCATCATCGTCCGCCGAATCATCTTTACCTGTATCTGATTCATGAAGAGAAGACTCTTCATCAGATGATGGTAATGGTTCTTCAAACATTTCAGAAATATCATGGTCGGATAAACGTGTTTTTTTAGTAACCGGTGACTTTGAACGATTATGGGACCTACTCGGTGTACATAGAAAAGAATCCATTTATGTAATTTGAATAATAAAAGTTGTTCTGTGCGCAAATAAAATAATAACGAATGCAATAAAAACATTGTATACGATTCATAGCGGTATTTGTACTTACGTAAATCAGAATAATAATAACACACATATCGATGCACGCCAAAACAATTGAAGAATATAGACAAACGAAAAGTTTAGCGTGGTAAACGTGCTAATAGACGCGAACAATTATTGTTATATCTGTAGTAGTGTATAATGATGGGCTATTATTAAACGAATTAATATCAGGTATAATGGTCCATTTTAATTACAAAAAATGGTGATAAACCCCCTCCTCTTTTAATCGCACACGGTATTTATGTAGGTACTCGCAGGAAATTCTCGAATTCTTATTATTTTAGTTACCTAACTGAAAATTCTCCTTGCCTGGTCTTATTATCAGATGTAACATCGGTGGACGTCAAATAAAACGTACCTACCTACTCAATCATCAGTCGGTTCTCAGCTTTTCCGTTTGAAATATTTACAATAATACTTACCAATTGAATAAAATACTATTACCCGGCAAAACGGAGTTGTCGAATACATTCTGGCGTTAGGAGGGCCCGGGTCATTCGCCAGTTTCACAAACCGATGGTAGCACATAATTACGTAAAATATCTGCATACATTGGTGGTCGGTAAATAATTTTTAAAAAGTTGGTCATCTCAAGTAAAAATTATAATTAAGCAGGTAAGTCAATACCTACAACGCCCAGTATTTAGTATAGGCAAGTATAAATAAGTGCTCGCAATAATTGTCCCGTATCCCCGTGTCGTGTATGCCATACATGTGCCGTAGTCAGTCGGCGGACCAAATGACGCGAATAATAATAGTTAAGCGACAGCGTTCGATCGTCGGATGTAATGTATAATATTCCGGTCTACGATGCATATAACAATACAATAATTTATTATATTGACGATATCGCAAAAGCTGGTATCGGTGAAACTAGTTTACCCGGTCGTTCCTCGCCCCGCGACGCGACGCGACTACTCCGTGGACCGTATTATTTCTAGGCAACGCGAGTGGGCGACGACATTTCGATTATCGCCCGGCGCTCGTCACCTTCTATCGGTGACCGTCAGACCGTCGACTTCCACACTCTCACACCTCGTCCTATAGTTTCATTTTTCACGTTCATAGTTTGGTATTTTTACGTCATTGCGATTTTCATCTTCGCACGTTTGACGCGTCGTGTGACGTCCGATGCGAGAGACTATAATATTCTGTCGGTATTTGCGTTCCTGTTGCGGGGTGAGCAAGCGCTGTTTTCTCGTACCTTAGCGACGGCAACGGCGACTGCGCGCGCGTTTTTCAATGGTACAATTATCAAAATATCAAATCGTCCTATAACGGATATTATCGTACCTACGTTTTGTATTTACGTAATTGTCCGCGGCTCGTCAACGAACGAGCAGTGCCCCTCCGCGGTCCAGTCAGTGTACCCATGGCGGTCCTTTGACCATGGCCCCGGAGGTTGCTCGTGTACATCCGTAAGTAGACGACAATAACAAGTTTACTGTATTCTTCCGGATTCTGGGTAGTAGATCTATTGCTGGAGGTGATTATAATGCCAAATATACTTTCTGGGGATCGAGATTGATCACCACCACAGCACAATTCATCTCGACTAGAAAACCAACCTACTGGCCAACTCACTATCTTATCTTATTGACTTCTATGTAATGAATGGAATTTCATCAAATTGTGTAGAAGTTGAACGTCTAATTGAGCTAACGTCCGATCACATTACCGTGCTTCTCTCATTAACTTTTAATGTAATAATGAAACAAAATAAAACTATAACAAACCAAAAAACGACATGGCCATCCAATTGTTGGACAAATCCAAGACATTAGAGGCCTTAAGCGTCTGAAACCATACGACTTAATTTGAGACTTTAAATTAAGCGCCACATCATTAGAAGTGTTACTTCATCCACATGTAAATTATATATCAACATCTAGTATGTAAGATATCTTGTTAAACATATTTATAAAGACCTTCTATTCGTTTAAGTAATAAAGTCTCCGGCATTTGAAAAAAAAGCATTGCAAATAAGACATCGAATCTGTATAAAAAATAAAATTAAAAGTTAATTTTATACCTCTTTACATTTGATAATTATTATTACTTTTATTATTATATTATTATTATGGTGAAGTAGGAATTTTATAGATTATAATAGTTAATAACTACAATACAAGGGGAAGATCATTAATAATACAATAAATAAATAAATAAATAAATAAATAATAATAATCGTGTTTCTTACGAAGATTTGAAAATAGAAAGGATCATTAAAAAAAAACAAGATTTTTTTTTAGCAACGTAAAGTTTAAACAAAATGCGTCCTAGATTGAGTTGAGTGCTACTATTATAAGTAATTTAATGTACACCTGTAAGCAACGATAAACCATTACTAACAAAAAAACAATTCTGAAGGGAGATCTGTTGATAGTGATACTTTATCAACAATATATATGTCCTATTATGGTAAAATAATTAAATAGGCATTATACATTTTCTTTAATAATATTTGTTTTCCCGCTTTACCTTCTTGTTTTTTGGTTTTTCACATTTATTGAGAAAACTCCTGAGAAAATCAAAAGATTACCTTCTTAAAATATTTCCCAAAACCGAATAATCTTCGCTTCACTCAAAATCTTAAACATAATATAAGAAAAATAATTTCGACTGATATGTTTTATGATTTTTATGCTCTCACTTTTGTGTTAATGATGAATAGTAATATGAATACTAATACTATCTATGTGAAAAACAGTATAAAAGTATATTTAAAACCTCCATTAAGATGGGTCATTTCTTACAGAGTTTTATAAAATTAAAAAGATCTTCGATATAATACGTATTTTGTTGTTTGCAAGTAACGCAAAGTCAAACAAATTTTTGTAAAATTGTAAAAGAATTGTAATCATTCCGACATCTGTATACGATTTTTATACTTTATCATTTGTCAATCATAAATACAAATTGGACAATAATATATTTTTATTATTACGTATCTATATTTTATATAATATATAAAATATTATTTGATTAATTTATCCCAAAAAGCGGGTTAATTTTGTGGATAAAGGTGTTATCTCGGTTTTGCCAGTGTAGCTCCATACCATGAACTTTTATGTTGCCGTGGTCACTTTCTAAAATGTTTGAACCTTAATAACGGTATGTCGTAGTTTGGGTCTAAAACATGTCCAATAGGTAGATGGAAGTAAATTGGTAATGGCGTTCTACGCCATGTCGGAATGTGTATATGTGAGTCTTTTTAATCGAATTATTTTCCTTTTATTTTTTCTTGTAGTAGGTCAAATGAGTTATAAAGACAATATATTTTGTTAGCTTCACCTGCACATATGAAAATACATCTTTTAAACAATACAACGATTTATAAATATACATTATTATTATTTAAAGCTATTTTTTTAGTAACCAAGATTCGATAATTTTTTTACATTAGCTTGATAATACTTTTCATTATATACAGAGGTAGTGAAATTGTAATTAACTGAACATAGTTAATCAACAAACCTCAAACCAATTTATTTATTTGCATACTTCATACAGATGTCTAGATCTCTAACTGACTGTAATTTTAGGGATTTGTAATTAAAGGTGATTCCTGTATTTCTTTTATACTAAAAATATTCTAACATCCATTTTCCATGGAGAAATTAGACTGTACAGTTTGAATGATAGACTTGTACAAAGATTCGTCTACAGTACGCATAACTTCAGTTGTGTTTAGTTTTATAAAATTTGATGATTACTAATCTCAAGTAAATTACAGAATTCTGAATATGTAAATTCCAGTCTTGATGATACCTAAATATTTTGTAATTGTTTTAACCGCATTATTTTGAATCGGCTTCAGTAAATTTCATCACATGGATGTAAAAATAATATATAGTTATCAATTATAATTACTACTTATATACTTATATACTTATATTAATCAACTACAATATTGCACCCAGCACGTGGTTAACAAGCTCTGTTTATCAAGGACGTAACGACTGAACTGTGCGGCTGGTGATAAAAAAATGAGCCAAATAAGTTAAATAGTAATAATATAAGGAGTCGTTGTAGTGGTGAGTGATCTCCCACCTAGTGTACCAAGGCGTACACGAAGTTCTGTGGGAAACCGGTCAGTGCAACAACGCGAGAAATGGCCGCCGCGATTCCAGATTTCACTATAATTTCTCGTTTAAAAGTTTGGACGTTTCTTTTAGTAACTTTATTTCTAATTGTACGTTTTAGATGATTTTTACAGAAGGATTACCTGCACAACTTTTCTGGTATTTTGACGTTTGTTAAGGATCTGTAAGCAACGATAAACCATTGTTTAACGAAAGACATTTCCGAGCGCAGTTCGGTAATACATAATTTGAAGTGACGTAATTTTTTTGGCGATTTTCGTGAAGGATAAATGGAATTAATTAATTAAACGATTTGGAAATATTTCATTTGCTATGGCAAATTAATACACAATGAATATTAAATATTTTGAAGAGTACTATTTAAAAACGGCAAATATGTTTGTTTAATTGTATTCGTGGTACAAAAAAAATGTTATATTTTTACCTAACACTGTATTTTATATATAACACATTTATTTTACAATGTTAAAATGCCAATCGGTAAAAGCAGCTGTGGCCATTTATAATACCTTAACAAACAATTATTACACAAAAGCAATGAGCCAAATAAAATGTTTAATTAGTTTTTTTAACAAGCAAAACAAATTATTTAAAATTCTGTAGTAGATTTTAAAAATGTATAGAAATCCGAGACCTACTTTTAAAAAAAAAAAAACGACTGAAATACTTTGCACGTGGGTGCAGTCACTGTTGTAGGTGGAAAGTTCGAAAGGTAGGATACAGACGGGACGATTATGTATATTGCGTATTACGTAATATACATATTACGTATTTATTATTTTGTCAGTTATAACATAAACTTATACAACTACTTTGCTACTCGCCATCACATTAAAATAACTGTTTAAATATAATGGTTATTGTGTTACATAATAAGTAATATAGCTGTTAAAGTACATAAAAGTGCTTATTTACGGTGCGGATGTTATACGATTTGTACCAGTCCCTATAGGTAAATTAACTGTAACATGTGGAAAATAATAATTTATATTAATACCTAAATATATATTAGGTAAACTATCTGAAGAAGCGCAAGCAAATAGAAATAAAGACTTAAGATTGTATAGAGCAGGGTTCGCCAACCATTTTTAGGTATACATATCGACCGCAAATAAAAATAAATTTTACCATTTTCAGTACATGCAAGTACTCCAAAATACCCAAATCTACGGAGCACTATTCTTCGCAAAACTTCATTTTTTGGCTCAACTTGGTTATGTGAGTCAACATTTTCAAGTATGAAATACTTAAGAAACAAATATCACTCAAGAACTACAGTAAATTGAATTCAAGTTTATGGACAGCTGTTAGTAATTATATACCAGAATTTGCAAAACTTTCAGAAAACCATGCTAGGTATCACATTAATAAACTTTCAATTCTTTTTACTTTTTTCTCGTGTACTATTAAAATATCAGATTAATATTATTATTATTATTATGGTGAAACAATAAAAAAAACTATTCTTGAGACCTTTTTTTTGTTTTTATTCATTAAACCAATCTCTTAAACCTAGATGTCGACCACCAGAGACTTCAAATTTCGAATAGAACTCACTTGAGTGAGTTTGTTTTCAAACAATTTATTTTTCCTTTTTCCCGATTTTACCATGTTTTTTTATTTACAACCCTAAGTACCACCCTAGTTAAATTCTTTTCAGAAAAGTGCTATCATTGTAAATCCGATCAAAATTGCTGGTAGAAAACAAGTTTTCGGATAAAAAATAAAAATAAATTTATAAATATCATTGTAAAACCAATATATTTCTCGTTCTCAGAATCTAAAAGACCGTAATATTTTTTTTACTAATACCTACATTTCATACATTTTCCCGATTTTTCTCAGTTTTTTCTTGGTTTTTCCCATTTATTGAAAAAACTCTTGGGAAAATCAAAAATATACCTCTTCAAGTACCGCCCCGGGAGGATTCCCTTTCAAAAAATGTGCTGCATTTGATACTTCGAAGCACGATTTCTGGTAGAATTTTTGTACATAGTAAAAAAAAATTAATTGGTAATAAATAAAAAAATAAACATTTTTGTACAACCAATTCGCTACACTCAGAATCTATAACAATATTATGTATATTAAGATGGTCCTTATTTTTGAACATTGTTTTTTTTAAATGACTGACCCGTATATATGTTATAAACGCATCTACCTAGTTGAAAATTTATTGATTTCATACATTTTTTTATTGTGTGTATAGACATATACAAATATGTATATGGAATGATATACTTGTGTACCTGAATTTTGTTTTATTTTCCTATAAGGTATGGTAAAATAATATTTTTTATTGAAATTCATGAGATATATATTCACATATTATTATTATTCATTTATTCATTCAATATATAGCGTTCCCTCATATTCTACGCACAATAAACTTCAGTTCTCTATCTCAAGTCACACTACTTCTTACGGGCCTACACTCCCTGAGTAACTTATTTTTGTATTTATATTATCTCCTTTTTTTTGTATTCGTACATCTATTTTAAGTTATAACTCTAATAATTTCTTCCTTCATTGTTAATTGCCGATTCGCGTAGATTTTTCCAACTATAATTTATGATTACAATTTTGTAAAAATGTTGTACTTCATTTTAGATCCGAATGTAGGAAAGAATCTATTGATTTTACTAAGATGTTAATTTTTGTTTTTTTATTTTGTATCCTGTATATAAAAATTCTACCAGAAATCTTGCTCAGATATATATGCGCGGCATCATTTCAGAAAGAGAATGTTGTCCAGATGGTATATTTTGTGATTTTCCAAGCGGATTTTATAATATCTGTGAAAAACGGGTTAAAACGTAAGAAAAACGTGACATTTACGAAAATAATGCTTTTATTATTTTTCAATTTCCCTAAAATATGTATATATTTTATTTTAATCAACATTCAAAATTATTTGTATGAAATAAATTTACACATTATGAAAACTAATTACAATAGAAGTTGATTACCTATATATGTTTGCATTTAAAAATAAATATTATAAAGGATAAAATCAATCAGGATGTTGGTAACTTATTATAAATTATTATTATCTAACATATTTTAACGAACTCGATTATTCATATTATATTTTTGTGAAGATAGTAATATTTTTACAGTATAGTAAGACAAATTTGGCAATTTTTAAGCTATTTATAGACATTTAAATTAGCTTTTTTTTGTAGTTATTGGATTTATATGGATTTATGGTTTTATGTATATAAAATTGCTCGATCAAAAAAAAAAAAAAACCACAGCTTGAAAATTCAACGCTAAGTTAATAAAAGGTTGTACTTAGTGGTCAAACAAGTTGAGTGTAATTTAATCGGTTTTTTTTTTTTATATACGAGTTTTAAAATCAAATTTTGACGAAAATCGTAAGAATTTCAAAATATGTATAACCTGATTTCGCTCTGAATCGTAGTTTGTTAATAATAGTTTATCGTTGCATACAGGTATAAATCAAATATTGTTATGTATTCCACCTTCCCAACTTACCACCTACAAGAGCGGAGACGTATCAAGCATTATCAGTTCTCTTTTTTCTTTTAATCAATATTTCCCGCGAGGGTAGAAAAAGAATAATTCTGTGTTACACAAAAAAAGAATTAACTTTTTAAACGGCAACGCTGTAAAATATATTATAATTAAATGAACCATTTTCTGTTTTCCATTAACTTTCCTCCCCTTTTTTCTCGGTCCTTCTCATTTTGCTCTCCACAAAAAATCTTGGCGATTCCGTAAAATAGTTCCTTCGAAATGGAGGGAAGGGAATTAATGATAATTAATACGTATACTTCGAATGTAGGTTGGTTAAAACAATTTTGATTGTTTAAATTAATTTCTTTTTTTTTTATTATTTATTAAAATAAAAAAAAATCGACGATTATTTGCTACTAAATTTCAAAATATTATTTTGGATATTTGGTTTGCATCGTTGAAGAAAATCTGCAGGAGGGTGCTGTGCCAGGTGAATATAAAAACCTAAAGAAACAAGAAAGCTGAGTCAGTGCTCCTAAATATCACTCGTAATTCCTAGACCTGGAAAACAGTGACGTTGTTCTGGAGTGAGGAGGATTGATGTTTTGTTCGGTAAACGTCGTAATTCCAACCTTAAACAGTAGTTAAAGTATAAATTAAAAACCAATAAATTGATTTTTACAGACTTATACCTATTACAATTTTTCAAAAATGGCAACGTAAAATTTAATAAACTCACTATAATATTAAAGAACATAGTTTTAAATCTACATTTCAAAATATAAAAAATAGATTCATTACTCACTTAAGTGTATGATTAAAACTACTACTATATTAATACTACAATAAACATTTAATGTCAGGAAATGTGTATGTTTTAAATTATCGTAAACAAAAATATTTCTATAATTTAGAGAGTATAATTTTTGTTCAGAAATAAAAATAATATTCATTAGCAATAATTTTGTAAACGAGTATTGAATTTTCGAATGACAACCGACATCGTTTTAAACAGATTTTGATTACTCTTCTGGTATTCTTTGGCTTAAAATCTTTATATGACAAGAAGGCTCGAAAGTAATCTGATATTTTTGTCAAAATTAATTATTAATTATAATATAAATGTTCCAGTAGTATTATGTTATGTCAATTTCCTTGTCCCCCTTCGGAACTTCCGACGTTTCCCTTCCTTTTATATCCTCATACTTAAAAATAATCTTATGTATAAGCTAATAAAACTGCAAGTAAATCTTGCATCGTTTCTTATTCATGTTCTTATTGCCATTTTGAATTATATTTATTAAAATTTTATCATTGTTATTTTTAATATCTATTTTAATCAGCTAGATATTTTAGTTATAAAACATTGAATTGCATAGGTTGAACTTTAACCTATCTAATTTCCAGTAAATAAATAAAATATATGTATATTAATATTATGGTGGCCTAAATCTATATAGGTTTGAGGTCTTCTCGAGAAAATAAAATTTAGTACTCATCCTCCCTAATTTTTTAATATAATAAGAATAAATAATTTTATGAAAATGTGGAATCAACAACTTTTCATACCAAAAAAGAATATAATTTAAACCTAATGTGTTTTTTTTTCAATTAATTCAAAAATTAAAATATTGAAGAAAAAAATGTAAAATTCAATCATAAAAAAATTGCAGAATACAAATTCTATTCAAACCATCATTTAATAAGAAAAAAATATGAATCGTTTGAACGACAAGAAAAAGCTTTTTTTTTAAAAACTTTTATTCGAACAAATTAGGCTAAAACAAATTTAAAATTAAATTATACATAAAAAAAAGTATTAACTTAGTAAGTAACTAAAGTAAGTATAACTTGCATTAACTTGTATTAACTTACTTAAAAATCGATTCACAAAATGTACAAGTCCCTTGTTATGGCACAATTCAACTCATTTTCGGCACGAAAAGGGAGTGTTATCAAGTCAAAAATTTCACAAAATTATTTTTTTAGGTTAATAAGTAATAAAATGTTTATGTAAGTACGATTTTCAGACGACCGTAATATATTACATATACATATATTATATATAATATAATAGACAAAACGCTAATATTGGAGTTACACCACCCCTTCTTCCCGTCTATACGAGTTTAGGTAATTTAGATCGAAAGTGAACGTCTAGAAAAGGCAACCATACATTTTGTAACAGAAGTTTCTGTGAACGTTTTAACTGAATTTCAAAACAAATAAAAAATGATAATATTATAAGCATTATTTTCGTAAATTTCCCCGTTAATTCTACGTTCTTTTTAGGTTTTATTCGATTGTTAAAAAAATTATACGGGAAATTAAAAAACCATTTTCTTACTTACCAACTAGATTAAAAATTCAACAACGATGGTCTATTGTAGTTTTTTTATCAGAGGATTATTTCTGGTAGAAAGCATAACGCGTGCAAATTTAAAATTAAAATAATGCAATCAAAACACCATAAATTTGTCAGTTTTCATTTTACGTTTTTTTTCCTGGTTTTCCTTATTATTATGAAAATGTAAGGAAAATCATCTCTTTAATACATCAACTATATAAAATTTCTTTTTAGAAAATGTTTTACATTCTATGCTCTATACTTTGGGGCAAGATTTCATTTTGAAAAGTTGTTTAAAGTACACATACAAAAAAAACCTATAAAAATACAAAAGAAAAAAAAGATCCGATACCGGGGACGAGTGTGGCTAATGTTGTAGGTATTTGGGGAGGAAGGACACATAAAGTTATTTACCTATATACCAACGATAAATCATTGATAACGAAAAACAATTTCGAATGAATTTCGGTTAAACATATTTTTAAAGGCCGTAATATTTACGATTTCCGCCAAAATTTGATTTTAAAACTTATAAAAAAAAAAATAGTAATACATTAAACTAAATTACGCCTTATAATAAACATCCTATCAAATTTTCAAGCATTTCTAATAAGTCCAACAATTTATTTGCAAGAGTACCTACCAAATAAATTTACTTAAAAGCTCACAAAATAAAAAGGTCTATAAATATCTCAAAAATAACTAAAATATTTTGAAAAGTTTAACACATTTAGAAAAAGTAAGTATACATTTTCTGTCAAAATATAAAATCACTACGAATATTGTAACTTAAATTAAAACGAAAAAACCAACTTGAAAATAATAAAAACTATTATTTTCGCAATATTTTTCGTTATTTCTACTCTTTTTTCGGTATTGCTCAATTAATATAAAACTACAAATAAAGTCAAAAAAACTACTGTATTGGTCACCAAATAGATTAAATATTCAACAAAAATGATCTCTTGATATTTTTGTATTGAAGCAATGTTTCTGGTAGAAAACACAAGTTGAACACATTAAAATCAATAAACCGAGACGTTACGTTGACTTAAATAAGATTCAATTTAAATGTTTTGGTTGTTCCCAATTATTAGGAAAATTACTTTGAACATCGAAAAACCACTTACTACGTCAATGGTGAAATATTATAAGAAACAAAATCGATCGTTTATCATTTTTAAATTGGAGCACTATGCTTGATAGAAAACATTGTGTAAACATAAAAACATTGTAAACGGTACGGCCGTAGCGCGAAACGCAGCAAATATTTGCCATTTACCTGCAGTTTTCTTTCAGGTTTTTCCCGATTATTTCGAAAACCCCTAGGAAAATCAAAAAAAAACACCTTTCCAATGCTCTGCGAAAAAAAATTATCTTTCAGAAAAGATGCTACAGTCCATACTTCGGAGCAAGTTTTCTGGTAGAAAAGTTGTTCACTGACAGAAAAAAAAAACACACACACACATCATAGTCAAACCAATAGATCCCTCGCTATAGGTACGCTCCGCATCCTAAAAAAAAGTCGGCAGTGAAATATCGCGTTAAAATTTCGCAAGAAATAATAATAATAATAATTGTATTCCTGTACACTTGTCGACGGGCGCAACAGGAGAATGTTTTCCGGACGTCGTAACGGTTAGTTTCGCCGGGTGCCACGAAACACGGCCTTTTACGTTTCGTCTATATAATAATAATAATAATAAAATATAATATTATTATCGAACGTGCGCGTTCGGGAAAACGGGAGTCGCCTAATAATCGCCGACCCGCCCCCCTCAGGGCAAGTCCCGAATCACGGCGGTTACCTACGCGTAAGGGGCGACGACGACGACGACGACGGCGACGACGACGACGACGACGACGACGACGACGACGCGCGCCACCGACGGCTTCAGACTCCTGGCGGAGAGCGTCGTTCCTTCTTTACCCGGTCGCTGTCCTCGAAGCACCACGCACTCGTTCCGATTAAACGTAACCGTCTCGCGTCAACTGCGCGTCTCTCGCCGCTCGACAACATCCGCCGTTTCACGTCGCGACTATCATCCGACTTGTTCACAATTTACATTTTGAACGGGAAACATTTAAAAAAAAAAAAAAATAATAATAACAGTTTTCAAGAGTTTTCGCGGACCACGGTCTGCGACGGAGCGCTTACTATTTATTTGAGTATAAATATTAATCGGAGAAGAGCAACAAGCGGCGCCAACAAGCGAGTTTAAAGTAATAAAATATTAATAATTAAAAACGTAGTCTGTTTCACTATCTCCTATCTCTTTCTATCTGCTGTTCTATACACTGCCTACAAAAATGCAGCAGGTTCCGAACAACCCGCGTGTTTTTAAAAAATCATATGAATTTATACGAAACACAATACCGCATTGTTATCGAGTTTTGAAAATTTGCTTTTACTGCTTATTCAATCTACTTCCGTTTCGGATTTGGATATCGAGCCGCGTGATAGAATTGATGTCGATAATTCGGCAATGGCGCACGGATGAGGATATCTACCAACATGTGATGATATTGCCCGCACCGACACGCGGTTATTTCCGTATAGCGTTAAGCGTGACCGACGTGCCGGGCCGAAATTCGAGGCACATCTTCGTACAGCTGGCGGACGTGATCCGCAACCTCCCGCGCTCGATCATGGTGGAAGACCTCATCGCAGACCAGTTGGACCACGCGGCCTTTTACATGTACAACGCCAGGCGTCTGGGAGGACCAGAACTGGACATTCCCGAGTTAAAAACGCTGATGACGTTGTGGTGCGAACATTTCCCGGACGTGGAGCATCATATACGGGTGCGGTCCAGGAAGACGCAGACAACCGTCGAGGACATCGCCACCACCGATGAACAGGACCACGACTCTGTCGCCCGGTGGGCCAAGTCTGCTTCGATCATCCATTTACTGGCGCATCCGGTGATTCAAGAGGCGGTAGACAGGGGACTTTTGATGATCCAGCCGGCGAAGCCCAACGAAGAAGAGGTCGCGAGTACATCCGCGATGGCCAGAGGCCCAAAACAAAACCGCTGGCCGGCCGCCGGTCGGACTAGGCGCAATTTGGGGGACACGAACCAACAACCCTCGGAAACGGTAATGAGTGGTGCAGATGTGGAAACGATGAAGTCGTCCGGCGGCCGAGACAAACCACCTCGGGCCCTATCAATCAAGCGGTATCCCATTTTGACGGATGTCGGTCAGCCTGGTGACTCCTCGGGATCACCATCGTCGATCACCGTCATTGTGGATCCAGGAACCGATGATGAGTTGGAAGGCGATATACCGTTTGGCTTGGACGAGTTGCTCAAAGTGGCCAAGGCTATGTCCAGATTTCCGCCAAATCACACGGGTATCAATCAAGGGTAAGAGTGGTAGTGGTCACGGCCGCGGGGGACGTGGTGTCGTCAATTTCCCCGTTGGCCGTCCAGGCTGGGTGTTGTGGGGCTTCTTCTCCCTATACTTTTTGTCATTCCGATGCCGAAATTTTTATAGACGCATTACCGATTCATATACCTGCTTAAAAAATTCAGTTAAACATCCCGAAATGTCACGTTAAAAAAATCCCCATTCCCCTTCCTTTAATTGTCCGGGAATTTCCTGTTCTATCATTGCTCCACTTGACCGCCACTGATTTCGTGAGTGGTACCTTTAGTCACACTCGATTGTTGGCGTTTTTTTTCTCGGTATTTTAATCAAACTTTCCACATAAAAAAAATTCCAAATTAATTTTATTTCAAGTAATTCGTATTTTGTAATTCATGTGTATTTTAATATTTTAATCCTATATAGGTATTTGTTCTTTTTTTTTTAATGACACGTATTTATTTATTGTTATAGATTTTTTTTTTTTTTATTATCGTAGTTCTAGTATAGCGTTTAAAATTAAATAAATTATACATTAACAATTTTATATTAGATATAGAATGTTCGACATAGACGAATAGCTTTATAACGTATAGTTTGTATCAGCAGTGTTTGATTAGAGGAAAATAACGACGTGTAAAATAAAAATTAGTTTCCCTGTATGGTGGGAGAAGGGCAGTAAACTCTTCTCTTTTTCAGGGGAACAAATTTTTTACATTTTTCTTACAACTTTTTCAAACTTCGATTTTTAGTTTCTAAGTTGAGCGATAAACGTATTGGTTTTAAAATCATGTGTACTCGTTATTTTATTCAGGACATGCGGGAAAATGTACGGTTTCCGTTATTTTCGATTTTTCCGTAATTTAGTTAAACAATATCGTAGAAATCTGAAATTTTCACAGAATACTACAAATTAGACATTTATCGACGTTTTCAAAACAATTTTGGTGACTTTTGATTAATTATTTTAGTTATTTTAAATTTTGGAATTAATTTATAGTTATGTTGTAATAGTGGTGGTTCAAAGGGTATCCATGTACAGTACCTGCGGTGGCGGCGGCTATACGCCTGCGGGTGCGGTGGTGGTTCACAGGGGATAATTCGGGCGGCGCTGTAATATAAAACACGCATATAATGTTTAAACTTAAATGGTAATTGTAAATATCACTCATCATTTCAAACGTGTTTATCTGAACTTCGCTCAGAACCGTACTTTGTTTGCCATTTTAAAATAATTTATCGTCGAGTACATATATAAACTAAATAACTTTATAAATCCCGAATTTCTACCTACAGAAGCATACCCATCAGCGGTATCAATCCTTTTTTTCTATTTATTTATTTTAATCACAACCCGGTAAATACGGTTTTCATAATTTCCCCCGCGCGTTCCGTTTATTAATATAAATAAAACAAGTTTGTCGGTCTTGCAAATCGTTTGTTTAGCCAGCCATTGGAAAGGTTTAATTTTACGTACACTTGTATTGCGTTTTAAAATGAAAATTATTTCATTTTTTTTTTTTTTCCTTGAGGTTGTGCACAGATTCGAGATTTAATCTAATATAAAATATAAATTGAATAAAATATTTATTCGTTAGCCAATTTAATTTGATCGGTTAAAGTCCCTTTTAAAATAATCTCTTTCTGGAAAATGCTCAAAAAAAAAAGAAAAAGAAAAAAAATAGTAATAATAATATTTCTAAAATGTTAATATTAAATAAGTATCGAATTCCATATAATTTATAATAGTTCTTTTATTATATTATGATAAGACATGATATAATTACGTAGCCGTAGACATCGTTAGCTAGTCTTAGACCGTAGGTATTATATTTCAGACAATTTATTAATTGATTGTGTCCTTGTGCGTAACTTCTTAATGACTTCCCTCCCCATCATCGCCACCACCACACATCGAACGATTTGTTGTCGTCAAACATTCGACGGTATTTGTTAACGTCGTCGTCGTGTGTTTGTCTCAACGCGTGGGGCCGTGTCGTCAACCTCCCCGGGCCGCCCCCCTTTGTTATCAATTATAATATTCGATCGTGTACCTACTAAACAAAAAACACATAGCCGTCCGTGGGAGTTTGGTCGTCAACAAAGCTGCTTTGTTGTCTAAACGATCGGGCCGCCAATAATAGTTTGCCAACAAATCGTTTCGCGCGTGGCACCCTCGAGCCATTCGTTCGAACATTCTAGTATGAGCATTATTGGTTTTGTGGTGGTGGTAGTGATGTGTTTAAATATCGAAATTTATTATATTTTGGCTTTTTTTTCCGGGTTTTAGGCACTTTGTTCACGGTTTTCAATTCGAAATATCAAGTAGAAATTTAAAAAAAAATCAATTGTAAATCCGACTTCAATTCAGAAACTCAACAAAAGGTAAATACTAAATATATATACGGGGTGATGAATCGGTCGTAAGACATTCATTATCTCGGAAAGTGTTAATTTTTTTCGAGAATTGTTTTAAAGAACGTTTAAAAAGCAAGCTGTTCTTAAATTTAACATTTGTATTATTTTTTGTTACCTTAATTTTTGGAAGTGAAATGAATACCTGCTTCTGATTTTCAAATGGAAACCTATATTAAAAATTCCATAAATAGATTGTATAGTAGTAAAATACATTTTAGTGTTTAAATTTATAATTTCCATCAATCCGTTGACGAGATATTCCACTTTTAAGTTTTAATAGGGGGGGAGTAGTGGAGTATCATTTGTGTAGCGGTACAGCGCCCGGCGTTTTAAGAATTTACCACTGCTTTCCTGTTTAATAAACACCTTAAACATCCGTTTTAATAATCAATTAATAATCAAAATTATATATTAAACTCGCAACGGGCTTTTATCGATTTTTCATAATATTATGCGTAGATATTTTTTTTTTTAGTGCATAATCTCATATACGTTAACTCAATAACTTCCCATGTCCATGTTCTTCAGAATTTATGAAATTTATTCCATTCTTGGTCTTCCTCTTCTATTTTTAACATATCCTTCAATAATAAGTTTCAGCAAACTATTATGGTGCAATATATGCCTTATTATATTAACCCTTATTTTAGTTATAATTTTTCAAATTTGTCTTTTTTCTTTAATTTTCCTCAGAACTTCTTTATTTGTTACTCTGTCGCTCTATATAATCTTGAGTATTTTCTGGTAGCATCACATTTCAAAAGCTTCTATTTTTTTTTTTTTTCAGTTGCTTTTACTTACTAGATTACACTCCATTCGTATATTTTAAGACATTTTTTCTTATAAAACTAATTATGTATTCGTGTGCATAGTCGAAAATCGTGTGATATAATAATTGTTTTAGTAGTTGTGGTCGAACCCCGTTCAAAAGCGGTCCTGGACCTTGAGAAGTAATAATAATAAAGTCATGTCATCCTTGTAGTGGGAAATACCGTTTGAGGGGTTATTCATTTTGTTCGGTGCTATAAAAACCATTAACAAATAAAAATTATATCAAATTCGGTTAAACGGTGAAAATTGAAATGGACGGGGGAAGGTGTTCGATCACGATTGGTAGACAACTTTTTAATTATTAAAAATAGTGTTTTATATTTTATATTATATTACATTGAAATCTATAACTCGTAGTCGATTATTGTTATGCTAGTGGTTGTACATAACAATATGAAATTATTATTATTACTTTAAGAGTTGTTTTTGTGATTATAGACTAGTTTTTTTCTAATTTTACGTGTTTCTATTATCTGTATGTAGGAACGTTCTATCTGCGTACATCTATTTATAACGATTAATCATTTCATCCGTATTAAATTTTGGTATAAAAAGTATTATAATTAAAGTTCGGATTTGTATGTTTTAAAAATAAAAAGCTGATACATAATATGATGATAATATTGTTTTCAAAACAAATGCACAAGAAATACTTAAAAATTATTTTTATGACGGGAAAATAATAAATAATTCATAGTAATAATGATAAAAATAGAAAATAAAATTAAAAAAATAAAAATACATTGTAGTTTGACTGTACGCAAAACAAAATATTTAATAATTTGATAAACAAATACGTTGTTCTTATCAGTATAAAAAACGACTCTCAGGAGGTTTGCATGAGTCTGTAGTTTGTATTTTTCATCAAAATGATATAAAAAAAAAAAAATGAAAATTAATTCAAATAAATATTCACAAATACCTGTTTTAAAATTTAAACTATTTAAATATTTTAAGATCACCGTATCTTCATCAGGCTTATCTGATAAAAATAAGAGTGCGATGAAACCGAAATTGTATTCATACTTCATAGTTTCTATGTCACAACACAAAATAATACCTCAGAAAATTAAATTGCATGTTTACGTTACAAAAAAATTATAATTTAATGATAAGGAAATTGTCTACAGAATAGTAAGTGGTTAACTCTGCAAATTTTATAAAATAAAAGGAAGTTCAGGAGTTTATCGATATGATAACATTTGTCAATTTTACAGAATCTATAGCTAGTTTATGAGTTTTGTAGTTTCATGCAAGCCAGCATAAGAATGATATTTTTCAAGAACAAAATAATAATTTTTTAAAATAGGAGTGATAAAATATCATTGAAATTTTCAAGTAGTTTTTCTTTAAACTTTCATAAATCGAAAATCGTTCCAAAAATCACGGAATTAATGAAAGTAAAAAGTTGATGCTTCAAAATTGTCAGAAGAAAAACTCTATAAAATGGTTATTATCAAATTGTTCTTAAATAATAAAATACTTGTTTTTTTTTTTCATTTTTTTACGAAAACATAAACAATTAGTTAAAATATAAATATGTGTACCCTATCATCTCTGTGAGTAAAATAATAATAATAATAAAAATTCAGAATTTGATTATCTTTACTATTACCGGAAATATTATCATGGATATAATCTTCGTAGTAGACCCTGTGTATAATTATTTATACTGACAAAGACATTAATTTAATCAAACTTTAATTTAGTTCTTAAATCTTGATATAATGCTGGAAACAAAAATAATTATTTTTAATACTACCATATTTTTAAACGGTTTTTTCTCATGTAATGATGAATAATTATTGTTGAATTTTACTAATGTTTTTTAATATTTTTTACATAGAATGCTAACTGATTGTCAGCTAATATGTTTATTTACTGAGAAAAAGTTCTTTTGATGTCCACAGGGATGTTATTGACACATGCCACATATTAATAAAGTGTTAAATCATTTCCAGATTTTCAAATATTCTGGTAAAATGAATTAATATTTTTAATCTTACACCGAATCCATGGCAATTTTTTTTTTTTTAATTTATGAAAAATCAAAAAATTAATATTTAAACTTTAGAACATGTTTCCTACATTTATATCTTGGTTTACTATATGATAGAGGCCTAGAAATAACATACAAATCCTATAACTCCTAATATCTATTTATGATTGAACCAGAAAAAAATGTCTACTTAAAAATTACACGTACAATAATCAAAGTGACAGGTGGCATTTCAGTGTTTTTTTTCGAAATTCAACGTCCGGTCTATAATTAATACCAACACGTATTATGTTATTAACACTGAATACCTTATGTACTGGACAAATTCAATTGTAAACATGCGAACGGGACAAGTGTTAATTATGACGCACGTACATTATGAGATTGGATACCTGTGCAAGGTACAACTTCCTAAAACAGTTTCCATAATGTCTGTTCTCGTTATTAATAAGGGCTTCTTGGTCACTGTGTAAAAATATCTAATAGAATTTTCTCAAATATACTGTCTAGTGTTTATGTAACAGTATTACGATTATAAATTCGTACATGATTTTTTCGACTACAAACCACAATGGTAACCACAAAGATTTTATGCAAATTACATTTCAGTTTCTATTGTACAGTTAGTATTATTAAAATATTTTAAAAATTATATCCCTATTATATAATATAATATTGCGCTTAAGTACAAAGACACTACACGGATATTACGGGTTTTTGGAAAAAATTCGATATCCATTTAGCTCTTTAAACAGTTCATATTTTAGTTTTTCTGTAATATTAAAAATTTAAAATAATTTAACAAATTAACTGACAAAAGAACCGAAGGATTAGAAAAGGCTGTTGAGGCCGTAGAATACGCGTTATTAGTACGTAAGTTAGTACCACGAATTAAGATCACAGTATATCGAACGAACTAGAATAGTAATAGTGAAGCTCGAACCTTTTTATTTTTGGCAAGGCCACTAACACCATTTATCGAAATCTTTATGAACTGTTTCAATATTTATTATAGAATATTCTAATACCGTGATAGAATTTATTACACACTCTACTCCTCCAGACTAAACTTTAAACTGGTTTTAATTAATTTGTATATCAATTTTGTCTCAAAAGTGCTAACTGTCTTGCCAAACAGTGAGAATCGGGCGAACTCGGAAAAACACTGATAAGATCTTTCCGTTCGGTATCCTGTACATCTTATTGTGGTTAGTACGTTAGTTTTTATCAATAGAAATAATTGGATCCAAACAATTTAACAGTTCTATTAAAAACATAAATAATGTCCGTTTAATATTAGCTCATATTGTATTGAAGTTTAAGTAGGTACTTACAAACTAAGATTTGATCATTATAAAACCAGAAATAAAGGTTCAAGAATAAGAAATAACTCAAATAAGAGTTTTAGCAATATAATAAAATATATTTCAGTTATTAAAAAGTAAAACTTAAGACATTTTAAAGGAACTTTAAATCGCATTAGCATGTTCAAACTAATCACGCGTAATACCTATTATCAATCTGTCACGGTCGAATCCCATAAAAATGTTAAAAATAGTCAATAATAAATTCTGGTGTGACATTATTGTCTTTGAAACTGTTTTTTAAATCTATACCAATAGTATATTATAGTTGAATAAAATCTCGATCGACGATAAAACATTAACACACTGTCTATTTAATTGATTCGTAATCGAAAAGTTACCTTTTCAGACGAAACATCAAAGGAGAAAACGCCCAAAAGAAATTGCATTTATTATTTTTCATCTGTTTATTAATTTCATTAGTATCGAGATGGGAAATATCGAAATAAAATAATAAGGAATTGACACATTTCTGGTGATGAAACGCGGACGGATGCTTTTCGGTCGTAAGTTGAAAAATATTTACTTGAAGATAATGCAAAACTGCAATGTATTAAATTATGTATTAACTAATTCGACAAAATTCATTAAATTTAAAAATAATTATTGTATTTGTATATGTATTTTTTTTCAATTAAAATTCGGCTTGTAATTTCATGTTTTGGCCGTTAATTATTTATTAATTTAATAATCTGACAATACGATGTTTTGTCTTTTTTGTGTTTTATGATATTTATCTTCTACCTTATTAACAATATAAATGTTTTATTGTAATAGTCACGGTTATTTATTTGGTTACTTATATCCATAAGATCCATTCTCAATTTCCTTTTGGTAGAATAATTTTGTTCGTCCCTCACTGTACAAGAGAAATTCCGTACCTGTCAAAAACAAGAAACGGTCACTCCACATAAGTGCGAAGTGGTATTCAATCAAATATTGAAAATACTAAGTGATCATAAGACACTCATCTCGGTAAGTATTAACTTTTTTCGAAATTTTTTTAAAGAACATGTTAGAAACAAGCTGTTCTAAAATTTAACATTTACATTAATTTTTGTCACCCTAATTTTTGGAGTGAAACGACTACCTCCTTCTGATTTTCAAATGGCAACTTATATTAAAAATTCCTAATTCCTAATTAAAAATTTAAACACCAAAATTTATTTTAACTACTACTCCATATATTTATGGAATTTTTAAAATAGGTTGGCATTTTAAAATCAGAAGTAAGTAGTCGCTTTACTCCCAAAATTTAGAGTGACAATTGTCAATAAATAATGTAAATGTCAAATTTTAGAACAGTTTATTTCTTAAATGTTCTTTAAAACAAATTTCGAAAAAAGTTAATACTTTCCGAAATAATGATTGACGGGGTCTATAATTATTCCTACGGAAGACAAAAGCTCTGTTCTTACTTAGAGATTGTGAATTTCCAAAAAAAATTGAAATCGGGAAAAATAGGAAACATTGAGGGAAAACAACTTTTTATAGCAACATATTATATTATCGTAATGTTAACTGTAAACAACAACCTACTTATTTGCCTTTTTTAAATTTTAAATAATAATAATAATAATACACTATCCTATCCTCTGACTAAAGTAACGATCAATCAAACTCAACTGTATTAATATTATTAACCATTATGCTTTCAATTATTACTATCATCATGGAGGTTTTTAATACACCTCGACAGGCGTCTAAAACACGCCAAACACACCTGGTTACTGTATTTTATAAACAAGTTGTTTTGGCGATTTTGGTTGTAGGTTACTGAAATATCATAACTAAACGAAATGAACGGTTACGATACCTGGTTATTGACAAAGTATTAATTAGATATTTAGTAATATCAATTAATTTTATTTGTTATAACCATAAAGATGTCGTTTTAGAGAATCTATAGCCATTAATTAAAATCATATAACCATTAATGAATATAACCTGGTTAATCGACAAAACACACCTCATATTTCTTATATTTATGTTTTATTTTTTATTATTATTCTCTTTGGACTTTTTGGACCTTACTGAAGCCATAGTATATAATCATTTTTTTTTTAGTATGGTTCCAACTTTTCCGTTTTTTTGAACACCATTCTTTCCTAATAAATGTTTAGTTTTCTAAGCATTCTAAAACTGTATTAAAAATACAATGTAAAATTGTGAATTAACGATTGGTTAGAAGCGAGGAACTTAAAATAGTATCTTATTTATTGATTTTGGTTAAGCAATAAAGGGAGGAAAAAATTGTATTACCCATTATTGCCTATAGCAGTGGTTTTCAAACTTTTATTATACACGGCACACTGTAGACTTCAAACAATTTTCATGGCACACTGACCTTTTTTTTAGATGTACAAAATTGTTTTGAATTAATTATAATTGCAAATACATTTAATTAGAAATGTGTGATTAATGGACTAACAAATATTTATTAATTATAATTACACTGTATTAGTAATTAATTAGTTATTAAATTTATTTACAAAAAAAAGCGTAGTTTATACATGGGTACATTTAATGAGAAATGTGTGCCTGATGGGCGTTACAAATATTTTTAATTTTCGGACGAATTGTTGACAGATAATTATATACCCGCATTTCTTCCACCACTGAATTTAGTTTTTCTCGTTTTTTATTTTTTATATTCGCAAGCGCTGANTGGCAAAATAATAGTCAGTGCTTTAATAGATATCTCTGAATATTCTTCAGAAACATATATCCAGAATTTATTGAGAGTGATCTCTTTGAATTTCAACTGCAATATTCAATCATTTTTAATTGAACAAAAATTTTCTTCTTCAACAAGTTTTAAATCAACCAAGTCACTAATAGACACATTAAAAGGGTCTCGTACCCAGTTGTAATTTTTAATATTATTACTTGGAAAATATTTATTCATTTTTACTTCCAACAATGCGATAGACTCGACTATTAATGCCAAAATTTTGTCATCTACAACTAGCAAATCAGTACGAGAAAACATAATTAGATTAAATTGATTAACTATAGTTTTCCGAAAATTCAATTTTTCGATAAAAGCCATAATTTTGTCTGACGATGTTAGTATATTTTCCTCACGACCTTGCATACTTGAATTTAGTTTATTGAGATGCACAAACAAATCAGTTAAGAAGGATAATTTTGTCCACCACTCTTCATCCCCAAGAAAGTTGAATTCAGATTCTTCCATAGTTAAAATTACAAGTAACTGCTCTCTCAAATTGTAAAATCGTGATAAAATATTTCTCCTTGAAAGCCATCTTACTGCACTGTATAAAATCAATCTTGAATAATCTTCATCCATCTCTTCACATATTTTTTCGAACAGTCTTGATTCAAGAGGTCGGCTCTTAATAAAATTTATGACTTTTACAACTTGATACATAAATATATAGCATATGTATAACGATAAAGATTGAACGTATTTATTTTCTTATATCACAATTTATGGAAAAACCACGGCACCCAGTTTGAAAACCACTGGCCTATAGGATACTATAGTTTTTTGTTTGTCCTGTTAAAGAACTTAAGACTAGGATTTTTAGCACTACAGGATCAGTTCCTGACGAAAATCATGGTCGTTGGAGAAGATTACAAAACGCGTTCGGCAGGTAGGTACCTAAATTTTAACTACCGTTAATTAATTTTAATTAACATTTTTGGACTATTTTAACGATTTTTAATATAATACAATTACTTACATTTTTACACGGCAAATAGAGTTTAATATTTCCATAAAATAATATATTTCCAAAATAAAGGTACAGTTATATCTATTTTCTAGTATTATTTGAAATTCCGTGTATGTTATGCGTCCAATGTATAAAATATTCACGATGTAACAATGTAAATATCATGTAAATCCTCACGAGACCGCCACATAAAACACCAATTGTTCTTATGAAGTTATAACAAGTAATAAGTAATACAAATGATTAACACGGAGCTTATGGAGCTCGTGCGATGTTATCAAGGCGAAATATGTTGGGACAAATATGTAACGTTGTAGATACGTTTTCACTATACCTATAATATAATATTAGTAGGATAGGACGATTAAACCTAGATATTTTGGAAAAAAATGTCTAGTAATTTATATAATTTTATTATCCAATAGTACTAAATATACTAAATACTATTAATTTGATCTGCAGTCATACGGAGAAGTAAGTACCTATAGTACCAAACAAATAATATAGGCCTTATTTATTCTGAACTATAGTCGCTGTTCAAATAATTTATATGATACAAAAAATTATACATTTTCTAACCTCAAGTTATCTAATTACAAAACATTTATTCGGCGAGTACTCGAAAAAAAAAAAATATCAACTACCTGACTATTCGCCTGGGCCAAATTCGAGTTTCGTCCCGAGTATAATTTAATTTAAAGATAAAGTTTTTTAAAAGTTTATATCAATGTATATTTCAATATATTTAAATACCTATCACTAGTTCCGTCCCTTTTATATTTTAAATTATTTATATGATGTAATGTTAGTATTTTGAGAGTCAATTATTAACTTTATTTATATTAGTGTACTATATAAGTGTTCATTGTATAATGTATATTTTCTTTAGTTCAATAACATCGGGTTATTGAATATATAAATAAAAGTTACGAATGGATCTCAAATACGTTTAAACTTGTACAAACAAAATGCATTTTCAGTTGAAATTTGAAGATTTAAACAATTGATACTACGGCTCAATCAAAAAGGTAAGACCTTAAATTTTACCTATTATTATTATTAATATGCTGTGATTATTAAATTCGAAATCATGGACAAATAGTTAACATTCCAATGCATTTAAATCTTTTTAGCATAATATACCTATGCTATTGATGCAACATATGTTTTGCATAACGATTTCCTGTGATCGATTTTCCCGTTACAGCAACATCCCACAGCTACTACGTACCTAATACGCTCTAGCCATCGCCAACTAATTTTAGTTTTTTAATTACCACACTTCTGAATGAATAGCAATTGTTAACACTTTTCTTTTTCCGGAAAATCCGATTTTTAACATACATTATGTTTAACGTCATTGGGAAAATATTTGAGCGAAGAAACTCAAAACTTGTTATCGATTTTTGACTAACTTACCGTGATCTTGGACCAACTTGAAGGATTGTATGTGTTCATATTTTCTATGATCATACAAAAATCAATAATAAGATTCTTCGTTTTTAACATCACTTGGGAGAAGAAAAATGGTTTTCACTCAATATGGCTATTGCAAAAAATGTTTAAACTGTCGAATAATTTCTCACACATTTACGTACATTTTTTCTCTATTATAAATAATCTGTTGTCAGGTTTTCCATTTTCCCTTTTATAAATTGTCACCTCAAATGGATAGCTTTCGGGAAACAATGTTAAAATATCGAAAAGCGCCGTCTGCTACTGGACAACGGAATTCTTAATTGTTATCTACGAAACTTACAGCGATAATAGCTAGGACGATTTTTGATCTATCGTCGAAGGCTTCAAGTCGATCGCATTATTTTTGGATTTTAAATTAATTTTTAAACTTAAAATTTGCGAGAAACGGCGGGTGATTCCTGTAACGGCCGATCTCCAGTCGTCTGTTCCTGAACCACTGAAACCACTTTCAAAGCTCTAAGACCAAAATCCGATTTTCTACGATTTTTTTCCACTATAATCATGGAAATAAATATTTATTGCCTATTAAATTATAATTATTTTTGTACATTTCTCCGTTTTTCTTAAGTTTTTTCCTAGATTTTCCCAGATATTATGAAAACTGTTTGAAAAATAAAAAATTAGGTCCGTAAAGTATCATCTAAACAAAATTTCTTTTCAGAAAAGGTGCTACATTTGTATATCAAAGCAAGATTTCTGGTCGACATTTTTGTCATAGTATATAAGAAAAAAATAAACATTATTGTAAAACCCTTCGCTAAACCTAGAATCTAAAATAGAATACGATTCAGTTGCTGATATTTGTATTTTTATATTTCTAAAATAAAATTTGGTTTTTGTTTATACTTACTAAATTGGCATTAATCAAGCTATACAATCGCAACTATAATATTTACAGGACCTTGGTTCATCATTCCCTAATGAATGTATTTATTTTCGTGGTCATTTATCTGGATTAAAAAACAATAATTTGCCAGTAACTATTTTAATTTAATTTAATTATTTACAATTAAAACTCTCCCACCGAAGTACTAACATTGGATGGCCTCTTCAATTCATGTATTTCAGTATTAGTTAATATCACTTATGCTTATTGTACCATACGTACAGATTGTATAATTACCTTATTAAAAATAAAAAAAAATAAAAGTGCGCGCGTATTTCGTATACTTTGGAGAGAAGCGTATATGGTACATTTGGCTTTAGCGTTGGTCTTTATTCTGCTATTTTCTGTAAAAACAAAATGTTCGTATTTGTTTTGTTGATAACACTGGTATTAACTGATAGAATATCTTTAGAGATTATTAATGTATAATGTCGATTCTGTTTTAGTGCCATATTAATTTTAGGTAAACATTTAGTACAAGATACGTTGTATAAATAACCAATAGTCAACACATGGCCACCGTAGATAAACAAATAATAATAAAAACAATCTCTGAAAGGTAACCAAATCGAATACATACGAGAAAGTACACTAAGTAAGTCAAGTATGCAACAATATGAGAATTTTGCAAAGTAAGAAATTTAGTGGAATAGTATTATGCCAAGAAAGAAAGCCAGGTATGTGCGTAATTGGCGTAGTTTCATTAGCAAAATAGAACCTCAGTTCCCAACGATTAGCTAATGATGGAATGCCAGCTTTCGAAAGGATGCTTTGAATGGGACTGGAGCGAAAGGTGCCAAGGGAGGGTTGCAACCTTGTGTTATAGATTGCATCCAGTATTTTTAGATTAATTGGTTTTGCTGTTGAGAAATAAAAAGCACTGTAGTCAAGTTTGGAGAGGATAAAAGCTCTTGTGTATTTTCATGATAGCGTGAGCAAGTTTTTTAATAATTTTAAGTCTGGAGGAGGTCCAGTTTTTTAAGTTTGAGACGTTTGGAATCCATCTGGCTTTATCGTCGAAAGTAACTCCTAGAATTTTGACAATGATTAGGTTTTTGATTGTCAGGAAGAAGCTGCGGAGAGTAGGTTTTATCAATGGTCACTCATATAGAGAACGGTTTTCAGAATAAAATAAAATCAGGGGCGGTTTTCCTAGATCTAACTTGTGTCTACGACACTGTCTGGAAATGTGGCCTACTCTTGAAATTAGCGAAAATCTTTAAGTGTAAAACATCCATACGACTTATTGATAACATGCTGATAGAACGGAAATTCAAAGTACACATAAATGGGAAAGAGAGTAAATACAAGTTTCTTTAAAACGGACTCCCTCAAGGGTCCGTCCTCTCCCCAGTTTTGTTTAACGTCTACATATCCGATTTTGCAAACACATCACGTAAATTTAAGTATGCAGACGACGTAGGATTAGTAGCTCAAGCTGATTCTAAATCACCCCCAACAATCCTCCGCATAAGGAACAATTCGATTTAGTAGTATTCTAAAGAAGACTTTGAACGCAGAGTTCAAAAGCGATATCCCTCTGTAATTGTCACATTTTGTCTTGTCTCCCTTTTTGTGTAGTGGTAATATGATGATAAACTCATTCCAGCTATCCGGTACCCGTTCAGCCCATGTTAGCTGACACAGTTTGTGCAATACTATGTGCAGCTCCATATTTTATGATTTCTGCTGAGATTTCAAAATTAAATTTAATTAATTTAAATTTTAATTTTAAACCAAGGGAAGTTTTAAGTCAGGTTGTTTGTTAAAAGTGCATATAGTAGAAAAAAATATTCAAATTAGAAATATTAGAAGTTTATGTTATAGGATGGTTTGGCCTGTAGGTTTTGTGCAATTAAATGATGACAAAAAGACAGCCTGGATTTAAATGAGTCCTTATGCGTACACTGCAACATGTCCCGTTAGAAGTAATGGGTGAAGAACACAAAAGTCCGGAAATGTAATTTTCAATATCCAAGGAAGTGGAAGATCAAGTATTAAATTGAATGTTCAAATAAGTCTGTTATCCGTGAAAGGAAAAAGAAAATAATTAAATTCAAGAAGGCCGAGCAGTAAAATATTATTAAAATCAAAATGTTGATATTCTTATAACAATCAAATTAACTCCAATTGCAACTAAATTTTATTGAATTATAGTATTTGTATTACTGATGGATACTCCTGAATAATTTATCCTTACAATAGTTTTAATGAATTATTAAATATTCGATTTAAATATTTTTCACTGCGCTACTTTGCATCATTGAAAGACTGTAGTAAATTTTCAAGGATCGGGGGTTTTCAGCTCGTGCCTCATCAAGGCGAATGAACTTAGATAATGTCTGGGTGTTATTAAGTTTTTCACGGAGCGTGCACAATGCGGCCTTTTCACCTTCAGTAAACTAGGGTACGAGAGAAGACGATGTTTCAGGGAGACCATACAGTAGGACATTAAGAAATGCACTATTCTTGCTCAGAATAATATGTCCGTATGACTTGTGAGACAATAGTTGATGTGTTTCAGGTGCTTGATTTGACACAATGCTTGCAATCTCACCTCTAAGAATATTAACTTCGATACGCAATACGGTATTTTCTTTTTTTAGATCAGCTACAAGTTTATAAAGACGCTTTAGGTCATTAAATTCCCAGCTAGTGCCGCAGAATGAGTTTTACAAGAAGAAAAGTATTCCTCCCGAAATGATACCAGAATAGACATTAGATCGTTTATATAAGTATCCCAATTGTGAGCCTTTTATTGGCTCATATCAGAAACGTAACTATCGATAATGATTTCCACAAAACAAAGACCACAGTGGCCTGTCAACAAATTACGCACGGCCCTTACACCAGTCGCACAGTGGGTCAGATTTAAATAAAAATGGACAAAAACGAAAAAAAGCTAACAAGGTAAGGAATATTTTATGGTATTAAAAAAAGAAATAAGTTACATATTTGTTTTGATAACAAAATTATAAATTTTAAATAACTATTTAGATGTTTCATATTTATTATTTTTATAAAAATCATAAATACTTATTATTAGCATTGATTAGTAGGATAATAATAAGATGTAATTATCTACATAATATTTTCAGAAATTATATTTTTTTTTTAAATATGTAATTTTTAAATGCACATAATTGCACGATTTTTTTAATTCGAAAATTTTTTGAAATTTTAGAATGCCACCTATTCTTATTTCCCGGCAAGAATTATATTTATTAATTAAAAGATTATCAAAAAGTGACGATGATCGTCCAAACATTATTTTTCAATGTATAAAATCAAAGATCAATATGTGAAAATACACTTTTTGAAACAGAAAATGATCTCAAAATAAAAATAAATTTTTTCTTGTACGAATTTGATAAACTTTGGAAAATATGTCACAGAATACGTGACCATTTCGAGGTAAAAAACAACGATTAGCTTCAAACAATTTTTCAACTTTCGTATATTCCCTCAACAAATACTTCTTCTGGTAGACTTCAAGTACAATTTTTAGAAGCTAGTGAAAAGACTAAGCGTCGACGAACGGAGTCATTAAGAAAAGCTAATCCTGTTGATGAACTTGTTTATGCCGCACAAGTTGGTCTTAACGATTACGGTAAAAACAACGAAAGTAAGCTCTTACACGCCGGTTACGGCGATAATATTTTCGTATCTTTCGGTACGTTCGTCACTGGATATTTTTCCGGCGTAAGCAAAAGCTTATATTGCCTGTGGGCCGTCAACGTACGGTTGTATAGTCAGTATAGTCCATGAAGTGGTGCTAAAAAACGATGTACTTACCAAATAATGTTTGTACGATAAGGTACAACCACAGTTAAGAAGTTAAGAAAAATAAAAAATAAAAATTATTATACAACCACGGTTATAATATGTGGTAACTACGCGGTACTGGAATATCGGCAAGAGGTTGTCTGCAAATAATCGATTAATCGATATTCGATTAAATTGATTAACCGATATTCCGATTAATTATTAGATCAATTTATGGGCTCTAATGAAATTAACTAATTGTAAATGTGTGGTATTGAATATGAATAATGCAATTAATAATACAAATTATTATTAATTAAATAGTAATAGTTTAATGGTTAAACTGTTTTTGTAAAACGGAGCTATTATTTAAGGATAGAATTTAAATTTCAAAGATAATTAATAATGTGCCTATATTAATACTAGGGTGGTCCTTATTAATAGAAGTAAGAAAAAATTATTTATATTTTTAATATAGGTCCCCTCACTTTTTTCATTGTTATAAGAAAATAATTTTTGTTAATTTTGGTCGTAACTCACTCCCTTCCCGTGCCCCTGGGGGGTTGAAAAATAGCCAACAAGAGTAGTTTTATCATTTTTTCGAAAAAATTTTCAATAAAAAGTATGAGTATATATAAAAATTATGTGAAATTAAATTTCTTATTAAAAAGGTTATATGTCAAATGTTCATTGGATCCTTCGTTGCATTGTTTGAGTCAAATTTATTAAATATTATACATCAAACTATTATTAAATATTTATATACATTTGAACAATTTTATTTATAAAATTAAAATGGTTTATTCAAACATATTTTAATATTATTGAAGAAAATTATTATTTTGTTGTATTACGAGATAAGATTAGATACAAATTATGAGTGTATGATAGTTTTATCTTATTTTGTCATGTTAATTATTAAATGGGCATGATAAAATAAGTCGACTTTTTTACGTATTTCTCTGTTACTGTGTATTAGTATCCCGACGTTGTTACATTGTTTAATATTTTAACAGCTCTAATTTTGTTCTATATATTTAATAGTTTAATACTTATTTCTATTTATTGTTCTCTATAAGTTCTTTTTAAGATTAATAATGACTGCTAGGATATAACGTGATAAAATATATTTAGTCGACCATTATACTAATGAAATAACTGGAAGCAAATTACCGTCCAATATTTAAGTATCAAGAACATTATTTTTCAATCTATGCATTGTAAAACTTAATGTAAGAGAGAGTGCAAAGCTTGTAATAAAAAAAGTGTTGATATTTTGGGAGGAAGCACGAATACCCACTAAAACGGATAAAATTTGTATTATTAAATTAGAAATGTTATATAATGAATGGAGAGAATTACAAAAACATGCAGGAAGAACAATGGCGAGCCACAAAATAAAAGAACAAACTTTTATTTTTAATTTACATATCTTCGATATAGCACACACAGATGCACTAAATATTTTAAAAATAGAAGAAGATAAACAGTTTTTAATAAATCAGCGAAAAGTTGGACGGCCGGGTTTTATGTATTACGGGTGGTATGGAGTTGATTATGAAATGCAACGGAAAGAAGCTCGAATTAAAAAACGGAGAGAGGCAGAACTTATAAGACAACATAAACATTTGAAGACAGATATATTCAATTATTATCAATAAAATAATATATTTTTTTTCGTCTTATCAATTTGTTATTTTAATTTAAAAAAGAGGAAGAAAAGCGGAGGTATTAGAATTATCTTCTAGTAGTGCCGACGTAAATTATTAAAACTACTTACTGTACATTCTGTATAAATAGAAATTTTTCATATAAAGCTTTAAAAAAAAAATAAATACTTCTTGATTAGATATCGATATGCAAAGTCATAATTATCGATAGAGTGAGTGCAACACTCACCTAATAGTATCGACAAGTCGCGTCTAGGAAACCGTACCTTTAGACTTGTAAAATATGTAAAATATTTATAATTAAGAAAAATTTTAAAAACTTTTTTGTAAACGATTAAAATATAAAGAATTTGGTGCTGGTTTGAATATTCTATGTTTATTATAATATAAATTAAAATTAAAAGACAGCGAGGTAGTGGGCGGTTACGGCTTGCCGCAACGGCGGCGATACGACGCCCAAACACTGTTGTGTATACCTTACGTTTCACTTTCGGTGAGCTTGTATTCTAAATTATAATCTATGTTACAACTTAAATAGTCATCGATGTGTAAAACGCATTACTCTATGGTGAAACGATCAAACTGCAACCGTCTTAAGAATATTACGCATTTACGCTTTTTCGTCGACTTGTCAGTCGTACGTCGTACAATATTTTACCATAAAAAACAATATTATTCTTATTGTTTTTAATAAATTTGAGGTAGGTAATTAAAACTTTCTGGCCTCAAAATTACTTATTAAGAAAATATGAAAGGTACCTTTTATATTTTATTATATTCAAATTAATTTCTTCTTTATACTTTCTATTGTATATTTGGTTATAATATAATCTAGTTTAGTTGTTTTGCGGAAATCAATAATTTTAAAGCTATTCCCTTACAAGATGGATATACCACGATGTTTCTATAGAATTTATTTATGCCACTTACAACTTTCAATGTTGCTTTTCCCTGCTCGAAGACCGCGAATAGCAGTCTAACTTCTAATGAAATGAAACGTACTGTTGTGCCTGTACGGGTTGTTTTATTTGTTCGGTAGTGTGAGGATCCAATTTTTGGGAGAAAGTACAACAAAACAGTTCTAAGGTTTTTTGGTTACTAATATAATTTTAATGCGAGTCGAATTATATAATTAGTGTAACACATTATTATAGTCGTTGAGACGACGTACAGTTTAAAAGCTGGTAGCTTGACTGACTGCGTGGCTCTCTTGCGGGTGCCGTATGGCTACAATATTCTAAGCCTAAACACTAGGGTGTACTCTGAGTTACTCCACACTCAATTTATAAGTGTCATCACTGGGTGGCTGCTTTTATCAAGCTATTCATGTTATTATGCTATTCATTTTATTATATTTTAGCTAATACTCTTGTTGTACCAACGAGGTACAGATTGTGTATTTAATAATAAAGGAAAAAAAAAAAGTATTCAAATCCAAACCAGAAAACGGTATTCCGATAGTATTAATAATATTAATATACATGTATTTCTAAAATATTATAAATACTTTCAACAAACTATTTGGAATATTTTAAAAAAACTATTGTTTTGAAGTATTCGAATACATTTTCTGAATAATATTTTTGTATTTATTCCTAGTATTTTTAAAAAGTATTTTACAGCTGTTAAAGATTTGTTTGAATAATTTTACGTTGCCGGTATTTTTTTTTAGTTTATAACACTAGTAGGACAATTGTCGGCGAAGAATATAATTTGTTACAAATTAACAACGCGTATATTAAAATGTACAAGCGTATAGGAATGTATTGTAGTCGTATTTTCGAACCCGAATCATGTTTAAGTAGTAAGCATTATCTATATACATATAGGAGACGGCCCCTATTCACTCAACGCCCAGACCAAACCGCTGGGTCTAGAGACTTGACATTTTGTACAGAGGTTCCTTAAGCAATGTAAGGGCGCACTAAGAAAGGATTTTTCAAAATTCGAACTCTAAGGGGGTAAAAGGGGGTTTTTTTTAAAGTTTGTATACATTTTATATAGCTAGTACTTCCTTCATCATTTACGGGCGGACCTAGGTATATGCATGAACGAACTCAAGAAGCCATGACATATGTCCGCGTACATGGTCGCCCTGATCTATTCTTCACATTTACATGTAACCCTACTTGGAAAGACATCATAGATGCACTGTTTTCTGGACAAAAGCCGCACGATCGTCATGACATTATAGCGAGAGTATTTCATATTAAAGTAAAGAAATTAATGGCACTCTTGACTAAAGGAAAATTATTTGGTGACGCACGGTGCTATAAGTATTCTGTGGAGTGGCAAAAGCGAGGATTGCCTCACGTTCACATCTTACTGTGGCTACAGAATCGAATTTCATCAAACATAATTGATAATGTCATCAGTGCCGAAATACCACACCCCGAGCAAGATCCTCTTTTATATAACATCGTCAAAAGTAACATGATTCATGGTCCCTGCGGCAGCTTAAACCCTAATGTTCCTTGCATGAAAGAAAATACATGCAGTAAAAGATACCCTAAAAAACTTTGCCGAGAAACACAGACAGGAGACGATGGATACCCAGACTACAAGAGGAGGTCTACAAATGACGGTGGTTTCACTGTAAGAATTAAGGGACTTGATTTAAACAACCATTGGGTTGTGCCTTACAACCCAGTCTTATTACGTACTTTCAATTGTCACATCAATGTAGAGATGTGTCATTCTGTTAAGTGTATTAAGTACATCTGTAAGTATGTAAACAAGGGCAGTGACCAAGCAGCGTTTACAATAAAAAACCAGAAGGATGAGATTACAATGTACGAAAGTGGTAGGTATATCAGCAGTGCCGAAGCAGTATGGAGAATATTATCATTTTCCGTTCATGAACGATATCCTACGGTTTTTCATCTAGCCGTCCACCTTGAGAATGGTCAGCGAGTATACTTCACCCCTAATAACTTGGCAGAGAAGCTCAATAATCCTACTAAGACTACGCTTTTAGCATTTTTTGAGTTATGCAAAACTGACGTTTTCGCAAAAACCCTCCTTTATTCGGAAGTGCCTTCTTACTTTGTATTTAAGAATAATAAGTTTCAAAGAAGGAAGCAGGGAAGGAATGTAGATGGCTGGCCGACCGTAAAGAAGGACGATGCTTTCGGAAGAGTGTATACTATCCATCCACACAATACTGAATGCTACTATCTTCGTATGCTTCTTCATGAAATTAGAGGACCAACATCTTTTTCAGACCTAAAGACTGTTAATGGTATCCTCCATAATACATTCCAATCTGCCGGTACTGTGTTAGGTTTGCTTGAAGATGATAATCACTGGAACAATACGTTAAATGAAGCTTCTTTGAGTGATTCTCCTTCCAAGCTGCGCGAACTATTTACAGTAATGTTAGTATTTTGTCAACTATCGGATCCCTTAACTCTTTTGGATACACATAAAAACAATCTTTCACAGGATATTATCTGACAAATGGATGCTGACCAAAAAGATGAGGCTCACAACAAATGTTTGATACAAATTGAAGATGCAGTGCTTGCTGTAGGCGGTCAGAGTATATCAAATTATGGGCTACCTCAGCCAACAGGGACAGAAAATAACTTTGAAAACATAGTCTATCAGAGAGAGATAAACTACGACCTGAATACCTTAACAAAGATAGTAGTGAGCAACGAGGCCTTACTGACGAACGAGCAATACAATGTCTATAGTCGGATAATGCACAGCATTAAATCTGATACTGGAAAAATTTTTTTCTTAAATGCTCCTGCAGGAACAGGAAAAACTTTTCTTATAAACTTGCTTTTGACAAAAGTAAGGAGCAATCGTAGTATTGCTTTGGCTGTTGTATCTTCTGGCATTGCTGCTACGCTTTTGGAGGGGGGAGGACAGCCCACTCAGCATTCAAACTTCTTCTCGATCTCATTAACATAGAAACGCCAATGTGTAATATACCAAAACAAAGTAATATAGCCAAAGTGCTTCGCAATTGTAAGTTTATTGTTTGGGATGAAAGCACTATGGCGCATAAAAGAGGTTTTGAGGCACTTGATAGATCTCTTAAAGATATAAGAAATAAAAATGAAGGATGGGAGGAGCAACTGTTCTTTTAACTGGAGACTTTAGGCAAACTACCAGTTATACCAAGAGGAAGTCGAGCAGATGAAGTTAAGGCTTGCATAAAAGCTTCTTATTTATGGCCGTTAATAGAACAACTTTCTCTCAAAAAGAATATGAGGGTCCACCTAGGAGGTGATGTCACAGCTGGAAAATTCCCTGAACTTCTACTCAAAATAGGAAATGGAGATTTTCCCGAGTTAGCTGGGAAGTTGGTTATCACTAAGGATTTAGGTTTAGTAGTGACAACACTACAAGAACTTATAGTTCAAATTTATCCTGATATTGCCGATATAAAAAATAAATCGATGGATTGGTTATGTGAACGCGCTATTTTAACCCCTAAAAATGACAGGGCAGCTGTGATTAATAAAATTCTTCTTAAATCATTTAAGGGAACAGAAATGGAATATAAGTCTATAGACATGGTACTGAAGACAGATGACGCAGTTCACTATCCTGTGGAGTTCCTCAACGCACTTAATCCCCTCTAGCTTTCCAGCACATAAGTTAGTCCTTAAAGTAGGAGCTCCAATTATGCTGTTGCGAAATCTCCACCACCCAAACTCTGCAATGGTACTCGACTGTGCGTGAAAGCACTCCAAAACAATGTAATTGAGGCAACAATAATTACAGGTTGTGACAAGGAGAATCAACATTTATACCACGTATACCACTTTTATCATCAAACTATCCATTTAAATTTAAAAGACTGCAGTTTCCTATCAAGGTATCTTTTGCAATGACTATAAATAAGTCGCAAGGGCAGTCGTTGAAGATAGCAGGGATTGACTTGAGTGATGACTGCTTTACACATGGGCAATTTTATGTGGCATGCTCCAGAGTTAGTTCCTCTACAAGCTTAGTCATTCTTGCCCCG
>CABPRJ010001949.1:218005-295130 GCA_902439185.1 Cinara cedri | reverse complement strand
ATTATTTTTATTTTATGCGTGCGAACAAAGAACGGGAAATAAAACAATATGAATATAGATCAGAAATTTGTTTTAAAGTGAAATTATCAGAAGCGATCCGGGATCGGCATATTGATACTATTTATGTGTTATATTTTTTTTAAATCCCTAAGCCCCCCCCCCCCTAATTTCCAACAATGTGTGCGCGTGCCTAGTTTATTTTATGTGCAGGGCTGTAGTGCCGTCGCTAGTGTCAGTGGCGGTTCCGGTTCTGGCAGGTTTTTTACAGCAAACGACCACGTTCTCATATGTGGGTATTAAGTATTTAATATTTGAATACGCACACTGACCGCCCGTGTACTCCAGCAATAACAGCGTTTGATAGCAAAGGTCTGCAATATTGTATTTGATACACTGGTTCACGCCGTCGTTGGAGCTCACGTCGGTGAGCCGGCCGTACCGGTTGAGTGGCGGCAACAGGAGCCGATAGTACGGGACCAAGGCGTAACCCACGCGGCCGTCCTTGCCGGCTGAAGCCAGTTTTTGTAACGTCTTCAGCGCGCGAACGCCGACGCGCCAGTGATCGGAGGCGGCGGCGTTCAGGGCCCGCCGGAGCGGGAATACCATTCTGGGTAACGCGTTCAGCACGCGACGGCTGGTGGTGTCCCGGGTCAACAGGTCCCACAGGCCTTGCGCCGCGCACGCGCCGTACGGCTTTGAAGGCTCGCGAAGTCCATCGGTCATTATGGGCAGGTAGACGTCGTAGTCGATCATTTCGAGTGGCACCAGCCACCGAAACGGCCGGTTGCGGCCCGCGTAGGACGCGGCCAACGGGAACCCGGGACGTCCGCATTTAGCCGCGAAATTTGTCGTGGCTTTTACTGTCTTCGGCTGCACATTTTCTGCTGTCTTAGGGCCTTCCGTCACGGTGTTCTTTTGGTAGGCTTGCATACAGAAGCCCGGCACGGTTTTAGGCAAATTTTTGGTTTTGCACCGTTTTCCCGATGGTCCCTTATTGTCGTCGTTAGGGTTCATTTTTGCTACTTACGAAATTACTTAGGAAATAAATCAAAAATTATTCTCGTTGTTATTGTTTTGATTCAACGATGTTTCGATGACAACGTATCGTGTCGTTTTATCATTCAGTTTTTCTTGCCTGCCAAGACTACTGGGGTGTATATTTTCTCCTTTGAAATCACTTTTCGGATTAGTAAGAGTGCTTCGGTTTTTTCAAGCCATGCCCGAAAGATCCGAATTTTTTTCCAAATGGTTCTTTACCTGAAACACTTTTTGTGACTTTCGTCTCCTAGATTCTTTTTTCTATTTTTTTTTTTCAGACAAAACACGTTTTTAATTGAGTAAAAATGCTCCAGAAATTCGCATCATTCCTTATTATAAGATGCAGATTTCTCGCCCGCGGTGTTACTTTATTTTAATAAAAGGGTCAATAATACTGCTGATAGGTATGCCACTGTTTTAAGTTAGTTATTTGGAAGGGGAAGGATAAACGAGGCAACCCACGAAAATCACGGCCTCTACACCACCGCCGTAAATTTTGCTACAACTTAATTACGGCGTGAAATACCGGGATTCAAAATTTAAAATATCTTCAAACACCTTAAAAGCCGCCGAAATGTTTTGAAGACATTTTACTACGTCGATAAAAGGCTAATATTAGTAATCCGTGTAAATTTCATATTTCTACGATTATTTTATTACTGTTAACTGAATTACGACGATTTTATGATAAAAATGTTATTAACGGGTACCTAAAAAACGCGAAAAAAAAAACCCACACATATATTGTGGTAAGCTTGGCTCGCTCAGCTTAGTAAAAAAAAATATCTTCAATGTCTTGGTTCCCAAAATTTTTCCATAATACTTATTTATAGTGCTTTTTTCAGGTAAGTATCTGATTATTATTCATTTAATTTAGGTTACGATAATTATGCCCACTACGTATGGCACAGGTACACGAATGTTAATGAATTAGGAATAGAAACAATAGATCGGTCTAATAACAATAACACGTTCAAAACAGCTCATAGACATAATGTAATCATTATATTCCTATGATATAGCTATGGTACTGTAGGCTATCACCAAGACAGATCGTGACGACGATGACGGATAACGATCGAGTGGCGTCGACGCGATAACATTTTCCTCGACTTATAAACATTATAGTCTTGACTCGTATAAAACGATTACTGCGGTCTGTAAAATACACACGCGGGTACCCGCGTAATTATACAATAAGTTCAATTGTCCTATGGCCATATGATTATAACTAATTAAAATAACTATTATTCAATTTTTTTTCGTTGTTTACGCATGGGCACTTACGTCGTAAGACGTCGATGGCAATACTCTGTAGCTCGTTCCGGTCGTTGCACCGGTCGCCGTACGAGCTAAACGTTATTTATCAATAAATCTTAAAAAATAAACCCCATTAATGTTACCGATACTCGCCTACTTATAATCTCTTACAAATCCAAAGACACAAGTATGCATACACATTAAGTCCATTATTGGTGGATAGTAAAATTGCATTTAGAGACTTGAAACTTGGTAACGATGCTTATATTAGATGTGGTAAAATTTCCAAAATCATCGGACGACATTTTTCTTTTTTTAAATATTTTTACAATGGTACCTTATTATATTTGTTTTATACTGTAGACCACTTTTATCCTAGAAAACTTGCTCCGATACATAAGTGTAGTACCTTTTCTGAAAATCAATTTTATCCACTTGGTAAATACATAGGTCATTTTTTAATTTTCGAAACGGTATTTAAAATAAAAACGATTAACCGGGAAAAAAATACGATTTTTTCACGATTTCGTTATTTTAAATAATTACCTACCACATATTCTAGCACAAATATGGCTCCGAAAAACTACAAGAGACTTTTCTTGTTGAATTTTTTTTTTTAATAAGCGTTTAAAAATCAAATTTAAACTAAAATCGCAAAAAAAATTACGCCACTTCGAATTATTTATTACCCAACTGCGTTCGGAATCGTCTTTCGTCAGTAATGGTTTATCGTTACTGACGGATATAAATGAAATAACCTTATATATCCTATCTTCCCAACTTCCCACCTACAACAGTGGCTGCGCCCGTTCCCAGTATCAGCTCTTTTTTTAATAATAATTTTACGTTATTCAAAAACTTAAACATCAAGTTTTTTCAATATAATTGCATTTATATATAGATAAATGTATATTTTTTTAAAAACCTGATACTGGGGACGAATGTGGCGACTGTTGTAGGCGGAGTAGTAGGGAAGGTGAGACACATAAAGTTATTTAATTTATACCTGTAACCAACGATAAATGATTTATATGAGTTATGAAGAGTGTACCCGGCGGACTCCGGTCGGTGCCGAGCCTGCAGTCGGTGCCGTGCGGTGGGATTCGGCCGAGCTCATGAGCGACGTTGTGCATGGCCGTGAGTAGGCCGGAGGAAATCCACCGGACGCCGTGCGTTTTGCGCGCATTTGGAATGGCGAATCGAGGAGCGGGTCCACGCTTCGATGTGAAGATACTACGTTTATGACAAGTATAAAAAATATTTATTTTTTTTTTCGTCCCCTTGTTAACTATTTCGAAAACGGCAGCGCGCCGATGACGAAAGGGAAATTCGCCCGAGTATCTTTCGGAATTTTAACTCAGGTACCTCGGAGGGATAAAGGGACATTGTCCACGCACTATATTATGCAGGAAAACGGTTCGGTTTTTTTTTCTTTTTTTTTTATACAGATATACGATGTCTACGTTTTTAAAAAGAGAAGGTAAAACCCGATTTATCGGAACCCGAAACACCGTAGCAAGTCACACCGCAATAAAAATAATACTCGAGAAAAAACGACACGTTTACGACAAGTATAATATTATAATATTAATGTAACACTTCCCGGATCGCACCGTACATATACACGTTATATGTATACAAACAAAAAAAAAAATATCCCGTAAACAGCTTAAAATGTATTGTTTTTTGTTTTAAAGTTTATTCTAAGACGACTTTATCCTCTTTCGTGCACATAATCCCGGATACCGCGTAACTTTAAACAGATACGTCAATATGACGTATATTGTTGTTTATTAAAACTAAATCCGTTTCGTTTTATAAATGGACGACGTCTCAACGTTGGATTTTTCAACGGTGAAACGCTTTTTTCGAAACGATTTTAGCAGATCGAGACATGTAACACAAACAAAACAAGGGACGGGTATACTTTGCTCCGATCGGCGGTCCTTTTATTGCAGGTGAGAAGTTGGGAAGGTAGGGTATAGAGGGGAATTTAATGTGTATCCGTACGCGACGATTAATCTTTGCTAACGAAAAACGATTCTGGGGTTTGTACATGTTTCAAGAGCTACTGGCTTCTCGAATTGTCCGCGGAGAAAAGAATCCCGTAAATTCAATACTTTTCAAGATGTCCTAATCATCATATTTTCGTGCGACACCCTGTATAATATTATATTATGGAGCGGAGTTGCCACCTACGGGTCCGTATTCTCTGTATAATCTGTATTAGTATTTTTTTGTTTAATTTAACGGTTACCGGAAAAAAAAAAAACCGAAACTAAACCGTAAACACGTGATAATACGCTTGCCGACGTGCAGTTTGAAGGAGTTGGTCGCGGAACGAAAAATCGATATTTTAAAATTGCATTTTCCCGTTCCACGGCCGTATCCTGTCGGCGCTCTATATCTAAACGGTTTTGTAATTATGCAGTTACTTGTTCGTTTATTGTATCAACGTCGAACGGTTGCAATTATGGCGGTGACGCAAATACAGAACGAATAACCGTACAGTACCTAACGACCGGTAGAAAAAAAAAAAAAAAAAATTTGAAATTAAACGAGCACAACGACAAAGCGAATGGATTCCCGACAAGCATCTCGGGCCGAACATGTTCGGTCGGGGCAGAAGAACCGAGGGGTCGTCGCGAAGAGAACGCGGCGTTCGATGCAGCGAACGGTAGTGACCACAACGGGCGGGGCGAGTGACGCGGTTGCGATACGGCCCGGTAAAAAATGAATATTAACGCGGACGAATCCGACGTTTTACACGGTACGGCATTTTTGTTTTTTTCACGACCGCAGGCGCACGCGGAACTTCGATGCACAGGTGTGGCGCGATTTTTCAATTTTACAAGCCGCCCGGTTTAGCCGGGTAACGGTTATTCAGTGGCGACACAGCGGGGAAAAAAACAGACGGTTTTACATTTTATCGGACAACCGTATAACAATGACGAATCCAAACGCTGCGCAATTACCGGCGCACAATGCAATGTACCCATTGGCGTTGCCCGTGCCCATTTGCGTTGCTGTTATTTTTGCCCGCGTTCGCTTTTGGTCGCGGCCGCGTTCGAATCGAACGAAAAACAAATTGGCGGAAAGCGGATGGTCGCCGCCACGGCCGCCGGACTAAACGCGTTCTGTTGCGGAAACAACGGCAATAATCGCGGTTTTCTGTTCGAGTAAACGTAAACTCCTACGCAAATAAAACGATGTCGGGTCGGTTACACCGTACGTACCGGGGTAACACGAATCGACAAAAAAAAAAAAAATCGTATTGCCCGCGTGTACATACATAATATGCGCACGCGTAAGCGAAAATACTAAAATCCCGATTAAAAAAATTATTGGGCGCGGTTGAGGAGGGTGGAAATCACTTTACGGCCTGTTCTCAGACCTACCAAACACGCACGAAAAATTTCACGAAAATCGCGGTCCGGCCGTTCCGGAGGAGTTCAATCACAAACACCGTGTACCCTGAGAATTTTGTATACAAGCAGTACAAACGAGTTCCGTAGTCGAAACTTAATAATCGGGTGTGCATTACGTTTCGGCCGGGGTCACGCGGGTTACTTGTACGGGCGTGTGTGCCGGGGTAAAGTATAAAACAATATGAAAACTACAAGCGTTGTCAATCCGAACGTTGTGCGTCACGGTGTAACGTTTTGGGCCGCGAATCCGCTAATCGGGACCGGGTTACCGACAGATTGTGCGCGATAGGGAAACGCCGGTGCAGGACCCGCGGTCTCGCCGATGAACCCGCGTGGTCGCGTTGTTCACGGACATTGTTTGCGACAAATTTCAAAAAAAACATAACAATAACATTTTTGTCCCCTGCCTCGGACAAAGTCCGGGAAACCGAGGAACGATTAAACGCCGACCACGGGCGCGCCGTCGCGATTTCGGCGATTTCAGCGCGGGGCCAATTGTAACCGTCCGCGCGGCGTGCGGTAACTGACCCGCTGTAGCGTCGCGGACGACGCGGACACGCGCGCGTTCGCGCGTCCACGGCCGTTTTCATTGTGTTCGCGTATACAATACAATACGAGTTTATTATATATATATATAAAACACGGTGTATATAACGAGGTATATATTGTATATGTGTATTGTATAATACAACGGTGCGACACGTACGTCAACCCCCCCTCCCTCCCCGCGAATATAACACTGGAACCGCCCCCCCGGCTCGACGGCCCGCGGTGCACTAATATGTATAGGAGTTTCTTATTGCGTCCCCGGCCCCGCGTCGAAGGGGGCGTGCGCGCGCGTGTGTGCGTATGCGAGCGCGGCGTAATAACACGCGGACGCGGGGTGGCGTCGACGTGGTCGGAGAGCGCGTACACGCCGCCGTGCACCATACCCTTCTTCGAGCGTTCCTCCCCCCCTCCCGCTCGCCCGTCCGCCGTCCGCCCGCCGCCGTTTCTCTTCCCCACGGGCTCCCGGAGAATTGGCGAAAAACCGCCCGGGGCTCCCGGGGAGAAAAAAAAAAATGTGCACGCCACACGGTTCGCCGTACATATATTTGCGCGAGACGGCCCCGCGTGTCCCGGGGCAACGGTCAGCCGAGAGGAGCGAACGACGGCTCCTGTCTTTCGTGCACGCGCCGTCCCCTCGCCCCCCTCCTCCCTCCCGGCCCCTCGTCGACGGATCGCAATTATTAAACGGCGGCGCGACACCGCGAATACCGCGCGCCGCGCGCGTCAATTCCGAACCGTCCCCTTTCGAGTTTCGTCTTTCTCCTCCCCCCCCCCCCCNCCCCCCCCCTTCATCCACCCCCTTTTTCGCCCGTCGCGCTATAAACCGATTTCGATCACAAACGCCCCGTATTTCTCCCGCCCCCGTCTTCATTAGGTCTTCTTCGCTCCGACGCCCGCCGCCGCCGCCGCCGTTATTGCGTTTTTGTCGTCGTCGTTCTTGTTATTATTTATTCGTGTCGGCCTCGGAGGGAAAACGTCGAAATCGCCGCTCGACGCTCGTCGCGGTTGACGCGACAACGCAGTTCGCGTACGCAGCGAAGAGCCAGTCATAGCGGCACGGGCAGTCGAATGACGAGAGACGACCGCGCACGTTTCGGGCACGGGGCCCGACGGACACGTCTCGGACCCGACGCAGCTCCGGTGTCCGTCCACGGCGGCACGGCCGATTCGTGGACGATAATCTAGCCGGATCAACAGTACAGCGATTTCCTTTTGCGCTCTTCGTTTTTTTTTTTTTATTTTTTTTTATTTTCCGCTCTCGCCGACCGGCAGTCCGCGTTTCTGAATTTTCCGCCGCGGTCCGCAGTAATGCGGAATTAACAGCGAAATCGGTCGGACGCAAATGCGCCGGTCAACATGCGCATGGCTCCGACTGCTCCGGAGCACCCGTCTCGGAATCATCGAAACCCGCCGGAGAAAAGTGTCGACCTCAAAACTCACGTTTGATTATCGTAAATCGCACAACCCGCAGTGTATCCATTGCGTATATGCGATATGCGGAAAAAAAAATTATCCTAGTGGCTGTTTAAGTAAAAAAAAAAAATAATAATAATAGTCTCCCTCGAATCGAGGCGGTCCGTGTTGTTCCGTCGAATGTTCTCCGGGTGGGGGTCTAGAGTATAGTGTCACAAAAACGCGGGGAAAAACGAGAATCACCTCGCGTAAAAATAATTATTCGAACAATTAAATGTTCGAGAATACTGTAATTTTATTGTTCGCCCTATTGCAATATACGTAAATACACACATGCATTATCGAGTGCGTTCGTCGTGCGTACTCGATAACACTTTTCCATACATTGTTTAAACATTTTTTTTTTTTTTTTTTTTCAACATCGAGTGGAACGAGCGCCCGTAAAATCTTCCGAAACCGCAGCGGTCCCGTCGACACTCGCGATTTCCACCGCAGCGAAAACCGTTTAAAACCGCATTTAGTTATGACGCGGTGCATTAAGCGTCCGTCAGCAATGCGAATAATTATCGCGATAAAACCAAACAGCCGGAGCGATATTGGAAACTCAGAGTGTAGAACTATTGTATTTACAATGACGAACGCGAATTTCGATTCGAACTGCGATGGTAATTACGGAAATTTTGACCGAATGTGCAGTGCGGCGGTAACGGTTAAGTTTTGTTTAAACGTTGAGTAATATCGACCGACACATTTTAAATATAGCGGAAATATCGACGGATGTGTTTTTTTATTTTTAAATTAACGAAATAACGATCGGCGTATTTTTTTTATTTTTTTTTGATTATTGACAACAGTTGGTCGTGTTATTTTACCGGGATTCAATTTTTTAATTATTTCTACAGAGAACGAAATAACGAGTTCATATACGTCTCGAAACCTAAATGATTAAATCGTTCGATCGCTGACGACAGATCACGAGACCCGCGGCTATGAAATAATATTATGACGTGTCTGCTCTAAAAAAAAAACACATTTCAAATTTTTTTACGCACGTCTGTTGTTTTTTTTTTCGTTAAATTAATATTTTAATTTCAATAGTTCAACCAAACAAACAAACACTATTGTAACTAAAATCATTCCCTGATGAACAATATTGTTAATAGTTAATTCTTCGATGGCGGTAAAGACCGCAACGTCTATTAGCCTATCCGCCGTTAGGATTTATAAACGACAAAAGTGACTGTGCTTGGACTTTTCTCCCGAAAAAGTCACTCGAGCAGGTGCTGGCTTAGTGCAATGTCAGTAATGTGCGAAATATTTTCGAGATTTTCGATTCTGGGCGCAGCGAGAACCGCATTTGCTTCAGCGCGTTTTTCTTTAAATACAAATTTGTTCGGTAAGTCAACGGCATTTCTACACCGGAAACATTACTGCAATCAAAAACTTTAGCGGTGATGATTTGATCGTAGCGTGTCGGTCTCGATCGGTGCGCCGAGGAGGCATTTGTATGGTAGCAAAACGGCGATAATTTCGCGGGTTTCTCGAGTTTACCTCGGCAACACTCCGCTCCGAATCCCGTTTCGTTTTCGCTAAACCGTCGTCGCGTGCAGCCTACACAGCCCAATCGCCGCAACGTGCATCGCACCTTTCCAGCCGCCCACCCGCGACAACGGCCCGGCCGCGAGCCGTGTCGCTTTTTTTCGCCCGATTCGTCTGTCGAAAACCGCTATTGGCGTTATTTCACGCGCGAACGTTTCGCCCGTCGCGCGTCGTCAATGTTTCTGCGCGGCACAAACGTCAACGGATAAAGAACGAAACGGCTACGGGGCACGTCGTTTTCGTCCGCCGACAACGGTCGCGTTTTCGCGGACGACCCGCGGATTTTCAAACGGCCGAACATCGACCGGCGACGGTACTCTGATCGATCACCGCCGAAGCGTATTTATAGATCGAAAAACGTCTGCGGGTTTTTCCCCGTGCCGCGCGCGGAGCCGATCGATTACGCGCACGGCAACGCTGCCGGCGACCGTTCGACGTGCGTGGACAACGTTCGTTTGTCAATTGTTATTCTTTGGCAACGGTTTTCGGCCGAGAGCGGTTTAAACGCCGGCACGGAGGGGAACGCTAGTTTCCTCGCCACTCCGCCGACCCCAACCCCACACCCCCCCCACCTCTTTGTCGTCCCGTTTTTCGCGTACGGTCCGCCGGACCTGCGTGTTGACCGCGGACCTATTCGCGCGTAAATTATCACCCGAATCGGGAATCATGCGGCGTTTAGTATGTGACCCGCCACGGGATTATAATATATAAATGAGATTTTCGTTTCAAAACAGAAGCGTATTGTTTAATATGATAATTTGTTAAGCGCGTAATCTATTGCAGTCTTGTACGTGACGCGAAATACAAATTTATCGCGTTAAGTAATTATAATTTCCAGTATTCAATACGTATGTAGCTGTATAAATTATGAATTTTTTTTTATTTTAGATTCGGAGCGTAGCGAGGGATCTAAATGGTTTTAACGTGACACGTGTGTTTTTTCTCTCCGTCTGTAAACAACTTTTCCGCCGAAATTCTCGCTCCGAAGTATCAAGCACGTTTTCCGAAAGGTAATGTTCTCTAATCGGTGCATTGGCGAAGTAGTTTTTTTTTGATTTTCTAAGCGGCTTTCGTAATATTCAGGAAAACCCGGGAAAATGTACGAAATGTATTATTTTCAATTTTACTATTTGTCGCGATTCAGTTGAAAATAACATACGCAGAGACTTGAAATTTGGACAGAAAGTGGATTGGTTCAAGGACCAAAATATAGTAAGTTCCCGGGGAGGTCGAAACGCCTATCATGCAATTGAGACCCGAACAACCGACGTGTGTGCTGTTTGGGGTTAGGTCCGCGATAATATTTTACATTTTTTTCGACGACAAAAACGTTTTACTTGCGAAGACGGTAGCAATAATATACTCCGCCGGCGTATGATTAATAGTCGTAATAAAATATCACAGCGACGGGTCGGAATGCGAATCGTCAAAAATATTATCGGGATATTATGATACCATTTCTCCTTCGGAATTCGAGTAGTAATGGCGATGTTCCGTTAGTCGATTTTCGCAAGAAGCCGAAACGGCCCGCAACAGCAATTTGACGGATTCCGAATTTCCGGACGGACTTTAATCAAATGCCATATACGCACGTATACGATTTAAACTGCGGCGGATGAATACGACGGTCGTGTGAATTGGGAAAGGGGAAACAAAATGAGTTCCTCTGAAATGGATTTGACTCGATGAGCGGAAAAAAAGTGCCCGAGACCCTAGACAGCAAACATAATAATAAAGAGCATAATTCTGTGCGCTCGAAGATTGTATTTTTCAGACTGACGCCTTTATTGCGCGTGAAACAGTGTTGTATGACTTGAAAAAAAAAAATTAGAGTTACAAAATTCCGAGCCGTGAATGATTTAATTTTTACGATTTTCGTTAAAATTCGATCTTAAAACGCTTATCAAAAAAGAAATATACTACACTCAATTTGTCGTCGCGGGCGGAGGGAGTTTTTTTTTTTTTTTTATCTTTTAGCTTTTAACGCAGCTGCACGTCGGGAAGACGCGATCGCGCGCGCGTTTAGCGCCGTTAGTGTAGAAAGGGCGCGCGCCCAGATGTCCACGGTTTCTCGAGAATATTTCCACCTGTACAATTACAATAATGAATTAATATTTCTAAAGCGTATGGCGTGCGAATAAATTATGCGTTTTACGTACGATTTCGCGCGTTAATCCGCGTCTATTATATTGCGCACAACAATCCGGGGACGGCGGCGGTGGCGGCGCGAACGGCGCGTGTTCGAACGAATAAAAACGCCATGCAGTCCGCATATTTTCAGTTAACGTTTTCTCTTGAAATTTCATTTCCGGTCCCTTGTAAATGTTATTACCGGTGGTGCGACCACACGAATAATACAATTTACCCCCGGGTGGCCACGGGAGACCAGGGGTCTCGGAGCGGATTTCCACGCGCGTTTACGGCGATATTTGTTTGTCGGGGGCTCAGTCGAACCGAACGTATTCGCCGCGGCGTTGATATCGTTGTCATCAACAATTGCGATTGGCTGTAACGGAAAACAAAAAAAAAAAAACGGAAAAAAAATAAGTCGCGTCGTTTTCTCCGGGACCGAACCGACGGCGCGCAAACGACAGAGCTGCACGCGTTCGTATAATATTTTTTTAATATATTGTCGCGCGACACGAACGAGACCGCGGCGGCCTATCACACAATCGCGCAAACACACACAATAACAATATTATTACGTACGCGCTATTAATAATAAACTAGAGTTTCCGTACCGCGCCCTCACCCCCCCTCCCTTACCCCCCACCCCCACCCCTCACCCGTTCCGTTTTTGTATAATACACCGTTAAGTATAAAATATTAAATCCTGAACGCCGTACGTATTGTGCGTAATAATAACAGCCGACAACAACGACTCGCGCGACACTGCGTGCGGACACTTATTTTTATATGGGTACGTTCGCGTAGGCTATAAAAACAAACTTTTGTTGTTTTCATTTTTTTTTTTTTTTTTTTTCTTCGTCCTGTTCGTTTACGAGTAAAAAACTAATAGCGCCGCCGTATAGACGTTTTATGTACGCTACAGTATATTGTGTTATTAAGTCGTAAAAGAATAATCAGACTGCATTCGGTTCGAGTTCAGCAAAGAGTTACGTTAAATTTCGAATAATAATCACCTACCTAACTGCGTTGATTCAGTTTGGATTCAAAATGTTTTCACTGTTAAAAAATAATTTTTCTTTCGGAAAAGGCGCTGCTCTTGCGAATCGCGAAAATCATACAGATTCGAAATAATGGCGTATTGTCAATGCGTGCAGTATCGTAAAATTACGACTTTTTTCGGTTTTCCTTAGTCATTACGAAAACTACGCGGACCGTCAGAACGCGACTTTCTTATTCGCCAACTAGACCCGAAACGCGACACAAAAAAACCACATTTTGTCGGTTTTCGATTCGAGCAACATGTCAAACACAAGCAGTAAAATCGATTACGTTTCTCGCTACGCTCAGCAGGATCTAAAATAATTGGAAAACGATTCCCGGTTGCCGAAACGGTACCTTAGATAATTTCGCAACCGTTTCGGTAACTTATTGCTATGTTCGTCTGTACCGGGCGGACGTAAAATACCCGTCCTCGGTGACATTCTTAGACGAGACTGCCCGTTGATTCGCGTTTTTCTACCGTATAGCGGCCAAGGTACGAGTATACGAATATTTACGCCGACGGTGTTTTTTTTCTCTTCATTCGAACGGTTACGATTAGGTAGCGACGGTTCAAAAGAACTGATTGTACCGCGCGTCGGTTCACACGCGACATTACCGGTGTTGTTGTAAACTCGTGTTTGTCGTACTTTCGGGTCGTCGTCGAACGTTTTCGCAGTTGTTTTTTTTTTTTTTTTCGGCCGCTCGCCATTTTCATATATAGTTACACGTTACAGAATCTGAGCACCTACATCGGTTTCGGGTCGTAAAAGTACGTACGGCATTACCGTTCGTCATTTCATCCGTGTCGCGCGCCGCACCGCCCCGATGTCGGCCGCCGCGCAGATTTCGCCACCGCGCGCGCGACACCGTAACCTACGGCGCGGCGTGTACTATTTAAACTTCACGGAAGCTCGCGGTTTTCCGACAGCGGACCGTGGCGGAACGCGCCCGGGTTTGTCGAACGGCCGAACCGCCGGAAAACAATCGAATGATTCGACCGCGCGTGCACGCTCGAGAATGATCGACGTCCTTTCCGCATTCGTTTACAACGCGCGGTTTATAGGTACGCCCGTCCGCGGTGCAACGCCCGACGGCAGTCATTTAACGCTCGAATTAACGTCCCGTAACACAACGATGGCGTTTTAGACGTTGTAGGCGCGTTTATTTAAATATTTGTACTCTTGTCGAAAATATTATTGTGTTCTCGCGTTATCTAAAGACGCGCCGTACACGTAGGCATCCACGTACGCGTGACAGCATCCACTCGGTTGTTTGTGAAGAACGCGAAGAACGTACGTACACGCAGTTACCCACGTGCATACGTACGTATTATACATGCGCGTGTAATTGTTTTCGGATAAACATCTACGCGTCTGCCGCGGAGCGCGTGTAAGAAAGTGTGGGGGAGGGGGAAACCGTTCCGCTATCGGAACCCCCGAGGAGGGGAAAAAACTAACAAAAAAAAAAAAACAAAAACAAAAAAATCGGTAACTGTCAGAGAAAGTATAGATACGCTTAGGTACTAAACATACAGCATAATACAATACGTTATCCCGGTGTAAACAAACGTTTTTTCGAATCAAATCATATACACATCACGGGCATAGTATTTATTGCGATACGACTGTTCACATCATTTGCTATCTAAATATATATAGGTTTTTTTTTTTATTTTTTTTTTATCACGAACCGGCTTAATACCGTTTTGTACGGACGGACGAATGAATTTCGAGTAAATACGGTTTGATTTTTTTTTTTTGTTTTTAAAGCCGTAATCGCAATGCCATACCCCAATGCACATAAAATATTATCGATGTTGTCGCACTTCTGAACTCATAGAATTCGAAAAGAAAATACTGTTTCAAAAAAAAAAAAAAAAAGAAAATGATCTATCATACTCCTCGGATGTTCTCAAATGCGTAAGCCCTCGTATACAAATTGAAAAATCCAGATTTGTCGAGACCACCATGTTAGTAAAATGTCTATTTCTCCGATCGGTGACGGTTTTTTGAAATTGTTTGCAATTTTGTAAAATTTGAAATATTATCGGCCGCTAGCAAGACTTTTCGACTAACCTACTGCCCAAAATCCGTTCAAAGGGTATGGGGCCGTTTTTGTGGACGAATATGACGGTTTAGACAGAATAGCAAGTGAAAATTGAGTTTGACGAAGATTTCGATTTTGAAAGCGTAATACTTCAGGGTTTTAACTATGATACGTTGGAACTATGTTTGCGATTATAATTATCTTTGTCATAAGTAAAAGGTAAAAATTTTAAGCGCATTTTTGAAAAAGTTTCAAAAATACAATCAAATTGTTCGTACTATTCCCAGTAAACTAGTTGAATATCCACTAAAGAATCTAATGAAGAATAATCCGTTTTCAAAATGGAAATTCGTCAAACATAACTCCCAATAGTTTTTTTCTGGTTTTCAGGTCTACGTTGACTAAAATATACATTAAAAAATATACACCACTTATCCTCCGAAGACCGTGATTGTAACACGATCTGTGTTGTTCACACACACATGCAATTATTAAATAAATCTATCGTCTTCATTTGGTTACTAAACCTCTATGATAAATTTAATGTTATCACTCGAATGTTGATTAAAATGAAATATTTTTGACAGATTTCGACTTGCATCGAAGTGTTGTTATTTTAAGATTACAAATGGTAAGTACCAAGATTCCCATTTTGAGCAGATTTTAAAAATATCAACCCACGCGGTACGCGATAATACTTAAATTTTCTCGAATGGAAACGCCTATTTTTAGCACCCGCAGATTCAATGTTACGATTTATCAAGTGATTTTTTCTTCTACAATTATTTTCTTTTCTTTCAAACATTTCCCGAGATACAGCCGTTTAAAATTTAAAAAATTAAATCAACACATAAACTATAATTATTATTACCACAGGTTCAGTGCACCGGTACTTGAGCGATTTGATTTTAAAATTACAATGAGTGACATAGTATCATTTTTCAGGTTCACCGGGTTTTTTTGACACAGGGTCGCGGTCAACTTTGACCCGTCAAATAAAAATATTATTTTTTCGGTCTAAAATAACTCGCAGACTCGTTTTTTTTCGTACTTTTTACCATGGCGTTTTTCTGCAATGTCGCGTCTCTCTATATAAACGAGGATTTAACGCGACGATACGTTTTTAAACTGTCAACGTGACATTCTGTGGTTAATGGAAATAAATAATATACGAAAAATAATATGATGGTGCGAAGACAATGAAAATTATTCAAATACGAACAACGAAACACGAATTTCCGAAATCGTTTAAACTTATAGTGAAATGTTAGTAAATCGCGCGTTTTAGAACAGCCTCGGAACAAAGGTTCTCGTTCAAAAGTTGCGCGGAACACCGTGTTTTAAAAATGTTTGGGTTTTTGTATCGGACCGTGTCACAACCGTCATTATCATTATCATAGTTTGTTTTTTTTTTTTAAATTATTAAACGATCAAAAAAAAAAACGGTGATTGGTATTTCGTTGAATTCGTCCGTGATGGCATGTATAATGTGTACCCAACGATAATCCCTTCAAAATCGAAACCGAGACGTCGCCGTAGAGTGTGTTATACGTATCAAAATAATCCAAAACCAACACCGATATAAGATTAGAGTCAACGCGATAAGAGATATACGACCGGATATGTGTAGGTCGTACAGTTATATAGAAGCACGTATGTGTGCATTCGTTGTAAGTTTCGAAAATTGATAATAAATCATCTAACCCGATAAATACGAGTATATGATCACGGATAAATAAATCACGTATTATTTCGCGTTAAAAACTTTATATGAACTTTTAAAATAAATATTGCGACTCGCAACTTTTGAAAAGTAGCTTTATATAGGTACGGATATTTTAAAGGTTAGTAAATAATGTCAACGTGATGACCTATTGCATCAATGAACAATAACACAAACGAAAACCATTTTAGATTTTGAGCGGATTGGTTTTTCAATGATATTTATTATTATTTTTTTTTTTACCTGTGTACAACTTTTCTACCAGCAATTTTGCTCCGATTTACAATGACAGCATTTTTTTTTTTGAAAGGAAATCTGACTGAGGTGGTACTGTAGGGAGGTAATTTATTGATTTTCCCAGAAGTTTTCCCAACAAATTGAAAAACTGGGAAAAAACATAGGAAAAACGGTAAAATAAATACAATATTAATCGAATATTATTAAAAAAAATACACAATGCCTATGTACTTATTTTACCATAGTATAACATGTATATTGTTGGCAAAGCAACACTATCAACCGAACTTCGCTCAAAATTGTATTTTCGTTAGCAGTGGTTAATCTTTGCGTACAGATATACATTAAATTTCTCCTCTACTATCTTCCCCACTTCCCACCAACAATAGTGGCGGCGGCACCCGTCCCCAATAACCTAGGACAGCTTTTTATCTATTTGTGATATTTGTTTTAATAATAAAATAGCTCTTGTAAGATCCTAAATACCAGGTTATAACGTATAATATGTCGGTTTGTGAAACAGCATCCTTTTTTTTTTTTCGATGAGTATTTACCATAGGCTAAAGTCGAAAATCGCCACAACAGTCGTACGTGTACAATTATCTGTGGAAATCGAACATTATCATAATATAATAGAACATATACCATAAGAATATCGTTTTACGGATTTCCCGCGATAACGTTAATTTTGAGAATGTTTAAAAAACAAATGAACACAAACTCCCGAATGCTGCCGGATATGAACATGTGAATAGGGATTTATATTAGGTTAAATTTCTGTGTTTTGATGACTTTCGAAAACTTTATATTTGTAATGCGGTTTTTTTAGCACAACGTTTTACTAAAAATGTCCGAGAATGTGTACAGTGGTAACGCGGGTGATCCGTCTCGTTTAGTCGACCTAACTACGCGGGCGGCGCTGTGCGGTGCAAAAACCGCAGCTACTCGTATATATTGTAATAAGTTTCGAAAACAACGATAAATCATCTTGTTTAAAAAATATATATATATACGTGTATTCTGCGCGTAACTTAGCGTACCTATTTAATGCAATAACATAAAACGAGCGATGTTTTTGAATATTTAAGTATACCGATGAAGAAAAGGATCCTTCGTGAATGAACATAATATAATGTATGTATAAATTTATAATGATTTTCAACGATTGTGATGGATAACGCGCGGTATTATAATGTGCAGTATAAGCCGTCTCCGAATTCCCAGCTATCTCGAGATTAATTATTATTATTATTATTATTATTATTATTATTATTGTTATTGATTACCTGTATCAATCTGGCTAGGTGTCTGTAAAACGAGTAAATGATCGATACAAAAAATTCGCATTGAAAAAGAAAAGAAGAGCCGTAATAGACGGGTGTGTGCCAACGAGGAGTGTTGTAGTATAGCGTTTCTCAGCTTTTTTTCATTCGCGTGCCCCTTGACTTGACCTCTCACATCTCGTTGATGTTTTCATTGCAAGTGGGTCCAAATTCGTGTATCCGATCCGAGGAAGTGTGGGAGCCAACTTCAAAGACGTGTATTTCCCGTGCTCAATCCTTCCGTAAATAAAAACCAATAATAGAAACCGGTTTAACGTGTCCGTCAGTAGTCGCCCTTATCCATGTCGCAGTGAATCATTTAGAAATGGAACTTGATTCTTATCGGCGACAAAACTAATAACTTTGATTTGTGAAGAAAAGCCTAGAAAAGCCACGGATCAACAAAAACAATTTTCCTTTCGAAAATACCGAAACTCCCGTGTTAGCCACCAGTTGAATTCCGAAATAAAAATTACGCGGCGATTTTCCTCTTGTTTGAATGTCAAATGTGCAAAGTCCCATCGAAATCGGAATACAGCTGTAGACTTTCATAGCTGACTGACATGCATTTGCAGCGTTTACCAAAGTACCTACGCAATAAGCCAATATAAATATCGCGCGTTAAACTTCAAATCCGAATCGAGTCATTAACCGAGAGAATATTATACGAAGTGACCGATTTTCCATCATTGTCATCATAGAAAATCATTAGACATTTTATCTTAACCTCCACTGGAAAATTGGGATTATAATACGTATGAGCGTGGTGCGAAAGATTTCGAGGACATAATATTAAATTGGGAGATTAAAATACTGGGAAAACTTATAGAACGCGCGAGCGAGAAATTCACTAACTGCTGTTCGGACAGATCATATGTATACCTCGCAATATTCCGGCGATCCACGGAAATCAACCGTCGAGTTGGACGTTAAAACTAACGAGAATTTTTCGCCCTGATAATAGTACATTATTTGTTATTTTGAAACGGCTCGTTTGGCGAAACAAATCAAAAATGATAAATTGCACTATAGAATTAAAAACGATTTTAAACGTATTCGCAATTTGACGAAACCAAGAATTTCGTCTTTAAATTGCGAAGAAACATAATACCGTCGTTTATACTTTATCAAATTTCAAAAATTTAATAACGATATTATTTAAACGAGTGTTGGAAATTATTGTTTAATAGTTTTAATTGACACGATACACGTGGTTACACTATACCTAAATCGCGAAAATCGCCACTCATTTCGAAGCCAATAACACGTCACGAGTTGAGATAAATATCGTTTCCCGACATTTTTTTTTTGATCATCCTGTAAAACTAAAAAAATTAACGTACCCACCAGATGCGCTATAGTCACAGTGGACTGATACGATACTGACTACATGTTTGTTAAAAGAAGAAAAAAACACTCCTGAAAGATATAATATTTAAATTATTATCAACTGTAAACACTGTTCGTTCATCCAAAACGGATTAAAAAGTTTTTTTTTTGGGGAGGGGGGGGGGGTTACACCCAAAACGAAATCTGCCCTGTTTCGACGACACACGTCAAAGGTAAGTTCAGCGTGGAACTGCTGACGGTACGGCAATAATATTGCAGAATAAGGGGACGGTTTTATTTTATTTTTACAGGAAGTCCGCCGAACGGCTCGGGGACGAAAAATTATCGAGGTCACCGTATCTGGTCCGAGGGGTAATATTTTCATTGCACAGGCGCGTACGCGTAATTTATGAGCAATAACAATGCGCGTACATACAGGGTGATGTTTTTTTCACCGCGAACCAGCGATTAGCAAAACAAATATAACGTGAACATTTCGTGTGAATTCGCAGACTTTGATTTTGTTGTTTTTTTCAGCAGTTATTCGCTTTTTATACACGTCTATGCGATACTATACTGTGAAATTAACGATATTTTCGAAATTTCACATTTCGTTCCGTATACGAATACATTCGCTATAAACCAGTGTCGATGTTGTTTATGAATTATTTATTACATTATTGTTTTTTTTAAGTACGCTTCGAAACAAAGGTAATACGCAACTTTTTATGAAAAGTATTCTATTTTCGAATTTCGGATTGAAAATAATAATAACAATAATAAGCGCGAATCACTATTTGAATATCAAATCTGTTTGTGCGGTAGTAGACACGTGCGGAATAACGTCGGTGCAATTAAGAACAATTGAAATATTGACGATACGGTCGTTGTAACGGCGATGCATAATTTATTCATAGGCAGTTCGAAACGATTGACGAAAGACTAAACCGAAATCGAATTCCACTCGGATACAGTTGACCGCCGCAGGTTCGTGTGACGAAACGAATCGCCCTGTATAAACGTACGCTGCACATTTATGTACAATGTAAGTGTATTATAATATTATTATGCGGCAGTTGGGTCCACCCTGCACCGCCGAACCGCTGTCCGCCGACGGTTCGTGTAGGGGTTCGTTTTACAACCGTATCGTTATGTAGGTTAACGGTTTGTTTACGGAAACAAAAACCGATTCGCGAGGGGGGGGGGGCAAAATACTCTGCAAACGACTCGACTGCTGCAGCCGCGCGGTGTAATAATAATAATAATAATAATAATATGTTAGCTGACATAAATACAATTTTAAAAAAAAAAACCTCGCCACGGCGAGAATATATTCGCGATAAATATGCAAAGGGCACTAGCAATTTACTTCACTTCCTTTCCGACGAGCGAAAATAAAATATTTTTTTAATAATATAATATCGCGATCGGAAAAAGTATATTTTCGTGTACGCGTCGATAGAATTATTTTTAAAAACGACGTTTTCGGCGAAATTATTTTCTTTGAGTCTTTAATATCGTACGGGTATTTCATCGTTCGATAACACGTGCGGTATGCGTACGAATATACGCCGATGAAATTGCTGAAATTTCGTGGGGGGGGGGAAGGAGGGAAACCCGACTTTCCGCGTGTTTAGTCGGTTTTTCGTACACTATCATCAATAAACGAAAGAACAGAAAGCGGAGAACCAATATTGAGTACACGACAGAACACAGTACTGTTCGGGGCAGCCATGGACGAAATTATTCCATATTTTTATTTACACGATGTAATGAATTGCCATTATTTTCATCTATACGGTTTCAATCGAAATCGTGCCCACCTATCACCTGTCAGCTCGATACTACGACCACATTGCATTATATTCATAATCGATTTAATGAACCGATAAAAATATAAAAGTGTTTGATCCGCGATTGACTCTCACCATCGATATCATCGTATCTCGCGCAATATTATTCACAAACGCCATTCGCGCAGTCTATTTACGAATGCCTCTGTGTGTGCTACAGATACCTATTTAACGTCGGCTTAGAATCGGAGGAACCGCATTACGCTACTTTTTCAAGAAGGGCGAAAAATAATCGATTTCTTTAACACTCAGTACACATTTCTATTAAATGTGCGAAGAAAAATACGTCCTAGGAAAATGGAAACGGGTGGAGCCACTGTTATAGGCGATTTAATGTATGTCTGTAAGCGACGATAAACCATTGCTAACGAAAAAACGATTCTGAACGCAGTTCAGTTGATAGTGATGGTTTGTCAACAATTATGTATATATTATGTTATATTATAGTGAAATAGTTAAATAGACATTATATATTTTCTTTAATGATATTTGTTTAATATTGTATCGATTTTCCCGTTTTTCACGGTTTTCCCGTGTTTTTTTTCGGTTTTTTACATTTTTGTTGGGAAAACTCTTGGGAAAATAAAGTACCATCTGCACAGTATTTTCTTTCAGAAATGGTGCCACGCGTATATATCTGTGCAAGATTTATGATAGAATTTTCGTACACAGAATAAACAAAAATAAACATTATTCGCGGCCTTAAGCAATAGCGGTCGTAGGTGCGGCTTCGAGCAAGTATACGGGAACAGTGTAATATTTGCCAGTTAGCTGGCTAGTCTAGTGTATTATTGTCTACACTCGATCGTATGAAAACTGTCAGCGTCCGAGTTTTCGTTCCATGAAATGTCGTCGACAAATTATATGAAACTATATAATTATATACTATTTTCAAACGCGAGACCCCGAATTTAAGCGAAAATTACGAGGCCCAGGGCCTGGGTCCTGTTCGCCTCCCCCCCCCCTCTTCCTAAGGACGGTCCTGAATGTCGATATTTTCAACGTTTAAATGCGTATCGCACACGCATTTCACTGTAACGAAATGTACGTACGTCGCAATTCCGTCATCGTATAATATTGTTCAGCCAAGATCGCAATACGATCGGTATTGCGCCGATCGTTCACCTGAGTATAATTTTCGACCGACACCACATCTATCACACGATGACACACGAGTATAAAATCGATTTTTTTTTTTTTCCTTGACGCGGTAACGTGCCGGTGACGTAGGTGCGTATTATGCAAACTCAAACACGCTCCGCCACCGCGGGGTGACAATAATAATAAAATCGATCGGTCGCCGGTAATCTTGACACACGAGTATAAAATCGATTTTTTTTTTTTTTCTTTCTGTCGAATAGAAAAAAAACAACCACGTCCTATGTCCCGTGAATGGAAATTATTCGGGTTTTATTCCCCTTTGCAGCGGTTACACACGTCAAACGCACGTCAACCGGGTGTATATAGTGTGCGAATCGGCCGAGCAAACACAATAATAATAACAGGCCGAAATGGGGATTTCGTCGAACAAACGAGCGAGGGGACAGAAAAAAAATTTTTTTTTCGTTCTCGTCGCTCTCTGGCGACGACGGGGACAAAACGTTTTCACACCTCGAAAATCGAAATAATGTATTTTTCTTTTCACACGCGTCGTTCGCGTTAGTCGAATTACTTTCGGCCCACAAAAAAAAAAAAAAAAAGAAAAAGAAAAAAAAATATTACGGTTAAAAGTTATAATAGAATATTCGAGATAAAACGGTAACTCGAGTTTGATTAGAAGTTGGTCGATTAAAACACCGCAACCAAGTCCATAAAAAGTAACTAAAAAGTACCTCTTAGAAACTTTATAAACTATTGTTATCGAAAAGTTACTAGGTATACATTATATATATATAAAGGCCAATTGGGTGTTCCAATGTTTTAGAAAATTGGAATGGAGGATCTATAGATTTACTTAACGTAACGATAAAACACTTTTAACGAAAAACGATTTTGCGCATAGTATTAGCCGTAATTTTTCTTCGTCGCCTGCAAGGTAATCTTTCCACATTTTATATAAAAAAAAAAAAATTGCCAGTTATTCCATTTAAGATCGAAAAGAAAAATCCACGATTCACCAACAAGATCAAATAATATGTTACGAGAATATTTCTGCTGGTATACAGTTTTTGATGTAAGCAATATTTCTAGTTTGTACAATAATTTGTTTACAGGCACGAAACAAAAAGAATAAACACATCATAGCTATAAGACCAATGAACTTTCCTCGCTTTTCTCAGAATCTGAAAAGCACATTGATTTAGTAAGTAGACAATACCTAAAGTTATGATTTATTAAATGTCAACTTTTATAACTTAAAGAAATGTTCCAGTTATTATTTAAAAAATACGCAATTCCTAATCTATAGTCGGTATTTTTTTTCGAAATTTGACTTCCATACTATATACTAAATCCTAAAGCTGGGATTTTAATATTATTTTGTTGTTATCTTATTCCAGATATCTAGTTTAAAAACATTTTTCCACGAAAACTGATTGGCCTACTTTAACGCGCAACTTAATCGCGTGTTCGTGTGATAAATCAGAGTAATTTCGTCCGGGTTTTTTAATATTTTATCAAAAAACAACTTTTACAAAAAATTGAAGTGAGGTTCCATTATTATAATTTTAGATTTTTAGACAGCGATTGCTTCTTGATTTTTATATTTTACGATTTACAAGGGAAAAAAAGTTCCCGATATAAAATTAACTAAACATTAGTAGTTATCACTATACTAATTTATTAAAAACAGGCGAACATTCGCCAACGGGTTTGTCACTGTTTTGCAGTTTGAATTGACTGTAAATAAGTGCTTTCCGAGGAAAAAAAGTGTTTTCAATCAAGAACCACAAGGTGATAATCTCGCATATTTTAAAGTTATATGTGATAACATCTGATAATTTTTACTAACCGAAAGAGATATTTTCCGAGAAAAATATAAAACACGCATCATTCTGTATAACACTATAAAACGGAAGCGACGAAAAGTTTTATTTTTTTTTTCGGAGGACCAATTCAAACTTTATACGACCAATTCGATCGCGCGTCGACGATAATATTATTTTACGAGGTTTTTTTTAAACCTGGAAAAATATCGATGCAAGCGATGTGGATTTAAGGATTTATGGAAATGCCGTCAGTGGCGTGCCCAGGAATTTTCAATGGGCGGACGCATAGAAATACAATAATCATGATTCACGAATAAATCGTAGGAGCGTATTTTGTTATACGTACGTGTATCTAACCCCACAATGAAAACAGCCAGTTTGTAAAAATACAATAAATCGAGCTTTTTTTGATTTCTGTGTAACACGACTGAAACACATAATTTCAAGACAAAATTACTAAACAAATATTCGCAGTAGTTGTATTTTTAAGTCGATCGGACGAATATAACTCGCACTAACCTACGAGCGCCGCTGGATGTTGGGAGTGCACGGATGGCGAGATACGATTCCGAGACAATCGATGAAAAAGTAAATGATTTGAGGCGGTTTTGGAGGTGAAAGCTGTCTCTCGTGTGTAAGGCCAAGATAAAAAGAAAAACGGTTTTTTTTTTTAGCGTTTTCAACCAGGAACTGGGAACCAATCGCAAAGATAAAAATAAACCGTACATTTGTATTTGATTTTGTTTGGTTGATGCTACGAATTTTTATAATTTTTTTATTTTAATAAGCGTATCGTTTAAAGGGGTGTGTTCTTTGTTTGATGTTTTTTTTTTTTTTTTTTTTTTTTGTATTTTTCGAGAGAACGCGTTTTGTTTAATAATTTGAAAAGACTGAAAATAGTTACTGTACCCGCGTGCTGCTGCAGGTTTAAAAAGAGAGAAAAATAGTTATTATTAATTTTTTTTTTTCTCATAAACGTCAAAAGGAATATTACTTTGAATCACGTCTCTTTGTGCGATGTGATTGCAACACATCATATATACGAGCACACGAATTTTTGTTTTATTGTAGGTACAGTGCCGTGATTGTTATTTTCAATCGCGCGGGCGAATGGATACATACAGTGTGATTATATATGAACATTTTGAGTGAATTTGATTCTGGTTATTTTTTTCGAATATTATACAATTTAATCGTTTCTTTTTTTGTACGTATTATTTTCGCAAATTTTCACGCTTATTTCGTTTATACCTACCATATTTAGTAAAAAAGCCGAACATATTCGTCCCATTAGTAGGCCATTGTTATAGGCGAGAAGTCGGGAAGGTATAGGATAATTAAGTTTATACACCTACTGCGAAACTTACGTAAATTCAGTGCAATAAAAAACCGATTCAAAGCCGATCTAACCTAGCTATCAACAGTAATGTACAATATTTCTTAAAAACAGACAGGATTATTTATGCAAACAAATATATAGCGGCGCCGTTTCAGCTTATCACTTTCTATGCTTAAGTTATCTTTTAATAGCATCCCGATTAACTCCTCATTAGCCAACCGATAGTTTACGGCCTACTGTAGCCTTCGACGGTTTATCGTCAGCTTCTCGAGCAATAATTTACCATTTAACAGGACTACAGACCAACTCAACCGTATGTTGTGTTGTATTATAGTCGATAAGTCCATATGTACTCCAGTTATTAACTTATCCCACCTGACGGCTGACCTTACCAGATTTGCCTCAATCGTTTTTACCGTGGCTTACTGGGGGATTTGCCTGTGTTTCGGTGGTACAGTCACAGAGACGAAAAGTCAGTTTATTTTATTTTTTTAGAAAAACTATCGGAAATCGAGAAAAATAAATTCGAATAAAATACTACACTGGTGAGAAATCCACACGACGTGAGCAATTCGGAAGTGTTTTTACAAACTTAGAAAAGTGTTTCCGGGCGGAAAAACACGACTTCATAAAACCATACTAGTTCGGAATTACAAGTTGAAAATACACGATCGTCATTTCGAACGATACTGCAGTAGCGTTTGCAGAATATCTTCGTGGATGGAAGAATCACCCTGTACGACGAACAATATGCGAGTAATTTCGAGAAAATATAATAACGTACGAAACATTTACGTGGCTGTTCTGTCATATTACGTGCGAATGTGCGGGAGTTCATCTGCGACTATTCATCCCGCAAGGGTAAATCATATTTGTCAGCGGACCTTTCGCTGTCGTCGTCGGCATGAAACGCGCTGTAAATTCAATTATCGCTAATACGATTTCGCAGTGATTTTCTCTTTTTACGCGCGCGCTGCAATTCGACAAAATAATCATAATAATATAATACCGCTCGTCCGACGAACAATATTATTTTTATTGCAACCCTCAAATTTGCACGCTACATCCGCTGCTGAACCGCGTATTTCTACGACCCATTCCGAGTTCGGTCTAAACATTATGCAACCCGTAGCAGTTTTTATCGACTAGGATATAATTTTTACTTAATATCCTTTACTTATGTAAGAGGTAAACGATTGGTAAATGGGTGGAAATCGAATGGGAATGTTTTGGGAAGTTACCAGGAGCGGATCAAAAACTCAATTTGGGGAGGGATACAGGAAGTGCTAATACAATGCTAAAAATAGTTCATTAAAAGACCTTGCGAATCAAAACATACTACTCCACTGCGACGTTTGAGAGGGGGAAGGGTGCAAATGACCAGGTTTCCTCCCTCTGGATCCACACCACCGGCAACCTACTGAGTAGTTTTGTAGGACTCCTGTAACTTTTAAAAAAAAATCCAACTCGTGTTATATTTCCGCTCGGGCCCGAACCGATGACACAATACGCATCAATCAGTGTACCATATACAATATTATATAGTTCGCTATTTTTCATTTCTGTTGAACTTTTATTTCATTCCATTATCGGTATTTCTTTTCCATATATACACGAAATATAATATCATGTGTCGTTTACCACAAAATATACAATATCGGCGTCAGTATATATACAGTCGAGTGACTATCAGACATTTCACTCTACCCCTCTCCACCGAGCTCCAGGCGCGTCAGATTTAATTTTGACTTTTGCTACCGCTTTTTTCCTCGACTTTTTCATATCCAACGTGATATTTTTTTATACGCGTATAAAAAGAAATACCATACAAAAGTATTGCTCTCTCTTTGCAAGTTATAATAAAAAAACGTTGTATACTTTCTATATTCTATATAACATGAACGGATGATATTATTATTATTATTATTACTTCCTTGCGGTATTTTCTTGAAATTTCAAAAGTCCACGGATGCATCAAGTAAATTATATCGATATTAAATCATGAAATAGCTGCGTATGTCATGCATTAGGTGCGGTGGTATATAGAAACAAATTCGCATTAATTTCAAAAACACTGCAAATAATCCTCATCTCAGCTATGGAAGCACATGATGCTACGGGTTTTAGCGAACCCGGGGCTCCGAATTTCTACTAATGGAAAGCTCAGGTGGGTGATTCCAGTACGCATATGGCATTGTTTCTACAGAGTGTAAGGATTCGCTTTATAATTGCAATATCGTTCTCTCTATGGGAAGAGATCAGAATACTTCTACAATATCACTACCTGTCGTAAGAGACAAATGGGGTTGCGTTAGGTCGACAACCGATATAAAATTCTGTCAAAAAAATATGAGGAGTACTTTGGCGAGTTGCCTCATTTCGTATGTGCACGGAGACAACAGGCGAGAGAATGTGGATGAAGTTTGCGGATCATATTAATTAAAAAAAAAATCATACGAGGACAGCGGATGTGTGTAAAATGGGAGATCGGGGCAAGTGGAAGTTTATAACGGGGTCGGTAAACTCAAAACAGTTGAAATGAAGGCGGAGGAAAAAAATAAAAAGAAGAATCGCATAATTTATGACATAGACGCCACAAACACAATATATGCTTTGAGTTATTAAACAAAATTGTCCACATCTTTGTCAATGGCCACCGAACTACACATTATATATATATATATATTTACTTTTTAGAGCATCCGGCTGTTTAATGTGTCTCAAACTAATAATTGAAATCGTAAATTATGGGGATTTACAAATAGTTTATACCGATGTACGCGTACGAGTATATTATTGTTGCACGATACGAAATGCCAGCAACATTATTGTGCAACATTCATTGTATATTATAAGTTAGGATTAAGAAATACTAATAACAAACAGTGTTTAAGTAGTATTCAAAAAAGTATATTGAGAAATTCACATGCCTACAGGAAGGAAATATAAATGAAAGGAGGAGAGTGCCGGTGGGCATGGCTGTTTCGGGTTCAAGTATTATTTTGTGTTTGAATTCATTGTACGTTTGTTTCAAACGTTCTTCGTGTTTTGTGAGAAATGACGCGTGCATTGTAAAATTCTTCAAATTATTATTATTATTAACGAAATGATTTGGGTAATCAAATATATACTGAACAACAGCAAACACTCTTGAAGTATTTTCTCATGTTATATTAGTTTCGAGGAACGTTTTTGCAAGGAACGTTCGGCGTTTGAAAAAAGTAATTTTACGTAATATGATGATTATGGTGAATTCGTCCTTGTTCATATCATATTGTGATTGATGAAAGATTTAAGTTTTCATGGTACAGGATTTTGTGTAAATCACTGTTGTTTTAGTTTTCGCCATTTACAAGCGAAATGTTGCGTACACCTAATACATAGTCGTTCATTTTATAGTCGAGACATTTATTTCGAGTTTTTGTTGAAACAACACTTTCAGTGTTACGTTAATGTGACTCGACTATTGTCACGGCTTACCATCGCAAGTGTAGGTGGTGCGCTGTACCACTCAGTTGGCCTAGCGATTATTTATATGGGTCATATATATGAAGTATTAAAATCAGAACGTGTAAAATGCATTCGCACTGGGCCTTCAAAATTATAATCGTGGCATTAAATGTGATGTAGATGTTCCGCGGTTATATTCAAATTAAAATTCGATATTTCGTTTGTACGACGATAATGTTACGTGTCAAATCCTACACGGAGATAATATGGTACGGCGAAAGAAAACGAAAAATAGCCGGCAGTTTGCAAAAATACCAACCGAACGAAAGCTATCCGTATAATTTTGATAGAAGATAAGCTGAAGCAATTTACAACTTTAAGTCTACAGATCCTGGGTGAAACTTATACCCTTTGGAACTTTGTACGCTCCGCGGTGTCCGTTTAAAAAGGATCAAATGATGTGGTTGCTAAGGAAACTCCGGTGTTTGGCGGCCGCCGCCGAACTAAATATACGTTAGGTGGATACACGACGTCTGACACGAATAAAAAAACGACGATGTTCAAGTCGTGAAGGGGGGGGAGGCGCGTTTTAATTAATCACAGTGTGCTGTATTATTATTACTGCGCGAGATGCGAATCAATATGATGCAGTCGATCTAAAATAAACCTTTTTTTTAACAGTGATTGCTGAACCGCGGTAAAAGGTAATAAATAAAAACAAAGTCGGGCACGTAGGATCGGCCGCCTCGACTCTTGGAAAATATTTAACACTAAATACGTTACGCATATTTCGAAGAAATCGTCGGCCGGTAAATATTTGAGGCCCGAACGCAATAATTATCGTTTGCAATCCACCGTCGTTCATCGTAGCCTGCCGAGTTTACAATTGCGATTTTATGATCCATCGCTATAAAAACGGACCGAAATTATTTTGTATCGTATACGATTCGTAATAGTGTTGTAATTCCTCTCTCTCCCCTGCTATCGAATTCTCTTATTGAGAACGAGCGTATAAAATAGATATCGCACGATTCGGTATTTAGTGTCCCGGCGCCGGGTATTTGAGGTATATTACCCAATCGATTTTAGACTTTACGCTGTTATAGGTGTTCATCGGCAGGACGGATACTAGCCGGTTAATATCGGCGTATCGGAGTTTACGAGGCGTATTTAACTTAGCATATTAATTCTACAGCTTCGGCTGTTAGCCACCCTGCGGGCTGCACCTGCGTACGGTATACCGACTTCGGTACGGGTATTATATTGTTATCTAGAGACATTGGAATAAATAAACGGACGCGTTAGCGCGGTGAGATCGGACCGAATCCGGGCGAGGCGTTATTGTATTACGTTGACTTTAACCGAAACATAATACCGTTTTAGATAACCATACGTCGGCCGTTCGACTATCGGTTTCGGTCGTCTGTAATGATATTATAACGTCACCGTGGTCGTATCCTATGACCGCAATTGTTAATTAAGTTTGACGAAAATAACATTATATTTCCCGTGCCGCTGTTGTAAATCGTGATATTGTCAATTAATATTAACCAAACGTTACCTGACCCGCGGACCCTCCTGCGGTAGCCCTTTTAGGGATATATTTTAGTAATTCGATACATAGTCCCGTTGTATTGGTTATGGCCGGGGCTCGGGTTTTACAGCAACGGAAATAACGGCAATTTGTATTACAATATGAATTAATAAATCTTAAAATGAGCGCTATAATATGACATTAAAAAAAATCCTAAGATAAGTTATAAAATACCGTAAACATATAAGAAAAATCAAATAAGAAAATGTATTCATTTTTTTTAATTTTTAAGTTTTTTTATTATTATTATTATTATTATTATTATACAATCGATAAGAAGTAAATGTAGACCGTTCGACGGTCAATACACCGGGCTACTTAAAAATATGAAACGAAATTGTTAGTATTTTTTTTTTACGTATTTACATAAATCACAGTTTTTTTTTACTATTAATGAAAAATACAAATTAAATCATTATACTTTGCACATTAACGAAAAATAGCGCCGAAAATTGATAAATATGGGTAAAAATCAAAAATACTTCAAATATGCAAAAAGTAGTTTGATAGCAATGGGTTCACTCTGTCATTTTTATCTGTATCCAATAATAATTATTAGCAAACGCTATAAAATCCAAGTCCCGGTTATGACAATCTCCAGGTATAATCATTTTTACTACGACAATAAAAATGTAAAAAAAGTTTATTGTTTATTAATTATTTTACGGAATACGAAATTACAAGCAATTGCAATGCTAATAATACTATTAATACTAACAGTGTTACATTATAATTACACAGCTAATTCTCGCACAATATTAATGATTTACTATGTTGTCCGTCAGCCTCAGACTCAGACAGTAGATGCGTGGGTGACGTCCTCTTAAACCCTACGAGTATTTGTTCCGAGCTACCGAAATGATTATTACATGTATACATAATAATTTCCGCTGATGAACTGTAATCTTAATAATAAAAACAGAATCAAACACCTGCAACAAAAATACATTTCTTTCACATTTTACACGGAATCAGGACCGAAAAACTTAACAAAACTATACACAGGATTTGTGCTTGACGGAATTTGATTGCGAAAATGGACGTTGATTGTTCAACATGTTTACTAGGTTTTTACCGTACGGGAACGATCTAATTTTCCCCGTGATAAATAAAACGCGATTAAACTTAGTATCTAACCGGTTTTTACGTACGGGAAACGATTTAAAAAGTTTTATGGTTCTATGTGTTATTTTTATCGGGTACCACATCGTGTATATTTATTTTTTTACTCGGAAACCGATTCCGTATAGTTTCCCTATGCATTAAACACGAACAAGTGTGCCTGGAAACGAGCATTTTTTCGGCTATCGCAGTTTACCGTAAAATATACGTGTAAGCGTATAAATTGACAGCTTTATTGCGATATATTGTGATATATATGTAAAAACTTTATGCTATAAATGTAGAGAAAATAAAATAAAAAAATGACATAATAACATCTTAACCCCATAAATCATGTGTTTAGAATCGAGAGAAGTTTTAAGTTGACTTTGAACTTAGCGCTGAAAACTTTTGGATGTATAATACAAAATTAAATTCACTGCAAAACTAGTATAACTAGTATTATATTACGAACTCCATGTAATAATAATCATTATAATTGTGTAACTCGCTATGATCGGCTTGTACCGCCGAATATTTTTAAGGAAAAAAAAACCACACACACACACCGTCCCTTGGAAAAAAAAATCCTCACTAGCAGACGGACCAAATGCTTCCAGTAACTTTCGGACTGACTTCGCTCGGTCACCCGTCTTCCCACCGGCGAAAGTATTTTTTATATGAAACAAAACGTTTTGTCACGATCAATTTACTGGATCGATCGTTTACCGTTCGTTTTCGGGCGGGCGAAATCCTACCCGACCGCAGCGCGGTGTCAAAACGGACTTTACAACAGCGTGTGTCCGTTTGGACGCGGAAAACCGTCGACACATCTCAGCAAAACTAAATACAGCCTCTCCGCTGCACACTAGAAATATGAAAAAAAAAAAAAAAAAAATGAAAAATAACTCCAAATAATCTAAAGGAAACACGAATGCCGGTCGCGGCCTTTTTTTTTTTTTTCCACATAATTTGTAATTGAATATTATTCTGACGTTGGTTAGGTCGGGTTGGGTGAACGTATTCAATTATATATTCACCGAAAACCTACGACGCGCGTCTACACCGTGTATACTTCGCGTGTTGCCGTCGCGTCATCGGCTCGAAATTGAACGACGTCGCGTCCGTGCAACGCCGCCGTACTATTAAAACGTTTCGCCCGTTTAGGTAAATGCAACGCGCGTTACGATATTATAAAGAAGCATACGAACAAACCGAGCGTTTTGACCGATAACAAAACACTCGTGTTGCAGCATAACGATTTTAACACGATGCAAGAAATTATGACGATTCAACGTTTCGGGCGCGGGTGTGAATCGAATGGAACGCGTTTAATTTTTTTTTTTTTTTTATGTTTTTGTTTACCGACTGTAAATAACCGTAAGTCCGTACGGGAATAGGTACACAGGACTGCGTGGAGTTTGATTAAACGTGAGTACGGACGTGTACGGATACGCACAATACGTGAATGAACTGTACCGGGAACACGCTTTTCACTCGTTAGAATTTTTTTTATTTTTAATTAGCCCGTGAGACTATTATATTTTTATACACGTATCGTAATATATTACCGTCGAGATCATCAAATACGTGAAATACGGTGTTTTTTTTTTTTGTTCTCGTTTTCAACTGGCAATTATAATATACACCCGCCTGTACCTATGACGTTTTAATACTTCAAAGGGGATCGGCTGAACCGTTTATATCCACTGCTCGAAATTATTGGTTGCGATATTCTGAACGCGTAATTCGATAAATCACTGTCGCAAACAAAATACGACTTTGAGTAAAAGTCATCGATTAGGCATTTTTTGTTTTGTTTTTTTTTTTTACATTAATTACGAAATGAAATCCACATAAATCGAAACAATTAAAATAGCTTTAAATACTTAATTAAAAAAGACAAAAAAAAAAAAATAACGAAAAATACTTCGGCGCAGCAGTAAAAAAACAAAGCTAAACAACGACGAGACGTTCGCGAAAATTATCGTTTCGAATCGACATTGTTTCGAAGTTTAATGTTATTTTTCGTGGTGAATGTGACAAACAGTCTGTGTTTTCGAACAGTGCAAATACCTCTTGACTTTTTGGCGGGTCAGATAATAATATATTACGAATGTTTGATAACCACACCCCTCTCTCACTTCCCCTCGTTTTGGCTATTGTCTAATACGGTTTCGCGACCGCCGCACATTTAAGCGTCACCGTTAAGTAAGGAAATTCGGCAAGTTTTAGACAAACGTCCGCGGAGTGCACTTGGAATGAACATTTACGGATATAATGAATGCGCAGCGGCGCGGGGTTTCGCTGGCCTTTACCGCGCGCGTTGTGCTGCAGGAATCCACTGCACTGGCGTGTTCATAAATTACGTAACGTAATTTCGCTAAAACGTCGAATAAATATTTTGGGAAAAAGGACCTTTTTTCCTTTTTATTTTCTCGCATCACGACCTACGAAATACGTATGAAATATACAGGAGTTAGTTTTACCCGTTCGTATCTTACTACGCAGGTACTATATAATACAGGCGCATAGGTATACTTCTGAAAAACACCCAAAAAATTACCTCCGGAGAAAATAATCGTAAAATATAATCGGGTAAGTAGTTTAAAAAGTTTTTTTTTTTTTTTATTTTACGCACGCTCGGGTGAAACAATACAATTATAAATTTATTTCCTATTAAAAAAAAAAAAAAACATAATTTAAATTTTAATAAATTATGAATAGGTTTTAGTCTAGCGAGAAACGAAAATAATATCATCACCGAGATTATAAAACAAAAATATCGCTTTTTGTTAGTTGCGCGTTTAGAGTGCAGATATGCTATGCAGTGATGCGTGCGATTGTCGCAATTGTTAAGACGCCGGCCATACTTCGCACCTATTATTATTAAAACCATACTTTCGGTAAGTCACTGTTGTAGGCGAAATTTCGGAAAGGCACATAGGATATGCAGGATATAATTTAGTCGATTTATTGAAAGCGATGACAAATCGTTGCGAATAATACAAACCCATTCTGAGCGGAATTTAGTAAACTGATACGGTTATGGTAAATTATAAGTGTAGGTATAGTTGGTACTAGTCAATAAAAATAAAGCCGTAATTTGAGGTCAGTTTTTATTTTTTTTTTTTAAAGAAAAACCGTCGAGAATCTATTTGAAAACAAAGTATTGTTCGGACGGTGAAAACGTTTGCACTTTTGATTTTTTTTTTTTTTTTTTAATGAGTACTGAATTAGTATTTGAGCGTTTTATTCGTTAATCAAAAAGCGTTTTACGAGAAAAAATTAACACGTGTGTTAGAATAAAACTATTAGATTCATCTAATTAATTTAAAAGCATGACGTATAATATGGACATTTTTCAAAAAAAAAAAAAAAACACTACGCCGTATCGGTATCAAAATAATAATAGTAATAGTAAAAATAGAACTTAATTAGTCGACGGATAAAATCCAAATCTGATAATAATTTTCGCGATGAATGTAAATTACAACATTGCCCAAGACAATAAACGACATTTGTGTTTTATATTTTGAACGGACGGTAAGATTAAAATCTTTTCATAACGTAAAAATTAAAAACTACAGTGTCTCAGTACACTCGCTTAGTCGTGTGCACTTAAAATTATAAATAAATCGGTTGATGTGTCTTACGGTTTTCGTAAACTTGAAAATTTATTCCGATTGGCCGCATTGTTTAAACAACATTCATTTTGGGATTTGATCCAACACAACAAAATGCATTTGTATTCGGCTTATTATAAGACGGCAAAACGCGCAGCTTTACTATAGGACAAAAATCGAATTTCGTAACAATATGTACTCGGTTATACATTTTTCATTTCTGTTTTTCTCTCGTTTTAAATAGGTACGTTTTTTTTTTCTCGTATTATCAATGCGTTTAAACGGTACTTTTAGCGATTTTAAAAAGGTTTTTTTTTTTTTTTTAGGGTTCGATATCGAATAAATGGGGTTTTTTTTTTTTTGGTTTTAAATCGTTCATGTCAAAACGAATACATTAAGTACCTAACTGATGTGGCGTTTACGTTTATTATTTTATTTTTTTTTTTTTTTATTCGTTTATACAAATGCCAATCTAAACCGCGTAGGATTTACGCCACGGGGGCGACTGACTTAAACTCGACGAGCGCCTGCAAGGAGACGAATTTCCGTTCGGATTGATCTCACGTGCGAGCAAATAAATCCGCTTTGAACGCGCAAATCTGAGATCTCGGAGGAGGAATTGAGAGTGAGAGGGAGGAAAGGGTCTCGTTAAAAGTCAAGACTTCCGTCATCCTCATCGTCTTCATCGTCGCTGCGTAATCGCCAAGAATAATAAAAATAAAGTGACGTAAATAATGTTTATGAAAATCATTCGATCAGACGTTTGTATGACTATAGCTATGTGAAGTGTTTTTTTTTGTCCCTTAGTCTCTTTCAAAGTGGTTTCGTAAAATTAAATTCGTCTGTTCTCGGCGAAGACGACGGCGGAAATCAGTTTTGCGACAATGCGGCTTGGGAAAAAGTAAAACGCGCGCGTTGAATTTTTAAAAGGTTAAAATTGTATTAAATCATATATTATTATATAAAACTGTCGACCTCTTGGCGAGCTCTTAACTGGATTATAGTAAATTTTTTTTGATTACATCCGAACGCAGCGCAGTGTGTACAAAGGAGGTGAACTTTCTTTAAAGCTTTTAGAGTTTTAGTGTTAGCCAATCGCACAAGAGAACATTAATTAAATATTAATGAAATACAACTATTTATTCGGTAAAAATAAAAATAAAATAAAATGCACTTATAAAAATGACGAGATTTTACTTTTATTTTTTTGAGGGAAAATGATTTGTATTATTGTAAAGTCAATCATAAAATAACACATACACAATAAATCAATAACAATAAGTTTTATACTTTTTGAACGATTTATAAAAAATCATAGTTTTTAACCAAATTTGAATGGCTGTATCTTGGGTAATTTTAGTGATAAAAAAAATGTATTTATCAGAGTTGATTGAAAAAAAAAAAAAAATAGGACTATCTAATCTATATAGCTGTTTCTATTAAAATTAAAGTGATTTGTATTGCATATACGTGCATCGATGGGTTAAAAAAACTGTAATTTATCCCGAAGTATGTATTTCAATATTCCTTATTACCTTTCAATAACTGAATTTAAATCCAAAGTCATCTGGCCGAAATATTTAGCGTTATATGGAAACGTAATCACAGTATACATAATATAAATTATCGTATGTTTGTCACCACTTCTCGCCCGAACTACTGAACGGATAGATGTGAAATTTCGCCTGTAACTATTTCCAGATCAGGAATAATATTATATAGACTACTTCGTAGCCAATATAAATATTTTATGAAAATGACAAGCGTTTACAATAATTTTTAACCGAATAACAACAAAAAACCCAAATGTCGTATACTTTGCCGTATTTCATAAGTTTTTTCCCAGTTTTTCGAACTATTAAACAAATTATACGGAAAATAAAACAACAATTTATTTACTGAAAAACCAGACAAAATTTCCATTCAAAAAATATGTTATTCTTAAAATCCGGACAAAGATTTCTGGTAGAAAAACACAATCTTAAAAATTTTAAATAATGAAATCAGTAACGCTGCGGCATGCCGTATATATTTGCCGTTTTTCCGTTTCTTTCAGGTGTTTTCGATTATTTTGAAAACCCCTTGGAAAATCAAAAAAAATCACCTCTTTAATTCACTAATCAGAAAAAATTTCTTTTCAGAAAGGATGATGCACTCTACACATCGGAGCAAGAGTTATTTTCGAAAAGTTGTTTGCAGACAGAAAAAAAAGCACACATCACAGTAGTAAAACCAATGCCTTGCTACGCTCCGAATCTAAAACGATGTCGCCCAGTTATTAAACAAATCATTTACTAAACTACAAAAATGTTTATTATTCAAAAATATCCGTTGGGCTACCATAGTCACCAAATTGTTCGGGGTCTTTCATGAGCAAAGCGAGAACTTCTAAAACGGACCCAAAAAAAAAAAATAATCGAGAACGCTACGTTAATGTGAATCATTACGTATAGTTTGTGCGTGTATGCAGTTCGATAAATTAACATTTCCGAGGTGTGAAAAAACGTTTATTTATAAAACTGTTTGGGCCAAATAAAACCGATTTAATTATAACAACGTTAGATAGCCTGCTGACGAACTGAAAGTGCAATGAAGATCGTAAAACGAGCTCCTGCAATAGAACCAAGAAAACTACGCGCATGGCCACTGATTTATAGACATTTCAGCGATATTTTCTCTATCGTTTACGTTATTTTGTATGTAATTGCGATGACACTGTATTTAAAGGTGACGCAAATCCCGTATCCTCAATCGAAAATCGCGAGTGAAAATTCCACCGAACAATTTGTTTTCAAATCCGGAATCTAAATGTTATTTATCGTATTTTGTTGATAAACCGAAATCGAAATGCGGTTGAGTTCAACAAAATGATGTGATTTGTTATTCTTTAATATAGTAATTCCTCTATGTATATAATAGAAAACAGTTTTTTTTTTATTTTTATATTTTTTTATAACTGTAATTCGTCGTAAATGTGTGACCGAAAATGATTAACAATGATTTTTCTCAGTCAGTATTAGTTTTATTCTTACGCATTTATGTATTCAAGCGATTTTTTTGTATCATGATGACTCGTCCGTTTTTACGATAGAAAAAATCGTTTTATGTAAATTTGTTTTTTATTTCTCTCGTCACGATGATCGGACTCGTTCATAACGATATTTCATTATACATTGTATTTACACTATTTTCAAAATAATTATATTCCTATACGCCTTAAGTAAATAGTAAATAAACTTATTTTTAAAATACATACGGCGACCCACGCGCGTGTTTACTCTGCGTTTGAAAAATACGAATATAATATACGTAAGTGAGTAGTAGGTATATGAGTATAGTTCTCTACTATTTTTTTTTTCTTTTTCTTTTTTATGTAAACACAATATTTTAACGGTATTATTGTAATAATGCCCGGCGCCCGGCGGTTTATAAATAATATTGTAAAATATTATTCAGTTTAGATTGGAGGGTGGCCCGATAAGTGCGAGATAGTGTGTCTAAAACAGATGTGCAAAACAATGCACAGATATATACACCGTTCGTTTCCGCCATAATTATAAACTTATTTAAACTATACAAACGCATTTTAACGTAAACGATACAATAACCAACGTTTCCCGAATATCATTCTCGTTTACCGTATGCGAAATATACGTACGAAATTGTTAAAACGGTCAATACCCGTAAATAAATAAAGCAAACGAATATACAAATAAAAAAAAAAAAAAAAACGTATGCATAAAAATAAAATGAATAAATGAATCAATGCGACGGCCTGGAGTATTATGATAAGTGTGTTATGCGACCGGTTTCGAACTAAAAATTCATCGTCGGGTATATCACAGTCAAAAACGCGACTTACAGTATTCGGGGGTTTCTACGGGGGTGTACGCTGTGCGTACTAAAAAAACGCCATTCTCTCGCGACGCGCAAATTCGTACTGAAATTTAATCAAAACGTGATCACGTCGATCCGCATACAAAACCAATAAATTTCCGAGTTTCAGCTCATTTTATCCAGAGAAAGCCGCTGTTAAAATTGTCCAAAATTAGCGGAAAGAAAATATAACAGTCAATGGTCTTTATTTTTGGGGAAAAATTGTCGAAGAAGCCAACTCATGCCAAAACCTTGTGCCAAATTAACGAACATTTTCGAGTGGCCAAAAAAGTGCCATCACCGTAAAACCAAATGAAAACTAAAAAAAACCACGAAAACTTCATATAGCTATACAAATAACTAGAAAATAATATTAATAATATGTTTTCGAGTTCAATTTATTTTATTAATCTCGGGATCATCGAATTTGACATTTTAATCAAATCTTTTTTTTTTTTTAAAAAAACACAAATACTATACTATAGTTTCATTCACGTAAGTACGTGTAAATTAATGACTTGTAACGGGGATTATAACTATCGAAAAAAAAACCCCTCCAAAAATCAACATGTTCAAGGAACGTGTAAAAATGAATACCAAAGAATTTATCAACAACACTTACAAATGATGTCGGAATAATATTTAACAAACAAGGTTGTCCGTATAATATATTATGCAATATAATTTTCTACATACGTGAATACACAAATGCTTTCGAGTGCTCAATGAATTGCGGTATTATATTAATACAAGAAGAAAAAAAACGAAAAAAAAACTCATTAACCAAATGATAGGCTCGTGAATAAAGAAAAAAATGTCACCGAACAGTAGGTACAAAGGGATAGACGGGGAGAACGGCGATGAAAAAACAGATCTTCAGAGAAATAGACGTTTTAGTTTCGGAGAGTATTTTTTTTTTTTATTTTGAATTAAACTATAACGATTAATGACGTCGGTAATCTTTGAAATTGTGTACAGGTATTGTTGCATGCTTTATAAACGATTTTTTCGGGTCCACATAATACTTACATAGGTATAAGATTTGTATTTTACATTGTCCAAAACGAAAAAAAAACCACAACATATTTCAGCGGTTTTTATTAAATAGGAAGGTATATGATATTTTTTTTTTTTTTTTTTAATAAACCAGACCCATCGCCCATCCATTCAAGTTTCAAATACGTTTTTACGTATATGTATAGTAACATAATATATATATATATATATATATATGACATAGTATATGTATGGTAAAAATATTAAGCCACTGTACAGGTGACTGTATCGACACAATAATAAAACTAATAAAAGCATTTTTTTTTTTTTTAAAATCTACATTATCGATTCTCACACAAAAGAACGTCATCTAATTCATTCTGAATGACATAATATACGTGATACGCCGGTACGCCCATTATTCGTAATAATTATGCATCGCAAATAATAGTATACCCTGTATTATATTATGTGTACAATGCGTACAATAAAATGTTTAAAAAAAAAAAAAATCCTTTGAATCGTGCCGGTAAAGCGAAATATTATATTTTATGGGACGAAAGAGAATGAAACACAATGTAAACACTGTGAGATTCGTACGACAAAACGCCATTAAGTGCCCGAATTTGTGCGAATAATATGTAGAATATAATAGAAATTAGTATAATCTTTCTTCTTTTTTTTTTTGTCACAGAGTAAAAACGATGGTGTCACTACGACGGCGTAGATGCTAAATATTCGACGGACGACTTTAAGGGAACGAACACAAATCGCTCGAAATTTATTTATTGTTATTTTATTTTCCTTCGACAATTGCTAAATCCAGCGAATGCAGTAAACATTATTCAGTCAACGAATCCGATTAAAAAGAAAAAAAAAAGAAAAATTTATTCACGACAGTAATGTACCGGGACATTTTCTCCAAGTTCATTCATCGTGAAACAGCGCTGTTTTCACGTGCAACATTGTACCCATTATGGGATAAAAAAAATCCAAACACCGTCGCTCACTGGCAGATGACGTACTTTTTCCAACCCGATATGGCGATGCAATTCGATGATTTTCATATTATTATCGTTTGTGTGCGAAATCTCAAGCGAACACTCGGGAGTTAAAATAAGAGGGACTCAGTCTGCCTGTATTCTTCAACCGCGTTTAAAAAGCGTTTGTTTGACATTTTATCGTTTCGCAACTATCGAATAATCAATTAAAGATGCTTTATAAAAGGGGAAATGTAGTTCAGTTCGTTAGGGTTAGGATGGATGAGTCATGATTAGCGTGCAGATGGTAGACTAATGAAAATAAGCGAAAAAATGGAAGGTACGTGACCACCAGGAAGATTACACCGAAGGTGGATGGACAGCAGTACTTATTTCAGGGGGTTACCAGAAGGGGGTGGGAGGTATCACTCCCTCGTAGAAAATATATTTTAACGAGCTGCACAAAAAGCCATCATTGAGCGTTATTTTCTTAATTTTTTCCCCAGGTGTGAAATTTCTCAGTTCCGGTTCTGCTTTTGGCACACCCATTTAAGATACCCCTAGGGAATAAAGGTCTGAAATAAATACTGATGGACAGTGTACGGGAGCATGAAGGAACTCACGCAGTTTAAAGAGATAGACTGAAACATATCACAAAACAGAGAAAGATAGACAAATTTAGTTTTAGCAGCTAAAAGCTTAAATTTAAAAAAAAAAATATATATATATATATGTATCAAAAGTTTACGCATGCATAGAAGTAAACTAACGAATTTTAGAAGTAAAAGTGAAAAGATGTAGCGCAAAGAAGGCTTTACAGAATAAAAATCAGCAAACCACAAATAGTGTGACCCTACAGATAAGGGAAAAGTTCCTGAAAGTGAAAAAAGAAAATTAGAGCCTTTTGAAATGTTTTGCTATTGAATAATGCTGAAGATTCAATGGACAGAAAGAGTAACATACCCGGGAAATATTGGACATAATAATGGTAAGCCAATAACTTTGGCGTATAGTATTGAAGTTAAAAAGGACAAAAGAATAGGGCATCTACTGTGTCATAGAAAGGGACGTGAAAGGCCGTATCGGACGAGCCGTACCAAGGAAGGAGTGCGCGAAACAAATCATGATGGCCATGGATAAGGTTAGTTGCGGAAAATAAAAGATTTGAAAGAATTGGGTGGCGAAAGGGAGGTATACGGAGGTCCGTAGCAAACAGATAATTGATGACGAGAAAATGGCGAAAAGTTATTTTATTTTATAATTTTCAAGTTTGGTACAAACATACCATTGTAATACGTTATGTGTGTACAGGATAGGCGTTTCGTTTGATACGCTGTTATATAGATTTAGCCGGTGGCGCCGAAGTCCTGGAAATGTAGTCGGGCAAAATGCATTTCAAGTGGCCCGAATAACTAAACGCGGGCCATTTTATTTCCAAAATTGTAGTTGGGTTTTTGTTTTTGTAATCGAGCGATTCGTTCGGTTCGGCAACCAAAGTTTATCCCGAAATGAAGCGACCGTATGCTTAATTTATTAAAAAATAGTCGGGTAGAGTTCACGTAGAGTTCGGCGCCGTTGGATGTAGCCAAATATTCGCAACAGAAAAATATCGTTTCACACATTGCCATTGTAGCTATTAGCGCAATACGTGTAAATTCGACGATTTTCGGGGAAAATTCGTCGGGGCGATATTGAGATACGATCGTTCGGGATATTGGTATCGCAGCATTGTTTGAACCTATTGTTTTTGGTGTTTTGAAATGGCCGTCGCGTTATTATTTTTGCGATAAACACGCGGTATATATGGACGCGCAAAAGGCGAGATAGTCGTTAACTCTGTCTCGCGGAGTCTGTGCGCGGTCCCCGTGAATTTATGTGTATAGAGACAAGTGTCGTTTTCCGCCGCGGGTTCGGGAATATGGGTAGGGGGATCCGAAACGCACAATACGCGGTATACGATATGATAATATAAGTCCCCGGTTGCGGTCTCGGCGACCTTTAACGGCGCAATGTATATACGTAGGTAATGCGCTTCTTTTCCCCTTTTTTTTTTTTTTTTTTCTCCGTCTATCGTAATAGTATCGCCACGCCGTCGCCGTCGTCGCGAGGCCATAGATCGTTAAAAGTCGTATATATATATAAGCAGACGTCGTCACACTGTATATACGTGCGCGACCGCCTTATCTCGGGCAGAAGCGAAAATGTAATTATATTATTCTCCGCGATAATGCCGCGTGCTCTCTACCGCTCCGGGAAGAATCGTCTTCCTATATATATATATATTTTTTTTTTCCGACCTTATCTTCGGGGGGAGGGGGGGGGGTTTCAAACCCGAGTTCCATATCACATAGTATTGCAAAATATCTGGCGAACGCGTTTACGGGACGACCCGAGGGTTCACGCGATAATGATTAGAACGAATTAAACAACGATATCATATAATAACACGTTTATAAATTACTTTTTGTAGGGTTTTTTTTTTTTTTTCTTAGCGCTATACACGGCATTAACGTCTCGTGCGCGCCTCTGCCGAACTTCTCCATCCGTTCCGGTCCATATTACATCGTCCAATCGCCTTGATCGCCTCGTCGGTCGCTGAGATATTCTTTTTCGCCGTATCTAATCATCGCCGGCGAGGTCTTCCCCTTGGTCGCCATTTCGTCGGGATGTTTCGCCAGAGTCGGCCGGCCAACTCTGACCGCTTTGCTTTTAGGAACGATCCCGTAGTCGGCCTGTTGCATACAAGCCTTTACGGATCGTGGATCGTTTTCGTCTCTCGTCGCGTTCTCCGCCTTGTTTTCGAACGGGACCGTGAGTTTTCCGTAGACGTTTTCGTTCTTCTTGTCGAGCACGGCGGTATGTGAAGGTCAGGAGAGATAAGGTTGCTGGCGGGTGGTGGGCGGGTAGTGGTAGAGGGAGCGAACGAATACACCAACGGCCAGAGAACGGCCGGCGTAGCCTTCGTTTTACGGTTCGTCTCGGGAGAGTCGGCCGGCCGGAATATCCCCGAGATATTATTTTATTATGTAAACATTCGGAACGAAAAACACGTAGGGTACGTAAAACACGTCCGCCTGCACCCGGTCGGCGCCGCCCCCCGCGAGCAGCGCTCATCCCGGCGGGTCATCGAATATATTATGTTCGCAAACGAATACATACGCACGTAACATTAATCGTGCACTACACCGACACCGGACGCGCTGTGCGCATTTGCACATACATTACACAAGTACTGTGCCGTTACGCGGCCGCCGCACGGACTCTCCCGGACGTTAACGTCAGATTTTACGGCCGACAACGTACGTGATAATTGTCCGAAAGCTCTCGCCCGTCGTCGTGTGCGCCGTACGGGTTGCGGCCCGGCCCGTTTCGTGAACGTCTCAATATAAATGCCTCGCGAACCGTACATAAATTCCGCCGAATACGGCCGATGCACGCGCTGTTCGCACACTGTATAAAACATTTTCAGCGAATCGCCTTTCGGCTTCTCCTTTCTATTCTTTTATTCGTTTTTCGATTTATTCGCCGCCGGCGGCCCGGCGTTCGTCTACGACGCCGTATATTCTTTTATCGTCGGACGCTCATTGTTTCGTAAAGTGTTGACTTTTTAAAAACAAACGGACGCGTTGGCAATTCGAAAAAACCGCAAGCAAATCTAAAAATGTTACACAACCGTCATAGTTTGTCGTCCTCGTTTTCGGGTGTGAAACCACTACCTACCCGTCATTTTAAAACGGTAACCTTATCGTGTTTAGGCAGGTGGAATGTAGTGGAGTACTCCGCGCGCCGCGTCACCTCACAGACGATACCCCACTGCTTTCACCCCACTCAAACTTAAAATTGGTGTGTATCAATTTTTTTTTTAAATTCACGGTCGTAGAACAGTGGTTTTCGACTCAATATTAGGTACGGACCATACAAACTATTGTAAACTGTTTAGCCCCACGGACCGCACCTTAATATTGGCCGTACAAACAAAATATGTGCATAGGAGTTTAACATTTCGGAAGTCTTCTGTCCCCATGATGGTTTTTCCGAAAGCTTAGTTGGGTTTAGTTAGTTTTCGGGAATGTCCCTCAATTTTTGGTAAATATAGCCCCCCCGACATTTTTTCCGCTATACGGAACGATTTGTTTATTTATTTATGTACACGACATATTCGACTAGTCGATATGAGAGAAATATTGATAAAATTAAACAAACAAATAAATATTATAAATGGACAACTAAGTAAACAAGTAATAAACTAAAATAAAATACAGATAAATAGGAAATAGTAGCCATAATAATTATACTAACATCAATACCAACAGTTCTAGAAATCACAGACGTATAACAAATTTTTCAAGCCATTTTATTGCGGCCGGTTATTACGGAACGATTACCTTAGGTATTGCAAATCTACATGGCGATTGTTCATACCGCGAGATTTTGAGTAAATATGATTTCGGTTTTTTTTTTTGGGAGGGGGAGGGTGTATATCCCTTGTCATAGTTACCGCTTCTGAAGATATTAACGTATGCATACAAATGTATAATATGACAACTGTTTACGTCATATAGTTAGATATAACCGTATTATAGGCAGCCATATTATACTAATAGAGGGCAAATTATTTTATTGATAGATCCATGAAATATTGATTGTTCGTACCATGAATTACGCGTGACACAAATTCGCGACAATATTAAATGATTTTGAATCAAACGCGAAATTGTGTTATACTATCGCGTAAATTCACGATGTACACAGATATTTCATGGCGGTAGTTAAAAAAATACTATTCACCCTCGTACAGTATTTTTAATATATGGATGTTGATTGCTGATTTCAAAACTTTTCAAGGATTCTATCTACAGTCTGCTTTCTGTTGTTTCTTTATGTGTAAGTAAATATTTGAACGATTAAAAAATATTTTTTATTTACTAAATTCCTTGGCCCAAAGTACTTAAGTACCTATTGTATAAATGTTGGCAATCAACCCGACCGCGTTTACAGCACATTTAGTACATTGCCGACGAAAAATAATTCATCACTTTTTTGCGGAAACCATCTGCGCCATATGATATTGCTTAAATTTAAATATTAAATATCTCAATGCTTATTTACGAGCGCTGTGGCTGTCTGAAAATATTTTTTTTCTCGGTTATATTGTTTTCCGGTCTGCTGCGAGTCGAGATTAATGTATTATTAATTTAATTTTTTTTTTAATATATAATGATATTTATTCATATTAAAAATGCGGAATCTCAGCAAAAACTACATACCTAATACAATTTAATAATAGTATTATATATTTAAACCATTTAATCTTCTCAAAGAAAACTTTAAATCCTCTTGAAATATTAATATAATGCTATTTTTTTTATTTTTATTTTTTTAAATCTTCGGGAAATTTCATGATTACATTTTTTCGATCGAACGACATAATATATTATTAATATAATACCAAAAAAAAAAAAAAAATATTGGACGTACAATATTATAAAGTAAGATTTTAATTGTTTATCAACTGGTAGAAAATATCTACTTTTAAAAAATATTTTAAGTTTTTTTTTTTTTTATGTGTATTTGAAAACTGGTATAATAAGGAGAATATTTTCTGTTATATATATAAGATGATAATAAATTATTCAAATATTTTCCACTCGGAATAAAGTTTGTTTTTCACGCACACTCGAAATATATAAATTTATATTTTCATCGTTTGAATAAATTGGCCGATCTATTTAAAAAAAAAAGGGAAAAAATGTTTTTAGGTCAGTCTGCAGAGCGAAAAAATATTTACAAATATTTATGCATACATAAAAAAAATAAAAAGTAACTTACTTAGAATTTCACTAGAATTTCGGGCGGGTGGAATACAAAATCCAATGATGAATAATAAATAATATTATCGTGAAATGAAAGACACATCCAGACCAGAGATTTGAAGAAAAAAATGGGAACTAAATAAAAAGCAAATTAACTAAAGCAACATTTAAAACAATGTGTGACGCGTAGCAAATTATTCAAAATTGTAATGATTTTATTTTTGCACCGGTTATCTATAAAAAAAAAAAAAATATTGATCAATTTTATACGTTTTTAATAATTCTATCAAAAATATTATTACTCATGTAACATTCACAGAAATGATCACAAAATCCCAATGAACGATTAAGCGACTCATCGATTTTATTTAATCTGGTACTAGAAAAGGATAAAATGTAATCAGGGAAGTGATGAAGTTTAGATAAAAGTGTGATGCTGAAGACATGCATTTTATTAGACCACTTGCTTGTTTATGTGCTGATACAGCTATATCGAGTTTAAGCGTCTTCTCCAAGCGCCTAAGTGCAATCGTATAAAAAAAAAATCATCCGGCCAGTTGTTATGTATGAAGCACTGTAATGATGGCCACTAGAGAAAATAGAGGAATCAAACCAACGTATTGGAATTAGAGAAACTGTTTAAATAGAAGAAATAAAACCATTTTTGATGATTCGGTAAGTGAAACGTGCGTGATGAATGATATGACTTAGATGAGTGTTCTGAAAAATTGAAACGAACGAATGAAATTAACGAAATCAAGTAAAATGAATAAAACCTTATGATTTTACTAAAATGATACAAAAAAAAAAAAACTTTGAAAATTTTGCATTTGTTAACACTTCCGAGATTTGTCTAATGCGAATCAACAAAGAGGATATATAAATATATATTATTCTAAGTTTTATCATCAAACAATATATATTTATTTACATATTCGGTACTTCTTTCAAAATGTTTTTTTGAATTGTTTAGATGAAATCGATTATATGATAATAGTTTTGTTTTGTGAAACGGATAATAATTTTTATCAGCATCATCACGAGATGAATTTGTTTAAACGCCATTGACGAAACTTGTGTGATCGTGTTACTTTTCCAGAACAATATTAAACGAGATAATGAGTAAAAAAATCTTCTAAGAAAGATTGTGCACGAAGGAAACTACGAATGATTGTCCATAAAGTGATACTTGAAAACCCATAAACGAAAAACCGTTTGGAACATTTTTAAGTGGCGATGTTTGTGAATTTTTTAGGGCAATTGCGTTTTAAGAACAGCTATGCAGACTTCACGGAATTCGAACACAGGTATCCTAATTGGCAAACGGTTGAAGGTGTGTTTAGTAATACGGTTCGAACGGAAATAAAACTCCTACGAAAGAGCGATGGAATTTCAAAAGGATAGTATTTTTAATTCCTGTCTCTTGATGTTACACGCGATACAACAATGGGTGTGTCTTTTTGAAAATCGTATCGACGGCGCTAAAAATATAAGATGAGATCGGTAGCGTATACGAGGGTCGGATCGCATCCTATTTGGAATTTTTATCGGTGATGTTTTCGGAATCGGACAATAAACTAGTGCTTCAATACCCATCAGTTAAGAATTAAACCGGTATTTAGTTGTCCGTTTTAATAAATTATTCGCGAAATATGTTCTTCAAGTTACAACCGTGTACATTTATTGATTGTATTTCTATAATACATGCGATTAACAGCTGACACTAGCATTTGTTTTTACTCTATTGCACGCTGCTTTTTTATATTATAAACGTGATTAAGATCTAAGCCTGGATAAGGAAAAATCAACTTGTTTGACTTCGTTATTACATCTATAGAGATATCGAAACTGACGCCCGAGCAATCACAGATCCGTTTACGAGCCGAAAATAAATGTTAATACATTTGCTATGCAATGTGCTTATAAAATTATTATTTTTTTTTTTTCTGTTTCGCCAAATACTCGGGAAAACGGCAAGGCAGTCGACAATTATTGTTTGTAAAAAAAGAAGAAAAAAAAGACCTATTATGTTGACTTTTTCGCGATGTGCCGAGGAGTGTTTGAATGCTTGAACCGCCCACGTCTCCGTCTGATAATCCTCCGGGGTAACGTTTGTTCATCGTTGCATTTGCGAGTGTGCAGAACGTCGTTGCGCCGGTCCCGCGGTGCGAATCGAATGCAACGTACGATATTTTTTGTAAAACTGGATTAGTAATACGCACTCGTCTGCAGTCTGCGCCGACGACGATCGTTCTATTATTATCGGTTATTATCGGTTATTATCGGTTATTTTTATTTGTTTTTCTCCATATACACCGGACGCTAATGGATTTCTTTTTACTGAGGTTTCGGATGGGACACGCGCGCGCGCACACGACGCCTGTACCGCAACACATCCTCGTTATACGCGTACGCGTTGCGTCGGCGGAGACGCATAGTGAACAATGAAAAAAAAAAAATCGAAATCGAATCCTGATCCGGTTAATCCGGCGTATGACGACCGGGAGTTATTGCGAACGAAATAATTGTTTATTTCATCGCCCGCCCAACCGGTACGACACGCGTACGTCCGTCGTGTCATAATCATGTGCGGTAGGTACGCGCGCACGTCGGCCGCACATCACCCCGCGTTTTGCGTCAACGCCGCCGTCGCGTTACCGCGCCGCAACGGCGCAGGCGCAGCGCCCGCGGATGTGCGGAATTGCCGTTCGGATCGCCGAACCCGGAAAGAAAAGTGCGCGGTAACGACGCGCGTTCGCACGGAACGCGCGGCGCGGCAACGGACGTCGGCAATGCCGGAGACGGTGCGGCCGGCGGCCGGTGGCTACGGTGCGTGCGGCGTTCTAGAGTTTTTCAATCGCCCCCCGTCCCCGGGGGAAATTTCTCGCCCTTTTCCCCCCCCCCCCCACCACCCCCACCCCATTCGTTTCGGTAATCGATTATTTGTACGGTTAATTTTAACGCGGTTATGAAATAAAAAAAAAAAAAACAACATAGACGCGATATTCACGGACTGAGGCAGGTTTACGCACGGCGGTTATCCGAACGCGTTACAGACGTGACCGCGCCGCGCGTAACGGCGCGACAGAGAACGTTCGTTCGGGACTTTTAGCCCTTAAAATCCGCAAAAAAAGAGCCCCGAATAAAGCGCATAAAAAGCGAGAGCGGGGGAGGGATTTAAAAACATCCGCCTTCCAACGGCTCTGACTCATTATTAAATACAATTCGGAAAATCACAAAAATGTATTTTTATTTTCATATGTTCCATAAGTTATAACCCCTTTACCATTTTATAAACAAATGTTCAATGTACTTTTTCTTTACTTTTTTTTTTTTTTTCTTAGCGTTTTAAGTTAAAATTTTTAACGAAAATCATAAAAACAATCACGATATTTCTAAACACGATATTGGCCGAATCAGAATCGTTCCTTTTCGTTTACAATAAGTTGATGTGTCCGTCGCGTACGGAAATAAATTAAATGTTACGGTATTTTTTTAATTTTTTTTTTTTGCCCAAGCACCTGTCTATTATTATTTTTTTTTTCTTTACGCCGAACGCGCATTAAAAATAAATCAAACGGTTCGCGATTATACAAATGCAATATTATCAAGTGTTAACTGCGTATAATAAATCATATTGCGCTAATGGTTTACGCTATTATCGGTACTTATTGCCGCTGCGCGAGTGATTTTCCTCGCAATCCGTTATAGGCGCCTATGTATAATACATTATCATTTTTTTCCCTTTCTTTTCACAGAGTTCAAAATAAACGATATTTCACGTAACACAATATCCTCCCGAACGGAGCGCACAAAAACCACGGACGCCCGTGCGCGAGCGTAATATGCATTTTCGTATTTTTTTTATTTTTTTATCCTAACCCGCGAAATAAAACGCCGAATACCGCAAGTGGTGGCGGGGAAAAAAAAAAAAAAAAAACCGCACACTCAAACGCAAACAATAATATCGTCTCCGCGGGCGGAACTGATGTACGGCCGGAAAAAATTCATCAACCCGCCGCGCGTGTATTTCGACGAGCCGAATGCTCGGCGGCGTGAAATTAATTAAACTTTATATTTTATTATGTTTCGTAAACGCCGCGGAATTCAATTTCGAATTTGCCGCCGCGGCGCGTTTAATATTTGATTGCCGTCCGTTTAAAAAACAAAAAAACAAAAAAAAACTTTTCCTTTCGACGTTCTCAATATTTCATATTATTTATTTTACATAAACGCCGTTTACTTTGCAAAACGCACACGCACACGAACACGTACACTCACACACACACACACACACACACACACACACACACACACAACGAAATCGCGTTTCCGTCGCATTTCCCGCGAGCCGCCGTCTGAAAACCTTACCGTATTAACTTCCGTCGTGTCTAAAACATCGCGCGCGTCCCGCAGTCGAATACTTTTGCCGCATTTCGAAACAATAACGTAAAACGATCACCGACCGCCGCGATCGTCGTGCGTGCACACAGAGCGATTCGACGCACCGCAGTGTGCCCGCGGAAACACGGAGCGCCAATTCGAGTAATAACTCAGAAGTTTTTTTTTTTTTAACCGCAATTTAAATTTCGCTCTTAATCCCCGTATACTTTTTTTTTTAATTTGAAATACCGCGGTATAATGACAGTCCATCAATCCGGCTTACCGTCGAAGTAATGGGGTTTGTGCCCGAACAACGGTAATTACAAGGGTTCGGCGGCGCGCGGGGAAATGTTGAGAGCACGCGCATTTGACAAAACCCACTACTTACCCGTCCGTTTTTTCTCATTATGGACAAAAAATACGAAAATTTGTCTCCGCGATATTATGGTCTCGAGACGTTTTGAACACAACGTACTAGGGCGTTAGCGTAAACTACTTTATAAAAAAATTAGTTTTGATATGAACTAATATGCGGTGTGTCCCACGAATATATACCCATTGTATTATCTCCGGAAATAACAAAGATAATCAGATTTGTTAATAAACAAAAGATAATTTTTTTTTTTTTCGTTTTTATATTGCTCAAAAGAATAAGGGCTACAAATAAATACATTTCAATTAATTAAATATGTTTTCGAAAAAAATTAAAACGATAACATTTTATTTCATTCTTTTTAAAAAATTCGAAGATTTTCGGAGCCATTTTATAGAGTATTTCTTCTGAACGTTTTGATGTATCAACTTTTTATTTTCATTAAATTCGTGATTTGTAATAAATCTTAAAATTCGAAAAAAGTACCTATATATATAGTTGTAAAGCATGCTGTAATCGAATTCGCTAATTTATTATTGTTATTATTATCATGGCTAATAATTGACTGTACAATTATTTTGTCTGAAATTTAAAAAATTATTAAAAATCACCAATTTAATGAAAATAAAAATCGAAACGTCCAAATTTTTATGACTATAGGTTTTTAAACATTTATTGTCTAAAGATTAATACAAATTTTAATTGCAATAATCTCTAACTTGAAATAATATAATTAAACCGACGCCTGACGCATTTTGAGTGCATGCAACTGCAGTACTTGGTAACCCAAATTGTAAGGGTTGTTAGTTTGAACGCATACCGAATCTTTTAAACTTCGAAAAGCTATCATTCGGTCAGTTTTGAATTTATAGAATACAAATGAATTGTTACATCAATGTGGCTAGAAAAATTCGGCAAATCTAAATATAGTTTATAAAATCGAAATTCTCATTAAAAAAGAAGTTTTGTAGCACATGCGTAGAACACATGAGGTAAAAAAAAAAAACTACATGTTAGAAAAATTAATGACCTAGTAGTACGATAGAGTGTTGCTTGTTTCCTAAAACTGTTTCTCGGATGAGGGGGAGAGTTTTGATGAGGAGACGCCCAAAATTAAAAATTGTAATATAATTTTAAAAGTATAAATCTCCGCGGAAATTTATATTTTGCAGTACACATCTGTTGTTGGTACACAGTTGCAAGGGTATACAGGGTCAGTTAGTATTTATATGTCGAGAGCAACAACAATCATTACACAATCAAAAAACGATACTAAACGGAGTTCAGTAAACGGACGTAAAGTTATGACCCAAAAATTGACGAAAAGTAAAAACCACGTTATTGTACCGTCATCATATGTTGTCAGTTTTGTTTTACCTTTTAACAAACACTGTTGAGAATTTTGAACAAATGTTCAAATAAAATACCACTGGGCGAAAAAGCAGTGTATTTAAATGTACGACACGAAAATGTTGGATTGTTTTTACTAACGAAAGCAGTCCAAATAAAAAATAAAAGCGTTTCTTATATGGGTAAAATCAAAATTCAAAAAAGAAACAGGACGGACATACTTCGCACGTAGGTACAGCCACTGTTATAGGTTAGGAAGGTAGGATACAGACGGGAATTAAATGTATGTCTGTAATCAACGATAAACCATTGCTAACGAAAAACGATTCTGAGCTAAGTTCAGTTGATAGTGTTACATTGTCAATAATATATCATACGTCACATTATGGTAAAATGAACACAATAATGTGCGTTTCGATAACAACGATTGATTGAAAAATATTAAAATAATAACAAAATATTAATGAAGACGGTTGCCAATGATAACCTCATTTGTAATTTTTCAATCTTTTTAACCTAGAGAACCAGGTTTTCCTCATTATCTCAAATATTAATGAGAACTTCGAAAATGTGTTCGCATAAAAATAAAAATAAACATCATTGTAAAACCAATATAATCCTCGTTTCACTCGGAATCTAAAATTTAAAATAGCTAAACATTTTATATGTTTGAAAAAAATATTGACGGTTAACAACACATTTATGGTTGACATTTGTACTTTTTTATTTTTAAATTCACAAGTCACCCCTCGTAAACAATTCAGAATATTGAAAATACCTATAGGTATAGAACAAAACAAGTTATTGCATACATATCTGTTTTTGAATCTAACCCCTGCGTATACGCCCTGTATTTTTGATCAAGTGCACGAGCGAATTTCAAAAAAAACACGTCTCGCTTTTCCGGTCTTTTACTTTTTAAAAAAAAAATAATAATAAATATTACCATCGTCTCTCTGCGGTTCTTTTCTCGCGCGCCAGGGTCGTGAGTGCAATGTTAAATAATAATAATAATAATATCATCTCGCCATTATATTTTTTTATATATATATATATATATGAATCAACTCTCCCCCTATATATTTTTCGTGTGATTACTTCTTCTCGTATATAATGCGCCTTTGCGCGACAGCCATCCGACGTAACAGTTCTCCCCCCGTCCCTGTTATTCAATGTGTAGGTATATAATATATTTTTATTAATGATACACTTCATCAAGTCGAGTCTTTAAAAAGAATACACGTTTTTCTCCCCTCCCCCCCTTATATACATAGATCACGTTAATCTTGTTTAAGGTCCTTTGTCAAAAAGATTACGAAATGAGACATACCGCGCTGCGATGATTAATGCGCGTGACGTCTAAATTAATTCTATTTTATTTTATTAATATTAATAATATTATTATTGCGGATAACATTTTAAATCCTTTTTTTTTTTCGAGTGATAATGACGGTTTTTCTCAAATTTGGACAAGTAATCATTTTTTTTTTAACTAATTTAAATAAAGTCCTCCTAAAAAAAAAAATTAACAGCGAATCAAAGTTCATTTTAAAATGTAAATCAACCTGAGAAACTATGCTATGTTACAGGTTTACAGGAAAATTATAACTTAGTTAAGTGAAAAATTACCATTTATTTTTAGACTCATAAACGTGTTTCGTATTCAAATATTTTATAGACTTACTATACAAGATTCGTGTGGGTATTCCTGGGTAGATAACAGCATGCCCAAATTATTTTTTAATAACTAATTATGATGTACACGTCATAAAATTACTACATTTTTTGAAAAATAAATGTAAAAACTGTAGATTTTTAACTATAATCATGAGTAAATTAGTTTAAATAATTTTAATTTTAATAAAACAATTGCTTCAAAATTGTTTATTAAAAGTAATAATCAAGTTATTTTTTTTTTTTTTTTTTTTAAAGTTACCAGAATAATGTTCCTAACTTATAACTTGATTTTTATCCAGTTACTGTCCCCAATTATGATAATTAATACCTAATACGAGCGTAATTTATAATAATATTATCAAAACTAGTCGAAATAAGAATCGCGACTTTTCTGTAACATAAAAATATTCAATAATAATAATAAATTTTCCATAGAAACGAGTTCGTTAAACTCCGTGCAGTTTTGATTAATCAGCGAAAAATCGGAGTGTATATAAGCTGAGAACGAAAAAGAGAGAGAGAGAGAGAGAGAGAGAGATAGAGGGAGGGAATGAGAGTGAGGTGGTGATTGAAAGAGAGAGGAGGAGAGGGAGAGAAAAGAATACATTTTGCTCCCTCTTTGGCGGTGCTAAGTGAGTTATTATTATATATACGAGGCCATGTATATAAGGGGGACGAAAAAGTGTGATGTGTGAACGCGGCAAATAATAATTCAATAAAAATAAAATAATATTGTAAAGTCGCTGCAATCAGGGTGTCGTTTATTTTCCACTCGAACGGCGACGGCAATAATATTCAACTTCAAATAATAATAAACGGCCGCGTATTGGTACTAAAATTAAAATGAGCGTAGTCGTTAAATTTAAGTTCGGAATTATTAACGTTTTGTGGATTTTATTTTTGAAACGAAATTACCACCATTACGGTTGAGCATTACCAAGTATCGAATTAACCGATTGGAATTGTTTCTTTTTTTTTTTTTTTTTTTTTCTTATTATTATTATTAATATTATTTGTTCGAGCGCAAGGACCTGGAAATAAAAAAAAAAAAAAAAATTCAAGCACCTAAACGAAAGTGTCCCGAATCCTCGAGCGGTGCGGATATTTCTAAAATAAAAAGCACTAGAAATGTCCGAAACTCCGTTCAATTCCGTTTCGTTTCTATTTTTACTGTTTAAACAGCTTCTTGCCTCGCCTCTCCCGACGGAACGATCGGGTAAAGTTAGTTACCGCGGTCTCTTAGCCAATAATCATATCCATACTCGGACCCCGTAACTACCCGGTGTATTACGCCTTGAGACGGCCAACGGTTCGGTGTGACTAAACCGAGTAATGCCGGTCAGCAGATTTTCCTCTAAAAATTTCTTTTCAAAAGTCCCGGACTTGTTTTCCGTCGTGCTTGTCGTTGTCCGGACGTCGCGTCCATCATACGCCAGAGCGAACCCAAATGCCGTCCGTATCCCAACCTTACCGCGGATGTAAAAATTGAACACTTGCGAGTTCGCATAATACAAGTTTAAATATTTACGAATTTAGTGTTCTCATTTAGTTTTCGCTTCCTCGGGCCCCTACATTCACGTCGTTACCATCGTCAGACCATTGTTATTCGGAATCTGGATTACAATCTAATTAAATAATAATAAACCCCCTCGGTTGGGGTTGTTTTTTTTTACACTCTCCTCAGTATTGCCGTCATTTGTAAACCGTAAAACGTTTCCCGAGCCGACTGTATTGTGCTTGTAATATTTGTTAACGTTTCGACAATCGCCTGTATCCGGTACGCTCGGTTAGAAATTCGGGCCTAACGCCGTAGTTGAACACGGTCGTGTCGCGATAACTCGGTGTCGCAGATGGATAATACACAAATTCGCTTCGATATGTCTAACTGGGATTTACAGAGAAATTAAACCGAAACTTCGGGTTACGTGTAATCAAACATAATTTTAAAATTTTTCGATAATAAAACGTTTATTATGAATACGTGCGCATAAACGTTGCACACGAGCTTTCGTTAAAGAGTTTCACGTCGAACGCGAACAACTGAAAGAAAAAAAAAACCCGAGGAAAATCGGAAAAACGTACGAAATATATTTGTATAATATGTAATATACTCAGACCAGATTATGATTTATCGCAATTTTTATCGGAGTTATCAATGCGTTGCGTGTTGTGAGAATTTCTAGGGGAACGCAAAAAAAAAAAAAACAACCGAATTGTCAAGTATTTCGAGTAATTGCGCGTCGACTGCGTTTACGAACTATACTCGTTTTCCCGTTAATTGCGCGTATTTTAAATTCTGGACGCAGCGAAAAATGTGTTGGTTTTACTGGCTACGTAGTGTTTTCTTGTTGTTTTCTGGTTTTTTTCGTCTGCGAACAATTTTTCCGCCGAAAATCTCAAACCGTTTATTGATTTTCGGTTTAGTTTTCATAGTAATTAGGAATAGCCTCTTGGAAACACCGAAGAGTTTCGCAAAAAAGATTTTTATTATTTTCGATTTTGTTTCGATTGTTTATAATGATTCAGTTGAAAATAACCGTCAGACATCGAACATTTCCATGGAATACGAGCCATTCATAATAACCGTTTTTAGATGCGGTAAACTCCGACGATTGTTTGAGGTAGGTATTTCTAAAATTTGAAATTGTTCAATTGTTTTTGATTTTATCGGGTTTCACGTGGGCAGAATTGTTTCGGTCCGTCGATAACGCACGGAACTCTGGCGCGGTGTTCGTCATACGTTGAACTGGAGAAAAAAAAAAAATTGAATATAACATAATAAATATAACACCGTGACGGAAACAACAATCGTAAAAACCGCGGCATTTCGAAACGTGTTTAACCGAACTTCGCTCAGAATCGTCTTTCGTCGACCGTGATTTATCGTCGCGTACCGGGGCATAAATTAAATCGCACCAATATTCTATTTATCCTACTTTCGCAACTTCCCACCCGGCAGCAGCGGCACATCCATCGGCTGGGCAGTATCATCGCTTTTTGAATGTTTGATCGATTTCAATTATTTTTTTTACACGGATTTTTTTTTCTTAGGGGTACATATATTAAGGTGGCGTCATCCCGCTGGCGCTTTATTCAAACAATTAAGTTTATACAGGTATAAATATCACGAACGTTCGCGGATTTTTTTTTTTTTTTTTTCAACAGATATTTGTTTTTACGGCGAGTATATTATCTCAACGCGTGAGACTGAATAACACGATACTTATACAGGTATAGGTTATCCGTTCAGAAACGCACTACACACCCTTATAAAATATTTAATTGTGAAACCTTAAGCACGTCTGGGCTTATATGATGCAGACGTAAGTACTGAAAGTATGGTTTTTATAACGCATAACCGTAATAATATTCCATATTCTCCGCGTTATAATCGTCTTTTTTTTTTTTTTTTTTTACAGACGTTGCAATACGTTGCAAAATATACCTAGGCCGATGCGACGCAAGCTAATGCACGTTTGCATTAATAATAATATTACCATACCTACGCGGGCTATGCGTTTCGTCTTGTACCGCGATAAATCCACGGTATAGACTTTATCCTGCGCGTTTTCCGTACGTAGAATAATTCAGGATTTCGTCCCGTTTTCACGTGAAAAAAAAAGAAGAAAAATAAAAAACACTAGAAATGCAAATCGTCCGCAACGCCTCGTCGTCTGCGGCGCATAATATTGTATTTACGAAAACACAACTGCAATAATTTATTCACTAAGTGATATGGCACAACGCCGATGCACACGGTTCGCCACTTCATTTTCATGCATAGTATATAGGCGAGTTAGGTTCGTTTTACCGTAAAGAAAAATATCGTTCACCTAGGAGACGAAGTTTGAGGTCGGAAAACATTTGCGCAATATCGATAAATAGAATTTTCGACACACTCGATTCGCGGAGTTTTCGCATTATTTTCGTAGCGTTTTCGCGTAGAACTTTTCAAGAGAAATTTCCTGTTCGATTCCAAAGTTTCAAAAGCCCGACAGTGTATAATTGATATCGCTAAAAAAAAAAGACTGACGACGTAAACAGGGCAAAATTCCGTAATAAAGAAAAGACTTTTAGGAAAACCGAGATTAACGTCGAAAAATCGTGCAGAGAAGGACATTGCGGCAGAGAGGTCGGAAACCGTCTACGACAATCGAGAATAGTCGATGAAAACGCAGGAACACAAGGCGGGTTTTAAACGATATAGTTTAAGAGTCGAAGCAAGGGAGGAGCCACCGGTTTGGAAATGTGCATTTTTTATACGCATTTTCGTTTTAAGTACTGCATTGAAATGTGTATTGATAAAGTCACTTTTCTAAATTTTCCGATGGATAGGATCAACACTCACCCCACCACCCCTTTTACCTACGCACGTGACAAACTTTCCTCAATCGAAATCCTGGTTCAAATTAAAACGCGAGAAAAATGTAATTCGGTAAGTACGTAGTTGTTTGGACGGCCTGCATAAATTTCGCCCCGGAACCTAAGTCAAGCAAAAGACGAGGAGAGATCAGTTACGGAATCGCGTCGCACGCGACGGGGCGAAAATTTGAAAAAAAAAAACAACCCATTTGCCTTTTCCGACGCACGCGCGTGCGATGCGGTCCGGCCGTGATAGCAGACCGGAACCGGTCTGCGACGGGCGTTAAAATAAATATACAAACCGTTTTGTACACGCCTTGTGCAATTTCGTACGCGTGACGGCGTAAAATTAAAAATTAAAAACATCAACCGTCGCGCGCACGCGTAATCCGCGTTCGGCTGCTTTAGATTCGTTATTTTCGCCACGATGTCTGTTACTGAAATCGTGTTCCTTTCCGAAAACTAACGTGAAAACTGCACCCGATCGGACAATAATTATTTCGACTGTTGACTATACCGCGGTACATTGACGCCGTGTCGGCCGTCGATTTCACATGAGACAAATCGACGGAGGGAAGTAACGGTCTGTCGGTCGGACACTGCGATGCGGCACGACGCACGGCCGAATTCGTCGCGCGCGGGTGTCTCGAAAATGTACGCGACGAAGCCGCCGAACGCGCGTTACCGATTAATTCAACCCCTTAGCGCCCGAAGGACGACCGAAACGCGGTTTTATTGTGGCGTGTATTACAATTGTCGTACGCGCAGAACGGCGCGCGTTTATTATTGTAAATCCCGCGAACGGAAAGTGTCGTGAACGGAAACGGCGCGCGCGATCGGACCCGTCGCTTAGAGACGAATCGCGGACGAATCGTGAATACCGCGCGGAGGGAAAAGGAGGGGGAAAAAATGGATACGGACCGGTGAACGCGTGGATTTGTTGTACACAGCCCGAGAGACGCGCAAGGACGGAACGGTTGCGAAATCCCCCGTACGACAATAACGCAGCACGGGCGATAAAACGTCCCGTCCGAGTCGTTTCCGACCGATAATGATCCACGACCGGATCCCGGTCCCGGCGTGATTGAAACGACGCGTACCTGCGCGAGACTGCAAACGCACCGCGACTGCTGACTTTCGATAATTTGCCGACCGAAAATTTCGCAATTTCCCGCGGTGTTACGCGGTCCACCGGGAAAAAGAAAAAAAAAAACGCGTTTCCTCCGCGCGGGGCCGCTGCGCCGCTGTCGCGGCCCCCTGCGCGCGGCGCGAGAAGTGCGTCGTGTACGCGTACGTGCGGAGCGCGCGTTTTCGCGAGAGCGAACCGGCCGCCAAAAATGGGGGGGGAGGGGAAAAAAAACCCCTAAACGCGCACGTAAGCTGGTTTTAGAACGCGCGCGCGGTGTCGGACTTATACGCGTGTACGCATGCATGTATGTATGTATATATACACGGGGTGACGTGCGTATGTATGTATATATACACGGGGTGACGTGCGTATGTATATATACACCGGGTGATGTGTGCACGTGTATATATACACGGGGTGATGTATATATGATGTAATGGGGTATGTAGTGGCGGCGGCCGCGGTGGACCGGAGGTGGTCGACGGCGACGGGGCGGACGCGCGACAGGGAGAAAAGGGGCGGCGGTGCGGGACGCCGCGGCGGACGGGCCGGCGGGACACGGCGGAGGGCGGCGCGGAACACACCGGGTGCGCGCCGCGATACAAAGGGTTCCTGACGCGGCGCGGTGCATTATCGATCGGCGGTAGGCGGCCGCGGCCGAGGGGTGGCGAAAAGCGCTCGGGACGTTTTTCCCCGACGACGACGCGCGTCGCGCCGCCGGTTACGACCGCCGCGCGTTTTGTCCGTCGCCGCCGCCATACGCCGGAAAGCTCACGTCGCAAGCGGTCGTCCGCGGTAGCATTGTCGTCGTCGTCGCAGCGGAATCGTTTGTTTTTTATTTTTTTTTCGTCGTTACGCGCCGACCGGTTTTTTTCCCTACGCGACACACGCGGGTTCGCTAGCGATCGCCATACGGACACGCGGACAGCCAGCCGCGGACGCCGAGCGGTTTCGTCCGGAGATTTTTCCGCCGAGGACACGCGGGTAAGATAACAAAAACCAAAAACAACAACAACAACAACAATACGATCAAACGGTATTTCAGCGTTGTAAATAGCGGTTGTTTTTTGTTTTATTTTTTTTTTTTTTCCACTTTTTTTCACTTTTTTCACTTTTTTCCCCGCGAGATTTTCGTTTACATTTCCCGTTGTTCATCTCGTTAATCGCGCGCGCGCGCGAAAAACGCATAAATACGAGTCCGCGACAGTCGCCGTCGTTGTTTACGCGCGCGGTCTCGCTCATCTTACGCAGCGCTCTGATAACGTTGTTGTTGTTGTTGTTGTTGTTATTATTATCGGGTACATAAATCGCGGTTTGTTTACGTCCCGCCGCCCGGTTAGGTGCGTTAACGGTACGCACACCGTTCTGCGCCCCGCAACGGCCGCCGTGTGTTTATCTCCGTTTTTTGTTGTATCTCCGTTTTCCACGCGACGGTTCCGAACCGGCCGCAAAACGTCATCGGTCCTCCCGTTAGTATACGGTAGTCGACACGGCCAGCCCCATAAACGCCTACGCGCGATCCGGTCGTTGTATGTAACTATCAATCGTTTTTTTTTTTTATTATTATTATTCTCTTTCTTTTTCTCGTTGTGATCTTTACGATCATTTCACCCGTTCGCCGGGCCGTACCGGTCGTTCCCGCGCATACATACGTTCCAAGCGAGTTCTGATCGGAACGCTTATGACCGCCGAACGAACCGTAATTTTTTTTTTTTTGTCGTTTTTCATCGCTTCTTTAATACACGTTTAGGCACATCGCCGTCGTAAACGACTATCGTGTGTTATTATTAGTTTTTTTTTTTTTTTTTTTTATGATTATTCCTTGCCATAACGTTCCTACGCGGGCTTTCTTTATATACAGTTAAACGGTCGGAAATAAATCGGACCGATTCGTTTGAACGCGTAGAGGTAATAAAATTTAAAGGGCCGGCTAACATTGAAAACAAAAAAAAAAAAAAAAATGTTAACTACTACCCCGCGACAGACGATAATATAGTATATTATTGTTTACGTCATTATCGCTCCGATCGATTTTTTTTTTTTTTTTTTTTTTATTATTATTATATTGAGATTTACGCGCGTAGCGTACTTTCGACAATCAACATATTATTATCATATTATTCGTTCCCGCGGAAGGCCAACGAACCCGAAATTTACAAGAGGGGTTTTTTTTTTTATTATTTATACTATGATCTCGCGTTAATTCGGAAAGCGATGAATTCACATATTACCGTAAACAACGCCTACTCTACACGCATTACGAGCCGATCATCATTACTGCACCGGCTAAATATAGTCTGTAAAATAACGACAATGTTTACTGATTTAACGCGTTAGGTATCCGAACACTCGTGTTCAAATACTTCGGAAACGTACCTTTTTAACGGACGTATATCGAATGCTTTAAAAATCCCTTTCTCTTTTCGTTTTTCCCGCCTTTTTCGTATTTTCAGTCCGCGTTATGAAACACCCGCTATCGTTCGCGTTGCCGGTACGGCGTTACAGTGTTTTCAGTAGTTTACGGTTTTTGATTTTTTTTTTTTTTTTTTAATGAACAAATTGTTTTTAAAATAATATTTCATAACTGATATGAGAGTTTCGATTGCGATTTCTACAAAATGTATTGTTATAGCTCAGCGGATTAACTCGTTATAACGCGGTAATCGACCTGAAGCTAAAGTCAATCTAACAAGCTCGTTTTACTCGTATAACCAAACGATGAACACTAATATGCATGCAACACCCGGAATCGTCGAACCTATTTAAATTCAATATCCGTAAAAAGGTTCGACGGTTATTTGTTGAATGCGGACAATTTTCAATGCATGTCAAATTTACCGAACAAAAAATTTTTAATATCCAATGTGTTTAACATGTATTCGTACTTGTAAGTATTTCGAATATAATTTACACGAGTATTCAAAAACGCGTCGTCTGAATACATTTGAAAATGATTACGAGACTGTCAAAAGGGCGCCCGTATCCACTGCGTTAGTCCAACAACGCGGTTAAAATGACATTACTCTGCGGTTGGGTTGAAATTAGAGTTCGAACACAAATTACGGTATTTAAATCTTTCCGGGGGAGGGGGGAGGGGGGTCGTACGCAGTTTTTTCCAAAAAACATCGCGCATAAAAAGTTCCATAGTCACGTTAGTTTTCATTATTATTATTACTTTTTAATAAAAATCTACGCGGAGCTCTCAAAAATATCCACCTCTTTGAATTTCGTTATTTGTGTATTCAAACGCCGCGGTTTTTAAGCTCTGCGAAACGTAATTTTACTACATTGCCGGTTAGTCGGATAGAGCGATAGTAGATCGGGATTATATTTTACAACGTCCTCCTAAATAATGTTGATAATAACGTTTACATACGGTCTGAAAATGTTGTTCGTTGTCTATCGTTAAAAATCTATCGAAACATCATTTTTCGGACGTGCGTTACGTGTACAAATTATAAATCCGTAATATTTCGGTACGATTTGTTACAAGGCATGGGACAAGGCAAAATAAATAAAAGTTCCGCAATCACCTTCGGGGATATCCGATTTCATCCGCTTTGCGTGGACGTGTTTTTTGTACACATTCCGTCGTTGAATAATAAATACACGGCGATGATGACCCGGGATCGTATATACACACGTTTTCGAGCCGACTGATTTTCATATTATTTCGTTAAAATCGCCTAAAAACGGAACCCATTTAAATGTTGGTAGTGTTATGGCATCCTCGTCCAAGCACGAATCATTCGCGTCGAGTTTTACATCTCAAGGTCTTTCCTTGAAAAAAATATATTCAAACCTAAAATATGACGTCTCGAGACCGAGTGACGAGCGTAATTAAATAAGTCTAGGGGACCGCTGGGAGATTTCCGATTTCCCGACAGGCCTGTCCGACGTTGAACGCGCGCGGAAAACAGAATCGAACTCCTTCAGGCCTATACTGGTATAGAAATTGTGGGGGAGGGCGGGGCGTTAACGCTCTCTTACTGAAATACCTATCGGCCTGTACGAGATGGGCATTTTTTTTTTTTTATTAATCTTTTTCGTATGGTGGGAAAACGCGAAGACACGAACGAAACGCGACCGCGGCGTCAATAATACGGGAACCGAACGTGTTGGCGTCACGGATACACGCACACCTACAATTTTGTCCATTAAACGCAACGATATCGCGACGTCCGATTTCCGGTGGATTATTGCGCGGGTCGGTTTCAAAGCTCGTTTTGTCTCTGCGCACGATAACCGAAAGGCGCGTGCGCGCGTTGAAATTCAGGCGGGAAAAAATGAATACAATTAATTAGTTACGAGCCGGTTTTTTTTTTTTCTTTTTCCTTCGCCCGTCTCGTACAATCAATCGCATGTGTGTGCAGGGCGAGTTTTTATTCGTTCGTTTCGTTCCACTGTCACCCGCCCAATGTGCACTTAAAAACGTACGTACGCGCGTGTACACGGCATGCGACCCCTGAACAATCCATTCCCCCGCCGTTCAACGCCCGCGGTCGTCGGGTAAGAATCCGCGAGAAACCAAAAAGCGTTTACCAATCAATTTTCCGTTTCGACCCGTAGCAGTTATGACGCCGAACTGCATTCGTCGTGAAACGCGGACAGTTATCGGTTTTGAAATTGTAATTTCCCACGGTCTTTCCCGAATTCTTTCGAATCCACGGGCGAAAGGGGGGGGGGGGTTGAGGGGTGGATGATCGTTCGCCCTCCCGCGTCCTTCGCGGACGCGCGTGCACAGCGCCCGTTCGTGGTTACACGGACAATTGGTTAAATTACAAATAAAATAAACGAAAACGCCCGGGCCCTTTAATATTGATTGGAATGACAACGTCGACGCGTGCCGCCCGGTCGAAATGATATTCGAAATGGGTTTTTAACAGAGAGCCGCGGAAAACACGGATAGCGTCGACAGCGAGAGGCGGTGATCGAGAGCGCCGGCGCGAACTGCGGTCGGAAAAAAAAAACCGAACGTTACTGTGTCCGGACCGGCCGAGAACCGGTTCAAATCGTTTAGAACGCACGCTTCGCGATGCGCGGCCGCGCGGACCCCGACTGCCCCACGCCTAATATACCGACGGTGTTTTTTTCGCGAAAAGGACGCGTGTCGGATTTCGCGCGTTCGTCGGGAAACGGGAAACACCAGCGGAACGGTTTCTCAACGCGGAAACCGACGGAATTACCTCTTCGCCCGTGTCGAACGCGCGGACCGGCGTCGATTTAATTGCGTTTTAAACCGGCGCCACTTTTGGCGCGTCTTTCAGTCGACGTTGCCGACTCAATCCCGTGTAATCGAAAACACGGGCCTTTTACCGGTCCGCGTTTCCGGTTTTTCCGAATTTCCGCGCGCCCGGAAAAAGGGCGTTTTCCGATTTTTCTACGCGGTACGCGCCGGTTCAACGAACAACGCCGCCGGTATGTATGGCCGGGAACGTGACCGGCGGAACGGGCGCCGTCGACAACCGGTCGGTTTCGACCGGAACCCGTGCGTTCCGTCCGGGGACGAATGCGCAGTTGAAACGACCGGGCCGCGGGTTCGCGGGTTCCCGTGCGCAGCGCGATTACCGCACGGTCCACGGTCGTCGACAGCCGTTTGAATACAGCGAACGTTTTCCCGGCGTCGGTTCCGCGCGCACAGCATCGCCGGGTCGTGAACGAAAGACGAAAAATTCGCCGGGAACGGGACGACAACGGGTCGGCGGTTCGTAGCGAGAAACCCGAAACGGAGAAGAGAAACAAAATAAAACCGTCCGCGTGCGCGCGGCTCCCGGTCTCCGATCTCCCCCTCCGATCGTGAACGTATCCCCAGCGCTTACGCGTGCGCGACAATATCAGACGGCCGGCCCCTGACGTTACGCGTCGGATTTTCGTCCGGATTTCAGACGCGCGTCGAGTGCGACAACGTGCGAACAATTGCGCGTGGAAACTACGGCGGCGGCGCGATGGACGGGGACGAAAAGCGAACAACGGAACTCCCGTGCGGATAATGAGACGGCGTCGCCGTCGCCGGCGGCGGATTTTCGCGACGGGCGCCGGCGGCGCGGGACGTGTTTCGTTTCGCTCACACAATACACGAGCGTTCGTATTTTAACGATGCGCTCGCGCACAGGGTGTTTCGTTTTGCCGGGAGCCGGCGCCGGCGGTCGCGGGTGAAACCGTTTCGGCCGGCGGCTCGCGCGTTGCGACGTTTTCCGCACGCGGTTTTTTTGTTGGTTTTTTTTTTTCTACGCGGTACGTGCGCGCGGTCCGATTGGGCGACGTTCGTCACCGCGGTTCCGCGTCGCGTCCGCACCGGCAACGTCCGGACGACAGACCGGCGTGACGGTAACCGCCGCGCGAGAGACAGCGCGCGCGTCGGGGACTTTCGGGACACTGGTGTTTTCCGGGCGACGGTCGAACGGATACACGCGCAAAGGCGAAACCGTGTCCGCTTGTCGTTTGCGTGTCACTTGCCGCCGTCCGTCCGGTCGCCGTGCAACACCGGACAGTGCCGCGTTGCCCGGATAGGCTCGCGTAGCTGTTGCCGTCCACCGCCCGGAATCCGGTTCGTAGGTTTACGTATCGGGTAATTGTTTTTATCGACTTACGGGGGGGTTACCTCGGATGGAAAAAGAAAAAGAAAAAAAAAACGGCATTCATTTTTCTAGCGCGATACCCGTGCCGCGTCGGCAGCTATGCGTATCTTAGCGTATTACGGTAATCTCTCCAATGACCTTGTTTAGACGTTTTTTTTTTTATCGCCCGCACAACTTGCAGCATCCGAAATTCCCGAAATCAACATTAAATACGCACGTTCTTCTCGGACAATTCGTAATCTTATCCTCGTCGTTCGAATACAATTGTTGGATACGATTATTGTTCGTCGTTCGCGATAACATTCGAACGCATCTGAGCGCGCTCGGCAATAAAATTAAATCACGATGAAAAACTATTCAGAACGAAACACAGTAAATGTTCGCAGTGTGACGGATGTTTCGGAGTTTCACATATTTTCCTATGGACAGTCAGTTCCTGACAATGGTACCAAACGCAATGATATTTTATAAAATCCCGGACGATTATTTTCTTTTTATTCGTTGTTGGTTCGTGATTGTGAATTAAACCAAAAGAAAGCCATAGTGGACGATTCGGCTTAGTTGTTTTTTTTTTTTTGACGCGCATAACAAACAAATTCGATTTAAAAGTGCCGGGGAAACAGAACGGTCGCGAATTTCGCACGGCTCTTGAACTACACAAGAAATTTCGATTTAAGAATAAAAACAACTGTTTTGTTAGAATTTAACGATATTGGTTTTTTTGATTATTTTTTTTAAAAAAAACTTGGCGAACGGCGCGAAAAACAACAGGATCGAATCCGACAAATTCGGATTCAGCAGCGAAACTCCGTGCGTGGTAAACTGTCGGTTTGCTGACCGCAGAGACTTTTGTCGGCCAGCACAGTAATCACCCCCTGCATACGAAATAAAACGTACGCGGTTACGGTGTGTGTCGCGTGTGTATTACGGTCAGTACCGTCAGTCGCGATTAAACGGAAATTTACGTGGGGGAGCGACGACGGCCGCGGCTGCGGGAATCGGGGATCGGGATTCTGAAACCCGACCGCGGTGTTGTAAAAACGACACGCAGCGCCGGTGACGGTCGCGGCGACTACGGACTCCGGTCGGAGAGAGAAACGGGGAGAGAGAGAGAGAGAGAGAGAGAGAGAGAGTGAGAGAGAAACGGAGAAAGAGAGAGAGTGTGTGAGAGAGAGAGAGGGCGAGAGCGAGAGGGAGAGAGAGAGTGTGTGTGAGAGACAGAGGAAGACTGACGAACACGGCGAAACGGCTACTTGCGGGGCACGCCATACGGCGATGTCCGATTCCCTTCGATTCGGGTGCACCGTCCGCGTTCGCAGGCGTAAATATAACACGCCTCTGGGGTCGGCGGCGAGGTGAGTCGTGGTCGAAAACCGAGAGAGCGAAATCGAACCCCACGCACAATTCCGGACGTTTCGCGTGTGCGAACGTGCGCGCGACTCAAAGCGAATGTCGACTGTTCGATGTTGACAAATCACGAATTCCCCGCGGATCCGCCGCCGCCGCGCCGACACGACGTGGACGCCGACGGGACGTCTTCTCCGTCTTGTCCCGCAGCATTCACGGCCCGTTCGCAGAAGCATCCGCCGGCCGGGCCGCGTGACTATTCCGCGCCGAATGTAAAATACGATTGGCGTCCCCGCTCCGGCTCCGGCTCCGTCGTGACGTCAAAGTTTCGTTCGGTCGCGCGCGCGTCGCCGAAAATGACGTTCCGTCGGAGTTGCGTCCGCGGTCTTCTCGCGGCGCACGCGAACTAAGGAGGGAAAACGGGAAAATATAAGAAATACGGGCGTCGGTTAACGTTCATTGCGGCCTTTTTTTTTTTTTTTCCGTTGCGCAACGTTTTCGCTAGCGATTTCGCTCCAACTCATAACGACAGCCACGTTTCCGAAGGGAAATTTCGCTGCGGAGGTGTCGCGAGGCAGACGTTTTTCGATTTTCCCGAGAGTTTTCGCCGGCAAGTGTGAAAAACTGAGATGTAATATGGGGAGGGGGAGAGAATACCGGGAGAATACGTGGGAAAACTGGGAAAATCGGCACGAATATTGAACGAATATACGAAGCCTGTTTAATCATTTCACTGTAAGACGAGTTGACCGTATATTGTTGACAGAGCACCGTTAATCAGCTGAACTCCGCTCAGAATCGTTTTGCGTAAGCAACGGTTTATCGTTCCTCACGGGTATACGTTAAATTATCAAACTAACCGTGGCTGCGTCCGTCCTCGTTATCCTAGAACGTGTTTTTTTTTAACATAGGTTCCCAGCTCAGTCCTGTAGAAAAAGAATAACAATATTTTTCTTGCGGACGCGATCCGGAACCGTTCCGCGCGGCACATTATTCAAAGCCAATGGTCGACACATCCGTTCGCGTTTCCGGGAGATGAGGAACGGCCTCTAACGGTATTTTTATAGCCTCGATTTTCCACGTTATTGCCGATTCCGCGTGACAGAAACGAGATCGCGCCCAACAATGCCAGCCGACGAAAAACCAATACGTTCCTAGAATCGTCTAACATACGTAAAATATTATCTTTTCGCGTGCGATCGAAGGGAAATTCGGTTATTGCAATTCCGTTTTATTTGATAACACGGTTTTTCGCGTAACACGCATACACGTATAATACAGCGTTTTTTATTTGATGCTGTTCAAATTGGTTTTTTTTCGTTCGCCTCGCGCTTATTAACGTTCGTTTTGTATGCTTCACAAACACGCTTACCGCCGATCGGGCCAATTGTATTGTCGTGAAACCATTTTAGCGCGCTGTAGACGTGCAAACCAATTATGGTGTTTTACGGAGAATTTTACCGTCATAGTTTATAAAAAATAAACACGATTTTTTTAGTGTTGTTTTTTCTGTTTTCTTTTATCAGCATACACACACAAAAAAAAAAAAAAAAAAAACAACCACATAATAATAATAATAATAATAACAATAATAACGATCGACAACGCTTACGAGCGATTTATCCGGGGGTTTTTTTTTTTTCTTTCCGTTTACATTGTTTGTGATTGCGTTTTATTTAATTTTCAGCCCGTGTGAAGTCATACCCCCCGCGTCGGTTTACACTCCGACGGAAAATTTCCACGGTGTTTGTGCTGCAGTGTATTTTATATTTACATACACATAACGCGTCGATCCGATAAACGTTTAAATAAATAATCGATTTCCCCCGCCTCCCCGTAATATTGTTACCGCCGTCGTTTTTTTTTTTTTTTGTTTTTTTTTTATGCGATACGGACATATTATACGACAATACGACTACAGAATAAACGGTCGCGTATACGCACGCATTTCCGTATAAATACGTCGTAAAACCGAAAGGAGTGCAGTAACGAAATCGATCGATCGACTCAACGGATTCAATCGTAAAACATTCGATAAATATACGTGTATGGTTCGCGCGTTATAATATCAACGATGCCGACGGCGTTTTCGATGTTTCAATATTTTTTTTAGATTCTGAGCGCGGCCAGTAATACGCATTGGTTTCACTATGACGGCGACTTGAGCATGTTATTTTTTGTTTTTTTATCGTACTGTCTGTCAACAGCCTTTATACCGGTACAATGTAATGTTCCGATTAAAACTAACAAAAAGAAGGTTTTTTTTTTTTTTTTTTAGGATTTCAGACAAAGTTGGTACATTGGTCCACGTTTCGATTGTCTAAGCAGTCTTCATAACAATTGGAGGGGGGGGAACGTAAAGGAAAAACGAACAAATTTACAGCAATAAAAGTTTCGTAGTATTCGATTTTCCCGGTGTTGTTTTTCTACCAGAAATCTGGCATCGAATTCGACTGTAGCAAATTTTCTGTAAGATATCTCGTTGGTGTATTGGAAAGTCGTTTTTGTTTTTGTTGAAAGGTTATACGGAAATAACGGTTTCGTAAATTCCGATTTCGTATGTTTTGTCGCAGTTCGGGTGAAATACTCGTAGAGATCTGAATTTTGTACAGAACAATACTTATTTTAGCAACGTGACAACTAGAAGTGGTACAATACCAAAAATGTCTGACGATTTTTGAGCGATTCACAAGAGCACGGGATCATTTTTTCAATTTCATAAGAATATTATGACAATCGTTTTGGTCGCCGAGCGTAAATGCTCCGAGTTTATCGTGTGTGGATTTTAGTTGTGAAAAAAAAAAACAAAAAAAAACAAACGGAACACCCCTTCATCAATTACGGTATTCTCTCGCGTGGTAAACTTGAACGTACTCAAAGACGATTCACGTGCATTTTCAGTGTATTTTACATATTTACATTTTTGGTGGTGGTTTTTTTTTTCCACCAATCTCAAAATCGAGCGGAGCCTCGTTTTTATACCGTCTACAAGCCCGCAACGGATTTGTTCGGGCGCTTTTCTATTTACATCGTATACGTACGTGTATACTAGCTGTGCAATGTGAATTTCAGCCGGAAAACGGTATTTTGTGGGTTTGTTATGCGAATTTTACTTTCGTAATTGTTTTATTAAAAAACAAACAAACAAACAAACATACAAACATACAATAATAATATCCCACGTTGTACTTTCTTAATATTTATTTTTCTTCCGCGCCGTTCGCGTGTGCCATATTATCGTACCCGTACTATGATAGTTGTGTGCCATATGTTATTTGTGTCTAATCAAAAAATAACGCACTCGGTTTTTCGAAGTTTACCCGCGGATCACGTCGAGAATCCGCCGAGAAATCGGAAATCATTATTTTTATTCGATCGCCGGATGTCAAATCGGCCCGCGGTGTTTACGGCAAATCGTTATTGTTTCGTCATACGCCGTCACGGTATCGTCGTCATTGTCGTTGGACAAAAAAAAAAAAACAATCGAACGGTCAAACAACCGTTGTCGCCGAAGAGCCGTGCGCGCGCTCGCAATGATGTCCGCGACACGAGAAACCACTTAACGGAACGTCTGCGGTTCCGTCCCGTGCGCCCCGGACGCGATTATATCGCGCGCGCGTACCGGACAACAGCGGCGTGCGATTTTTTCCGCCTTCGTCGTATTTTGTCCGCGAGAAGGGGAAAAAAAAACAACAACCGCGTTCGTCTGACGCCGCTATTAATCCGGCGAAACAAACATTTTTTTTTTTTTTTTTTTTTACCCGTTCGTAAATAAATCGTTTTTTATTTATTTTTTTTTTTTTATTTGTTTTACGATACCCGCATACCGAAACCACGAAACGTTATAGACGTTGTAAATTTAACTATTGAATGAATAATCGAAAACTTTATAACGCCCGAGCATAATATCTTGCGTACGTGTGTACAGGCATACGCGCTAATGGAACACTGTTACGTGTTTTGGAAAACCGAACGAACAACGTCGTTAAAACACGTACAGATGTATTAGATCTCTGTTGGATGGATACGGTATTAATGCGATACCGATCGTTTTTTTTTTTTTTTACATTATAATGCGCGCGTATACGCCCGGGGGGTTATTCGGATTCGAGAACGGCGCGTTGCGGAGATATTCCGGATTCCGATACGAAACCCGCGCGAACGTTTAAGACTGCGGTGGGTGGCGGCCGGGGCGCCGAGAGGACGCGGGAAACGGAATAAAACACAATAGGTACGCATTGTATACGTACGGAACACGTACGTCGCGAGCGTTTTTATTGTGAACGTTTTGAAATTAACCGCACATTACGGCGGCTTCGGGGCGGACGATCCGCGGCTACAGAGTCCAACGGCAGTTGTGGTGTATGCGAAAATGGAAATCCGACGGGAAACTACGAAAAGGGAGTGCGCCGGTCGCGCGAGCTTCGTGAACGGCCTGCGGGGATTATCGTTTCGCGGACACGATTGAAATCGCCGTTACGGCGGTTACGGTTTGGGACGGGAGTGCGCGTGAAAAAGCGCGGCCGTGCGCGGTCGGTCGGAGAGTCCGGCAGAACTCCGCGGCGAACTGAGGTGGGGGGAGGGGGAAGTGTTGAACGGGGAGAAATGGGAGGAGGTGGGGGGGGGGGGGCGGCGCAGAGGGGTTACCGTTGATGGAGAAGACATTGCGAAACGAATCGATAGGTAATTTACAACCGCGTATCGCGTCGTCTTCGCACGCACAACACATACATGTGTACCGGCGTTATACGTATGCGCGAGTATGGGCGAACGGCGGTGTCGATGAAATAACGATAAACGCGTGTTACGCGTGCCGGCGTGTCGTATTAGCGCGAGCTCCCGGCTACCGCGGATTCGACTCGCAGCCGACGGGCTCGACAACGGGAGATTCGCCGTCGTGCGCGAGACACAGAGCGCGTGCGCGCAGCCGGACGAATTCGCAAATTTTTTTTTTTTTTTTTTTTTTGAAATCCGACCGGAACGGCACTTTATCGGGAGGTGAATTTTCGATTTACACGCGAGTTTTCCCGACAAAAACGGGGAAAAACGTAGGGAAAAACGTAAAAACCACCTCTCAGAGACGTTCTGTCGTTATCGACGGTCACGGCCGTCGCGTACAGATCCGCGCGATGAAACACTTCCTCCGCCGCGGCCTTCCCGGCCGTTCGCCCGCGCGCGTTTTCCACTCGGACTTTTTCGGAACGCGGCGGACGGCGGCGGACACGTTTCTGTTCGCCCGCGGTCTTCGCGCGCGGCGCGGCGGCCGCACGAGCGCGCACGGGCCCGTTCGCGACGCACCAGGGCCCGCGCGTGAACCGTCCTGCGAAACGACGTTTGACGCGCGCGGGCCCGTTTCGCGGCGGCCACCTAAACGGCGTTCGACGTTACGCCCCGCGCATCAGCCCCTCATCCTCCCACCCGTACGGCGCGGCCCGGCCGTCCATCCGGTCCGTCCGTGCGGAAAAATCGGTTTGGTTTTGGCGGGGGCGGGCCGGTCGAACGCCAAGAGCCGCGGTCGCGCCCGACGACGGTTTTCGTCGCGCGAAACGACGGCCGCCGCGGTCCAATCGACAGGACGTTAAAAATGTCTACAGTGAAATAGTCCATTTTAAACTTTAGCGATTTGCAACTCGGGTCGTTATTTGAAAATCACGATTTACAAACGGTCTCGGCCTTACAAAAAACGATAAAACTTTCCGGGATAACGATAGCGTGTTGCGTTATGTCGGCGATTACTATGCGTAAAAATAACAAGCAATAGAATACATGATATCAATGGAGCTCCGCTCTAATAATACACGGCGTAACGCAGACTCTCCGCTAGAAACACGGCATAACATAAACGAATATTTAAAGAAAAAAAAAAAAAAAAACGAAATAATGTAAACGAATTATAGCGGAAAAAAAAAATACGCACTCGGTAGATATTTCTAGCGGGTCGTATAGGAGTATTTTTATACGAACTCGCGTAAATAAATTAACCAGAAACAAATCGTGTGTTTGCTCAGTGTACGCGAGTGTACAGAACATTCGACGGGAAACGCTAAACACGCGCATTTCCGATGTACGTACGCATGCGAGATACGGTTGTTTTTTCGGGTTTTTTTTTTTTTTTTTTTTTTTTATTTCCAAACGATCCGGAACAACGACGTCGCACGGCGGCCGCGATGACGGGTCGGTCACGATTCGCGGCGGACGACGATTTCGTACGATACGTTATTGGTCGTTAACCGGGGCTCGGATTTTATAGCGTTCGCTAATTACCGCGGGATACCGATAAAAATAACACAGCGAGCCCTGCATCCGTCTAATGCGCCAGAGAGACCCCAACTATGAGAAATTTTACAAAACGGCATTTTTTGCATGTTTTAGATTGTTAGCGCTATTTTCCGCTAAAACACGCATAGTATAAATGATTTATTTTGTATTTTTCACAGACGGCAACTACTGCAACAGTAAATAATAACTATTGTTACACAAACAATGCCTAATTTGTGCAGTTACCTATCCACTGTAGAATTTTCCGTGCGTTTTTTTTTTTTTTAGATTCTGAGCGGAGCTAGGAATATATGGGTTTTCGAATGGTTTTTTTATTTGAAATATTGGGAAAAATCCGAAAGAAAAACGGCCAATTTTCACGTCGCGCCGCGGCGTTACCGATTGCATTGTATTATAATTTTTACAATTTATGTTTACTATCAGAAATATTGCTCCGATCGAAAAATGACAAGAGATCGATTTGATTCCTCTTGATATATAGCCATTGACAGAGACAATCGTTTTTCGATATCTAAAGTATTTTTCATAACAATTGTGAAAAACCAAAAAATACGATTATTTTTTTTTTTTTTTCGAATCACGGCACAACGATTTCATTATTTAAAACTCTTACGGCTTATATTTTTTACGAAAAATACTATCCCAATAGAAAAACGACAAGACACAATCGTTAGAGGAGAAAATCAATTCATTATTAGGCAGAGGTTTACGAAGAAGGTTTAAGATTGGTTTATTATAAATATTTCACTGCATCACCAGAAATATTAAACTCATTTACACTTGCGCTATTTATTGATATACAAACGGGCCAACTACGCGACGTCAAATGAAGAACACGATATTGCGTGGATAACGTGATATTTGTGATGTAAAAATATCGTGAAAAGACGCACTTTGAGACCATAGGGACCTTTTCGATTGCCCAAACATTAATGTACTATTGTTGTCCAGCGCTCTCGGCTATAACGGTATTTTAATTTTGCCCCCGAACCGGACCGGAGTGGAAAATCAACCCCGCGGATATTCGACGACAGACATCAGACTGTGCCGTAACGTTTCGAGTCGGTCGTCAAAACGCTCTCGTCCAAAAACCGTGCTCAACTCTCGCCGGGCCGAAACGAAATATTTGAAGGTGCTGTTGTGAATCACGAGAGAGGCGCACTTTCGCGAAGGCCTTTATTGCGTTCGCTATTGTTCCGAACGCCGAGAAAATCGGAGTGTTTTAAAACAATACGAATTTCCGAAAAAAAAGAAACACTTATAGACGATGACGATTGTATTACGATGAACGATAATTATAGCAACTACAGTTTACGGATTCTACTACTTTCTTGTAAATTAAAAATTAATTTTTCGGGAAATTTCTACTTCAAAACTCTACGAAACAGTCCAAACTTGTTTGATCTCCCGATTTTCCCGGAATTTTTAATCGCTATAGTTATAACAATGTGTTGGTGCATTTTCCACTGACTAGCGGTTCCGTGTAGTTTGCGTACCCAGGATTTTCTATACGGTGCGTTCGACTAAGCACGCGATTATGCGAATATTATATGTTTTGTTATTATATCATAAAACGGATTCCGGTTGTCTTGGGCTAAATCCATATCGATATCAATTTTTCTGAATTGTTTTAATAGCGGAAGCTCGAATATTTCGCGATTAGAGAATTGAAATTCTAAAAGTGCTGGCTCGATTCGACGAATACTGTACGATCGCGTTACTCGAAAATTCGAGTCAAGAGCTTCTTTTGTACACGCAAACAGTTCCAAAAGAAATCGCCAGCCGAATGACGTCGTTTCGAAATAGCTATGTAGAGTTACATACGTTTCAATAAAATTACTAAAATGTTCGGTTAAAACACGTTGTCGAAAGAAACGACTAAATTATTTTCTATAACAATCTATGTCATCGTTATTGTTATTATTAATTTAATTAACAGTCGAGAGTCGGCTAATAAAGTAACGTGCAACTCTTAGATTTTCACTTTTTAACTCGTTAGCTTTGGCAATTACTACGTACGTATAACTTGACGACTTTAACGCAGGAACATATTTTACCCGGTAAACTATTTATTGTTTTTTTTCGGGAGTCCAATAAAATGCGCCGAAAAAAAAAAAAAAAAAAACGGGAAATAATGCCTACACCTAGGTCGACGACGGCCTTTAAACACTCGGTAAACATAAACCGCGGACGGAATTTGCCGGAGATCCGGACGGCCGCCCGTTCGTCTCGCGGTCGTAAAATGATCCGCGGTTTCCGACGTTTCTGGACGGCCGCGCCGAACCGCCGGGTACTTAACGCGTCCCGGGAGATCGGCGGCGCGTTCGGGCGACGGGCGCGCGACGACCGCGCCGGCGGGTTACGGCAGTTTGCCCCGCGCAACAAATTCGATCGGCCCCGCTCGAAATTTCGCCGGTACACAATAAATAAAATAATAACGCAACACTGTCGTCATTATTGCGTTTCGTGCCGGCGAAAACGGATTGTAAACTCTGTCCGGGGATCACCGCCCCCGGGGTTGATATCGCGTCACGGTCCCACATTACCGTGTTTACGGCCCGTGTTTTATTCGGCTTGATTGCTGTCGGATATTTTATCGGATCCGCGCGTTTATTCACGGCCATATCCGGATCGTATACTTTCGGTTTTCGCGCAATCGACGTCAATCGGGCCGAGAGCCCGAGAGGAGAGCTTTTGCCGGGAAGCGACCGGCGTTTTCGGCTTCGGGTAATTTTGAACGACGCATTGAATTAAAACGTCAATATACCGTTGTTTTCACTTTAGTCTTTTGCCGGCACGCGCAGTGTACGCAACGGTTTCAAACGCACAATATTAATGTAACATTTTTATCGACGATTGTTTCCGTCGGAAAACCAGTGTGAATCCGTCATTATAGCCGTCCGAAGCTCTCCGTCTCTCTGCGGTCGGCCGATCGAGCGGTGTCGCGATATAACGCAACATATAGTACCTGGGGGGG